>JARUPZ010000004.1:5659542-6148991 GCA_031213475.1 Nereocystis luetkeana | reverse complement strand
GGAACGATAACGAAGGACGACGAAACGATGACGAAAGGCAACGGTACACAAAAACCGGCCTGGCCGGTTTTCGGTCTACAGTTAAGAGGCTAAAGGGGGACAGGCCGACAACAGTCGCGGCCGAACATCCAGGAAGTACCCGGTCCAAACCGAATCGAGCCCATGGTTCCGCCGAACAAAAATCGGGCCGAGCCGAACCGGATCGAAAAACCCGAGTCGAAACAAACCTACCACCGAGTAGGACCAAAGGTCGAACAAGATCAAACCGAAACAACCAAACCATATCAAACCAACACCCACCCAACCCGACCCAACCCACCCAAATCTTAACGAAACCAAACCAATCGAATCCATCGTAACACCAAAGCCCGACCAATAAAAATATAAAATCACCCGATTTCTCCACCCATCCATCAGACTGCATCAAATCCATTTCAGCAAGGTCCCAGCCCAAACAGAAAAGCAATCGACCAGCAGGATGGAGCCGACGTAGAGTCGAGTCGAGGCGAATCGAATCGAATCAAAAAAAGAACCAAATCGGAAAAAAACAGGAACCGCGACCCAAAAACACTAAAACCAAAAACCACCTCTCGTTTATTTAGACACTTTCCCTCAGGTCGACGACGGCGACGAACGACGACATGAGAACGAAAACGAGCACGAAAGTGCAAAACCGAGATGAAAAAAAAAAAAAAAAAAAAAAAAAAAAACAAGCATCTGAGAGATGCTTCTGCCGTCACCCCTCAATAAATGCACCCACGGTTTTGTGGACAAAACCAATTGGAAGCAGTGTGGGATCAAACTTTGGATCCTTCTTCTTCTTGGGGGCGGCAGTGAAAGGGATATAGCGTGGCGAATCGCGAGTGTCTATACAACCGAAACCAAACAAAAAAGGCGGAACGCACCCGGTCGCCACCCCCCCCCCCCCCCCCCCCCCCCCCCCCCCCCCCCCCCCCGCAAACCCTTTTCCACAAACTATTTCTGCACTACTCGTACGTAATGGCTAGCGTCGAGAATGCCAGAGAAAAACGGGGCATTCGACCAGTTGTACCCCCCTTCTCCACCCCATCCCACCCCCCCCTCCCATCCCCCTCCCGGACGCTCCCCCAAGCCGCCAAACGAGCAAAAAATAATAATAGGGTAACACGTTGCTCTTTTCTGCATATAGCGGCTCAATCCCTACCCCCCCCTCTCTCAAACAGCAAATCGTCTATGGTATAATGGTAATACATCAATCTTTCTTCTTGCGTCCCAAAGTACAACCCCCCCCCCCCCCCCCCCCCGCCCGCCCACCCACCCACCCACCCACCCGCCCGCCCCCGTCTCCCGTCCCGCCTTTTATTTGCCCTTTCCCCCACGAGCGAGCGGCGATCAACCAACTCCAACACCTCATCCTCTCATTCCTTAGAGCTCTCTCTCTCTCTCTCTCTCTCTCTCCTCCTCCCTACCCCCTCCCTCGGGTCTCTCCCCGTGGGCTCTACCCGTCCCCCGCAAAGGAGGAGGGGGGGGGGCGGCGGCAGCAGCGGGGGGAGGGGGGGTGACTTGCCTGGCTGCCTAGAGGACAACGCCCACGAGAATGTAGATAGAACAAGAAACGAATCTTCCAACCCCAACCCCAGCCTCCCTCCACTTCCTCCCCACCATCACCACCCCCCCCCCGTCACACCCCTTACGCCCCCCCCGCCCACCCCCACCCCAACACGCCGTTCTTGTGTTTGTCAAGAGGTTGGGCACACGCGGAGAGCGCGGGAACCTGGGAGGGGGGGGGGGGGGGGGCGGGGTACTCATGTCATGCATGGCCGTACTCCGAGAAGGCCGGGCGGGGGGGGCGTCGATATAAAACCGACGGCATCCTAAAGCCGGAAGAAACAAGGCCGGCTGTCACTGACTTGAGGGGTGCCCTCAATTGTCGATGCATCGATTGATGAAACAGCCTGATGCGTCCCCGCGACCACGAGCTATCTACATCAATTATCCCGCAGTAGCAGTTAGCTAGACCTATAACCTAGGCAGCCTTTTTTTTTAGTAAGCAGAAGTCGCTCTGCCGTCGCGCAGGGGGCTCACAACGCCCCCCCCCCCCCCCCCCCCCCCCCCCCCCTCCCCCCACCCGCCCCGATGTATCACCGTGTTATCTCCAGCAAACCTCGGTTTTCGCACAAGTGCGTTTCGCCAAACAAGCATTTCGCCAGCAAGCGTTTCGTAAGCAAGCACAAGGGTTTCCCAAGCAGGCGTTTCGCCCAGCAACCGTTCCGCGAGAAATCAACAGTTTCACAAGAAGCGAAGCAAGCAAGCGCTTCGCAAGGTTTTCGCAGGCAATCAGGCGTTACGCCTTTCGCCGCCGCGCGGATACACCGCCCCACATATACACATCTCCCCCCCCCCCCCCCCCCCCCAACCTCACCCCTCCCCAGACCCCACCACTCTCCGTCGTCCAACCATGGCATCCAATGAAGGAAGAAAGTGGAAGAGAGTGACGAGGAGATGGGTCCGGAGGCATGTTTTTTGGAGGGGTCGACCCTCGACGGCGAGGACGGCATCCTCAAGGCTCCACGGGAAACTGAAAAAAACGAAACAAGCAGTGGCGTATATAGAAGGAGAAAGCGAAGGAGGGACGGAGGGCAGGAGGAGGGGAGGGAGGAAGGGAGGGGGGGAAGAAGGGAGGAAGGGAGGAAGGGAGGGGGGGAGGAAGGGAGGGGGGGAGGAAGGGAGGAAGGGAGGGGGGGAGGAAGGGAGGGGGGAGGAAGGGAGGGAGGGAGGGAGGGAGGGAGAGAGGGAAGGAGGGAGGGAAGGAGGGAGGGCAGTAGGAGGGGAGGGTGGGAGGGAGGGAGGGAGAGAGGGAGGGAGGGAGGGAGGGAGGGAGGGAGGGAGGGAGGGAGGGAGGAGGGAAAGAGGGAAGGAGGGAGGGAGGAAGGGAGGGAGGGAGGGAGGGAGGGCAGGAGGAGGGGGAGGAAGGGAGGGAGGGAGGGAGGGAGGGAGGGAGGGAGGGAGGAAGGGAAGGAGGGAGGGGGGGAGATGGGAAGGAGGGGAGGAGGGGGGGGGGGGGGAGGTGAGGTGATGGGATGGCGCCGATTTGTGTTCGCCTAGTGGAACATTCTACTGTAGGTTACTCGCACCCTCACCGACTACACGCATAAGTATGAGGTCTGCGCCGGCCTAGTGGGGGCAGACGAGAACAAGAGACGGGCGTGGCTAGCATGGAACAATCGCGCCAGGGTATCTATGAAAAAGGGGCAACAACCATAAAACGAGGCACGCATTCGCCCGCACCCTTCACCATGGTTCAACCACTTTGTCGCCGCCACCACCACCACCACCGGCGCCGCCACCACTCCCACCAATACAACCACCATCATCCTCACCGCCGCCACCACTATCAATAGATTTAAACATTGGTGCATACCTACCACTTGCGCTTCCTTCGAACGGAACGTTTTTCTTGTTGATAGCCTGTTCAGTGGCCGGGCTAGATGGTACTTAAGGGAAAGGAGCAAAAGCGAGAAAGAGTATCACATAATAATAATAATATATCATCACATTTGTCCTTCTACAGTAGTCTCATTCAACAATATCAACACACTGGTGCAGTTACCGTATGCCCGGTACCAGGTATATATCTATTTTTTTCTCCAATTATTTATTCTTCAATCCTCCATCGGACTGGGGAAAAATAAAGCTCAAGCTTTGTTGTTTTCGTCATACTCCAAGCACGCCGAAAAGTCGTACTATTATGGCCCTCGTGCTGCTGTCGTGCCTGCCTTGTAGTCGTATGACGGCCGCTTTTCCGCCCAGTCTCGCCTCGCACCACCAACATGGCCACCACCACCATCATAACCCTACATCATAATTAATACGAGTATCGTCCCCAGTATCCGTCGATGCGCTTATCATCATCACCAGCACCATCACAACCACAACCGTCATCATACTCATCACTATCACCACCATCACCATCACACTCATGCCATTTCTTCCCCAAACCCATTTTTAGACAAGAGCTGTGAGATACCAGGTAGAACATTTAACATATTAACATTCCCTCCAAAATCATCTTTGCACGCTTGGCGTGATAGTTACTACTACGGGGGACCATAGTTAATACCTGGTAGCACCTATGATATACATAAAAACTTATATATTTAACATTTTTTTACGAACACTATTTGGTCCTATTAACTATGGTCCCCCGTAATACTACCTCGTATAGTATCGCGAGGTGTCATCTAATATTGTACCATATTTTAGCATCGCGTGGTGTCATCTAATATTGTACCATATTTTAGCATCGCGTGGTGTCATCTAATATTGTACCATATTTTAGCATCGCCTGGTGGTACCAGGTACGTCGCAATAGACGGCCCCTCTCGACATCGTACCTACCTGGTATAGTGTATACAGCGTATTACCTGGTGCGTTTACAGTAGACGGCCCTTCTTCCGTCCAGGCTCGCCCCCCTCGCTCGCTCGTCTCGACCCAGCGAGGCCCAACTCCTTCTCCTTCTCGCTCCGCCTTAGAAGCGCCTTTCACATTCCACATTCGCGACAGACGATTTTCGACGGTCGATATTAGCTATAGGGTTGACAACTATTTCCAGTTTTTTTTAAATTCCGGTTTCGGTCACCCCAAGGTGGTATCACGCCGTCGGGTCGTACCTACTACAACGAATCCCGGCCTTTCAAGGGGCGTGTTTTCGTCGAGTTTTACTTCCTTCGGGTTTTGGTGCTTTCTTTATCAACCATGGTGGTATCATGGGGTGGGGTGGTATCTACCCTGTACAAGGATGAACACCGGTGACAAGGAGCGTGTTCATGTCGAGTTTCAATATGTTTACAAACAAAACATTCAATGCACAGGGTTTCTATGTTCGATGCAGGCATATCGGGCAGACGGAGGGGGGCGGGGGGGACGGGAGGAGAGGGGGGGGGGTAGAAAGTTAAGTCAGTTAAACACATACCGCGCTCAACATTCGCCAATAAAGGAGCATATTCATACCAAACGATCCATATATTAACGGACAACGTGTCACCAGGTAAAACGCTACCCGCTACGACAGTAAAATACTCAAGAATATTCCAAAAAGAAACGAATCTAAACGCTGTTTGGTTTTCCTATAAATACGGCGGGAAGGGCAAAAGGGAGATTCGGGGGGGGGCGGGGGGTACTCGATAGGAGATATGTACTCGATCTCATGCATGGTCGTAGTCGGATGACCATAGAACCTTTCATCCCTAGAATGCCGGGACGGAGCATGTCGGGTTTTCACCGACCAGGCAGTGGGGGGTGGGGGGGTGTACTCAATAGGAGAGATGTACTCGATCTCATGCATGGCCGTAGTCGTATGACCACAGACCCTCGCATCCCTACAATGCCGGGACGGAGCATGTCGGGTTTTCACCCACCAGGCAGACATTGCTTGCACCAAGCGCGAAGCGCCGTGAGGTGTCTGGCGAGTCGCATGAAGGGTGAGCTGCATCCTACTAAGAACCGCTTTTGGGGCGGACTTGCATATGGACGACAGCTTCAATGAGTTGATTTAATTTCCGGTGTAGGCATTTCCAGAGACAGCAATGGGAGTACTATGTAACTGCCTCTTGGGTGCCTTACCTTGAACACTACGTGATACGATCATTCCCAATTGTGCGAAGTAAAGGTTCTTTACCTCGCAAAAAGGATCTAACTCGACAACCAGCTGTGGGCGATCGCCAAAGAAAAAAAGAAAAAACGGTTCCCTGGTTGTCTAGCTCACGTAGTGAGCGGCATGTTTTACAGTGTCGTTGCCAACCGACGCCAACCCATCCTATATAAAATAGAAGGGCGGGGGGGGGTCATTCTCGGTTGGCATGTCATCGACGCTGGAGAAGGCGGGGGTGTACTCAATGTCATGCATGGCCGTAGTCGTATGACCATGGACCCTCCCTCGCATCCCGACAATGCCGGGACCATCCCGACAATGCCGGGACCATCCCGACAATGCCGGGACCATCCCGACAATGCCGGGGCCATCCCGACAATGCCGGGACGGAGTCCGTCGGGTTTTCACCGACCAGGCAGACATTGCTTGCACCAAGCGCGAAAGGAGGGGAGAGCAAAACACACTACTTGTACGAAGGTAGGTAAGCTTAGAGGCATACCTCTTCCCTGACGTGAGACTGGTACGGGTCGACGAGGCCTCTGACGTGGGCAGCGACGTTGTGTGCCAGCTCGTGCCTTTGAAGACGCTGTGATTGGTAAACGCACAACAGCACCAGCAGCAGGAACGGCGGCCACAACAGCAACGGCAGAAGCAGCAGCAGCAGCAGCAACAAGACCAGCGTCAAATACAGCTTCACCAACAACAGCAGTACTACAGTACGTATACATAGCAGCAGGAACAGCAGCAACGGCACTACTAGTGTAAAGAAAAAAAACAACAGACGGCAGCAGCGGCAACAACAGCAGAAACAATATTCAGCAGGAACAAAAGCAATATCGCAACATCAACAGCAAGAGGAGCAGCAGGAAAGAAAGCAGCCACACCAGCAACAGCAAACAACCACCACCACCACCACAGAGTATCCCAACCTTCACGCAACACGAAAACGGTACGCACCACCACCCAAACTCGAGCACTCCTACCCTAAAAACCGAATCCCCGAAAACGCACCGAAAAGCAGACCAACCGACAAAAAACGACCTACAACGCCGCAAAAAACACGTCAAAAACCGCAAAAAAAAAACGCGGAAGACTTTTTTTTTTCTCAAACACCTCCAAAACGCCAAAACCCAACACCAAACCCCCACTCCACCGCATCCCTTACTACCCCCAATCCCACCTCAACACCTCCCTGCACCTCCCCCCTCCCCTCCCCCACCTGAGCAGTGGGCTTGACCTGGTACCGCCGCTCCAACGGCATGCCGGCCGCGTCCACACCGGCGCCGTTTCCGCTAGCGCTACCATTCCCTCTCGCATGCTGCTGCTGCTGCTGAGCGTGCTGGCCGTGCTGGCCGCCACCACGCCTCTGCTGCTGCGCGGCATGCTTCTGGCCGGCACGCCACCCTCCCCCGATCAGGACGCCCGCGCCGCCATGAGGGTCCTTCACGGAGGGCGGGGGCGGCAGGCCGCTCGCCCCGGTTCCCGCCGGAGCAGAGTGAGGCCTTTTCCCGAGGAGGGGTGAGGGAGGGAGGGAGGGAGGGAGGGAGGGAGGGAGGGAGGGAGGGAGGGAGGGAGGGAGGGAGGGAGGGAGGGAGGGAGGGAGGGAGGGAGGGAGGGAGGGAGGGAGGGAGGGAGGGAGGGGGGGAGGGAGGGAGGGAGGGAGGGAGGTAGAGAGGGGGAGGGGAGAGAGGGGGGTCGCGGAGACAACAAAAGAGAGGCGGTGAGATAGGGGTTAACTGTACCCGTTGGTAGGCTGTACCCGCGGGTAGGTGGCCTAGACAAAAACAAAAACAAAAACACGCCAGATCATCGATTCCCGCTTCACGATCAGGTAGATTGATCTCTTTCAGGCCGAATAGACTGAATCCTGATCCACACGCTATGACCTGCAGCTGCCGTGGATCACGTTCCCGGGAAATAGGTGGGAGGCAGCCGTATAAACATCCGGCATGATCTACCGTAAGAGGTGTTTCCTGGCGTTGGATATGTACTACAGCACTGTGGAAATCCTGCACGGCATCTCGTAAAGGCAGATGATCTACAGATAAATAATCTACAGATATATCATCTCCAATGAAATCATATAGATGATCTACAGCAGATCGTGATGCGTCCCACGTACGATAAAACACCCGCTCATCTCGCCACACGTCGGGCAGATCACGAACCGTCTGTAGATGATCTATTCGTGGATGATCTGCCCGACGTGTCATAAAACACCCACTCATCTTATCACACGTCGGACAGATCACGATCTATCTGTAGATGATCTATCTGTAGATGAGTTCTCTGTAGATAAATATGCTCGACGTATCATGAGACACCCACTCATCCCTTGAGTGGGTGTTTCATCAAACGTCGGGCAGATCACGATCTCGATGATCTATCTGTAGATGATTTCATCTGTAGATGATCTGCCCGACGTGTCATAAAAACACCCACTCATAAGGTCACACGTCGGACAGATCACGATCTATATGATCTATCTGTAGATGATCTGCCCGACGTGTTATCAAACACCCACTCATCCACAAACACATACCCACCCATCCACCAAACCCACCCCCCGCACTCTCAAAAACGCCATATGCCAAGGAGACCTCGCGGTTTGACTCCTCGACTGACCGTCCCCTACACTTCACTAGAATCAGTAACATAAAGCCAAAAAAGCCCGTCACATTATTTTCAAGAGACTGGCTCCTACATACCACTGGTTATTATACCACTCTGGCCATAAATATAAGCAACGTTTGATGTTTCAACATAGTAAAACCAAACGAATGTTATAATTCCGGCCAAATCGGTATTATACCTAGATACATGCAGTAATGGTCCCTCTCCATCGGCCAGCCAGCCATGCCGGCACAATATGTAGCGGCAGCCGGCACAATATGTAGCGGCAGCCGGCACAATATGTAGCGGCAGCCGGCACTACTACTCCGCACATCGCCACACCGGTTCATCTCATCTGTGCCGAGCGATTTCACGGGCACTTCTCGTACGGCGGGCAGCCCGCACTATTCGACCGGCACTATAGAGGGACCACTGCCTGAGATACAGGGCTTTCCCTTCGAAGGCATTCGGGCATGCGAATGCGTGTGTCTTCGTCCCACTGAACCGTTCTTTCCACCGGCCGACGTCCAGCACACCCGGGGTCCCGTGTGCCGACTCCTCATCCAAGAGAGGAGGTACGAGACGAGTATATGCAAGGACAACCTCTTCCGGTCACAAAATCCCACGACACAGATAACGCTACTTTCGCAACGCAGCAACCAGGAGAGCGGACAACGCAACGCCACACCATCGTACTGGATACCAAAGGTACAACTTACGACGGGACGACGCATGGTAACAAACCCCCGATCACGTTTTGAGCAGCAGAGAGAAAAAAAAATGAAAAAAAACCCCCGAAAAGCCCGGCCCACCAATCGTCGTCCATAACAAATCGAAGGCCCATGCACTCACTACACACAGCCCAAAATACGAAAAGCCAATCTATGCATGTGTCTTAGATATGTCTGCCCACGCACCTGGTCATGGAAGAAGGCAACCCCGCGACTCTAGAGGAAGATGAAGGTACCGACGAAGACGCCAGGCCTCCCGACGAATCGCAGTGGTTCTTCCCGTAACCGCCCTCCAAGACGCTCACCACCTTGCCCGCACAGCAGATGTCCGCCACGCTTTGGATCTGCGACCCCGAGCACACGACATGACCACGCCACACGCGACACACCGATAGCAGAAGACGATGCTCAATTCGGGCTCACGAGGTACCACACGTATCGCCAGAGGTTCAACCTTGGTGGAAAAAAAAAGGGCTCTGACTGAGAGCCTGATACCGTCAGCTGCGAGTTCGACCGATTGGGTTGTTGACGCGCCATCCGTGACTTCCACCGATCGAGTGGTAAATAACTACTCAACTTCGGAACCTGCGTGATACGTACCAGGTATACTTCGAAGTATTATATACATCGCGCAGTATATATATATCCCATGCCTGCACGTTGCTCTGAACCACACAGGGCGAAAAAAAAGACATTCAACTCTTACTCTACGAAATCAGAAGGCGTCCACCTCTCCCCTACCACCCCCTCCCTTCCCCCTTCCCCCCCCCCCAAAAGCGGAATGTTTATGAGTGCACTTCTGAAAGAGTGATCAACAATCAAAAACATTGTCTTGACCTTTTCCGTGGTCCAGAGGTAGTCTTCCGACGTGAGGTCGAGCCCCCCGCTCGCTCCCCTTCTCCCCTGCTTGCAGTTGCCCACGTCCCCCTTCGCCGCGTCGAACCCCGCGCTGAGCAGGATCAGCTTGGGGTTGAACGCTCGGAGGGCCGGGAGCAGCCTCCGCTGGACCGCCTGCAGGAGGCAACGGGGAGGGGGGAAGGGCATAATTTTAGCGGCGGACGCGGCGGCGCACGAGAATTGATCGTTTGGTTGGTTATTGTTGAGTTGGTTAGCTGGTTGGATGGTTGGTTCATTGTTTGGTTGGTTATTGTTGATTTGTTTGGCTGGTTGGAATGGTTGGGAATCGGTTGGTTGGTTGGTTATAATTGATTTGGATGGCTGGTTGGTTTATTGGTTGGCTGATTGGGTGTGGTTGGTTGATTTGATGGTGGGTTGGTGGTTTGGTTGCTGTTGGTTGGTTGGTTGCATGCTGTTGATTAGCTTGACCAATATAACGGATTGATCGGTTGGTATACCGGCCCCGCTGGCGTGGGAGCGGTCGCATCACTTAGCTGCAGGTTGATTGGTTGCTGGCTGTTAAACCAATTGCTTGGTTGGCTGGCTGGCTGACTGGCTGAAAACCAACATCAGACCAAAAACCCAGACCAACCCAAAACCCAGAAACCAAAGAAACACACGAAAAAAAAAACACACATACATCCCCCGTCGTCTGTACGTTATCTGTACGAGTACCTCGCGGTAGCAGACGCGGCCCGTTCGTCCCGCGGCCGACAACAACGACGACGACGGAGTCGGAGGCGCTGACCCCGACCCCATGTCACGCTCGCTCGGCTCCTGCTTCGCCTTGAGCGACGACGTTCGGCTCCGGGTCCCGTGCCCCCCCCCTCCGCCCTGGCTGTGCCTCGCGCTGTTCGACGCGCTTTCTTTCACTTTCCAGAGGGGTGTCAGCGGCGCGTTGATGATGTTGCTCTGGATGTCGTCGTGAGCACCGCTTCCCGGAAAGAACTCGTACATCGGGCTCTGTTTTTTTTTTTTTTTTTCGGCGGGGGGGAGCGGGGCGGGGCGGGGAGGGGGGGGGGGGGGGGGTTGTTCAATTTTGTGTTCGGGGGAGGCTGAGGAGGAAGAGGGGCGAGAGGTATACTCATGCCATGTGTGACCGTAGTCCCTACTTTGTTTTTCTATATTATTCAGACCATTTTTTCGAGAGCGGTGTCGTTTTCTCTTTTTGTTGGGCACCCCCTGCTCCGCGTGTGTAAAGTATTGACAACTTACTACCAGGTTACTACCAGGTAAGTCAGAAAGTTGGTTTCATTCGTCAGCCAGCTACTGGCCAGCCGTGAAGTCTAGCCAAGCCACAGCCTAACTATTTACTCACATCGGAAATACTATCTACAAATGGATCATCTGCAGGTAGACCATCTACAGATAGCTAATCCACAGATAGATCATCTACAGATATATCATCCACAGACAGACCATCTACAGATAGATCATCCACAGATAGATCATCTAAATGATCTACATATAGATCATCCACAGATATATCATCCACAGATATATCATCTACAGAAAGATCATCTACAGATCGATCATCCACAGATAGATCATCTAGATATCTACAGATGGATCATCCAGTTCCTCATCTGCCGCGAAGATACGTTCTGCAAGATCTGCACATACGGTACTACGGATGCAACTTAGAAAAAAACACGCCCTCCCTGATCATGCACGGTTTTACGGCTTCCACCCGGCAACACCACGAGAGCTCGCATGTTCGATCAAGCAAGCACAGGCCAGGAAAGGTGATCTACGATAGAGGTTCACCCTAAATTTCTGATGCGCCTCACTTGAGGAGCTCCACACCTCACCCGAAAACTGACAGAAGAAAAAAAACAATTACGTCCTGATTAACAACCCCATGGCTCGAGTACACAGCTACGTCATTTTTCGAAACAAGATTGGCATTCCGGCGATTTTGGGTTACGGAGCCATGTCGTTCAGAAAAAAAAAAGAGGAAATGTGCTACCTCTATCGTAGAACCCGTCAGCCTTGTAAGGGTCAACTGTAGATAAAGAACAGCAGTAGGAATCGATGATCTGGCCAAGGTGCGTACAAAGTACCGCAGCCCCGTTCTGGGGACAAACTACATGAAATTTGAGTGGTTCGTCCCCAAAACGGGACTGCGGTTCTCAAAGGGTTAACTCACCCTATCGAAGAGGTGGACCGAGAAAAACAGGAGGCGGTTGGGGTCTGTGTACGCGCGGCAGATCTCCTCGGTCCCTGGAAAACAACGACAGTGTCATTTTTTTGGCAAGGGACGGGGCCGAGGCAAGGGGGGACGGTGGAGGAACAGGGGTTAAAATACGTGGAAGGTCGCCGCCGAGGGAGCATAAATGGGGAGTACAAGGCGGCGGGAGGGGGGGGGGGGGGGGAGGGTACGGACACCAGCGACAACACCGTGCCGTAAAACAACATCGAGCGAACCATAATCAACCACTACCTCAAGTATAGATAGAACAGTAGGCCCCTATATACCACCAACATCGTGGCAGCAAACAGCAACAGCGCTGCTGCCCGCACAAGTGTCCAAACCACCGCCACACCAACTCCCAAAAACCTCTTCCGAACAGAAAAAAAAAAAAACTTTTCAACAACACAAAACCGACACCAAAACCCCACACCAACACCAGCCTGAACACCACCAACGTAAAACAACATACGCCCCCAACATCACCACAACACACAACACCAACACAGCTAACATCAATACCTAAACCACACCAACACCGCTAACATCGCCGACAACAATGGTACCAACGCCACCACCAACACCAAAACAAAACGCCGCAGCCCCACCTGGAAATCCCTACTCCCATTTGCTCTATATCTTCGACCCCACGGCGGGTTCTTCTTTCCCATTCGGCACCTTGCTCCCAGTTTTACGGTGCAGGACCAAACACCCAGCACCATCAACAAACAGCTCTCACCGTTTCCGTGGTGAACGTCGATGTCCACGATGGCCACCCTTTCAAGGTTGTGATGGCTGAGGGCGTGCATCGCTCCGACGGCAACGTTGTTGAAGATGCAGAAACCGCAGCTCACCTGCGCGCAAAACGAAAAATGAGATTGCACAGAGAGAATTTCCATAACACAGACAGCCGACCGAACGAATTCGAAAAAAAAGGCTAACAGAAAATAGACAAGAAAGAACATGAACGGTCGATTTCGAAAAAAAAAGGCTCACAGAAAATAGACAAGAAAGAACATGAACGGTCGATTCGGAAATAAAAAAAGTTCCAAACCATCATACCGGGCATGATGCTATTCACGTGGGACCATACTAAATAGGACCTACGGTACACACAAAAAAAAACTAGATATTTCGTTATGTTTACTTGACAATATCTGGTCCTATTTACTATGGTCCCCCGCAATAGAGATAAGGAACGCTTTGATTGAGTATTATTAATAGTAAAGAAACGGTCTCCATTTTCACGGACAGAGTGCTACGGTATTACCTACTTAATACACCAAATAAAAGCCGGCTCAAAAACGATACACTACGACGCATACCGGTCCAAACCAACGAAAAAAACGCCGGGACCAACCACTCAACAACCGGCCCGCCGACCAACACACCAAACAACCGCAACACCAAAAAATCTTACCGCAGCTTCGAGGAGGCCGTTCGTTCCCGCGTGGTGCCCCGGCGGCCTCACGACGCAAAAGGCGTTACGATTCTTCCCGCTCACAACGGCGTCCACCGCGTGAGTCACCGCCCCCGCCGCCCTACGAGCCGCTCTAAGAGACCCTGTTCAATCAGCGGGGGGGGAGGAGCGGGAGGGACCGGGAGGGAGCGGGAGGATCATTGCGTTCAGTGTGCGCGGAAAAGAGGGAGTGAAAGGTCGGGGAGGGGGGGGGGGGGGGGGGGGGATCAGGAGGATAGTTGCGTTCAGTGCGGACGGGAAAGAGGAGCGAGTGAGGCGGAGGGGGGGGGGGGGGGTACTCGATCTCATGCATGGGCGTATTCGTATGACTATAGACCATTGCATCCCTACAAAATGCCGGGACGGCGCATGTCGGGTTTTCACCGGCCAGGCAGACATTGCTTGGGGGGGGGGGGGGGGGGGGTTACTCAATCTTATGCATGGCCGTAGTCCTATGACCATAGCCCCTCGCATTCCTACAATGCCGGGACGGAGCACGTCGGGTCTTTTCACCCATCGGCCAGACATTGCTTGCACCAAACGCGAAGCGCCGCGAGGTGTTCGGCAAGAGAGGCGGGGCGTAGTCATGCCATGCATGGCCGTAGTCGATGGGGGGGGGGGGAGCAGCAGCACCATGGCCTTCAGTGTGCACGGGAAAAGAGGCGGGAGTGAGGGGGGCGGGGGGACGGGGAGACATTATCCATCTCTGGAGAGAATCAATGTCTACCCGAAAAGAGCGCCACGCTGCAAAGGGGTTTCGTACAGAGTTCCTGTTTTAGGGGGCTTGAGGACGGGGGTCATCCCAGTCGGTGTGCGCACGAAACAAGGGGGGACGGGGGGGCTCATTTTAGTTGTTATCGATGGACAGGAGGATGCACAAGAAACAGAAAAAGTCGCACAGAGACTCGTACAGCGACACCCACGCGGCGACAATTCCCAGCAACAGCAGCTGCCCGCAGACTAAATACCAATACCAATGGTGATAGCACCGCGACAGCGTCAACTCCGCCACCATCACCTCCACCACCAATACCAACAGCTAAAGAAACACCAGCAACAACAACAGCATCACCACAGCATCAGCAACACCTATCAACTCCAATTATCGTGACGCCAACACCAGCCACAACAACAGCGCCAACACTATCGCGCAAACCATCACCATCAACAACACCGATATCATCTCCGGCACCGACACCAAACCGACAACATCAACAGCACCACCACCGACAACACCACAATCCCCACCAACAACACCTACGACAACACCATCACCAACACCAACACCAACTCCAACACCACCACCACCAACACCAACATCACCACCAACAACACCAACACCAACGACAACACCATCACCACCAACAACACCACCACCAACACCATCACCACCAACAACACCACCACCAACACCATCACCACCAACAACACCACCACCAACACCAACAGTAGAAGTTGCAACAGCAAACTTACCCTTGGAAAAAGATGTATCACAGGTGTCCTTGGGCTTGACGTCGGTGTCCCCTTTCTTCAAGAGGTGCTGCTGCACCATAGGCGTGAACGGTACGCTTGTCGCGCCGTCTTCCGCCTGATGACAAAGAAAGAAAAAAAAAAAAACGATGGTTCAAATGCACATGTATACTTCTACTTCGAAGTGTGCCTTCAACCAAAAAACGGGATAAACGTACCGCCACGAAAACCGCCATTTCTCCGAATCCGTTGTGAGTATTGACAACGCGTCACGAGGAGCGATTTCATCACCAGCAACACGACAAATGTAACAGCACTAGCAGCAGCAGCAGCAGTAGGAGGAGGAGGAAGAGCAGCAGCAGCAGCAGCATAGTCACGAGCGAGAGACCGAGTTCCACATTCACAGCTCCGACACTCGCACCACCCACCCGACATTCACAGCTTCGACACTCGTACCACCCACCCATCCACCCGTTCTACCCTCCATTTCACCCCACCCTACCCCCCCCCCCACCTCCAGCTTCTTCCCGAGGGCATCGACAAACTTGATGTACGGGCCCGAATGGACCCTCATCAAGCTCTCCGTGTTGGCGGCGTTGAATTCTGTCGTGATCTCCAACTCGAAGGGGTCGAACATGCGGGGCTTGATGAGCAGCTCCAGGATCGACAGCACCCTCTCCGGGCACTCCCAGTCAAAGTCCGTCTTCGGCTGGTGCTCCATACAGTCTGGAAGGGGTTCGGTATGAGGGGGAGGGGGGGGGGGGGGGGGGGGGTCAGGAGGAGTGAGGGGGGGGGGGGGGGAGGAGGGAAGGATTCGTAGAGGAGGATCGTAGAGTTAAGGCATCTATTATAGACAAACAGGCATCCAGACACCCCGAGACTCGCAACCAATACACAAATAGCCTCACGCACACAGGTTCATCGACACGAAAAACACGCGCAGATACACAGAAAGGCACACACAAGGATATACACAGACGCACACATGCAGACGCACACATGCAGACGCACCCACCCACCCTCAACCCCCATCCCCGCGCAAACAAAAAAAAAACACCGCCGAATACGATACTTTGCAATGAAAAACATGCTCACCAGGGTGGTGCAGAACGAGCGTTCGGTTGCGTGGGTCCTGCTGGAAGAACTCCCTGCGGACCTTGTACCGCGACTCCCCGTCGGGGTTTCCTTCGGAGGCGTTACCGTCCCCCGCCACTTGAAGCGGATTTCGGCCCTGTTTTGGTTCATGTAAAAAAAAAAAGTTTTAACCATACACAAGTACTTTGTTTCTGTTTCTGGTTTTATACCTAGTACCTGATATTTTGTTGGCATATATCGTCAGACGAAATGAGCGGTGGCGGAGGAGGCGGGGGTGGGGGGGGGGGAAAGGAGGGGGGGGGGGGGGGGCAGTGAGACTGCAGTTCCAAGAACTGTTACACATCGAAGACAAACCCACCGATCCCCTCTTGACGAACGAGATCAATTAGGGCGTTTAAGATCTACCAGGGTACTATTTACGGGGGACCATAGTGAACAGGACCAGATGTTGTCAAGTAAAAATAGGGAAATATACACGTTTTGTGTGTACCGTAGGTCCTATTTACTATGGTCCCCCGGAATAGGCACCTGGTACAGCAGTACTTACGACCCTTTTAGGGCAAGCTGCAGTCCCCTTAAGGTGACAAACCACTCAAATTATGAGCAGTTTATCCCCCAAAACGGGACTGCAATTTTTTTGCCCTATTTACGGGGGGACCATACCAGGTACCTGGTAGTAAATAGGACGTACGGTACTCTCAAAAACCTATATATTCACCTATTTTTACCAACAATATTTGGTCGTATTTACTATGGTCCCCCGTAGTAGAAGGGTTGCGCTCACGTTGCCGCCAGGTGGGGGTGGGGGGGTGTCATCTGCATGATCTACATACGAACGTGCCGCGAATTTCCTGGCCTGGACCTATTGTACTTTCCACAGATCCTGCACAGCACCCCCCCACACAAACCGGGCAGGTTAGAGCATCTAAAGCACGTAGATGATCCGTGTGAACCGCAGACGATCTGTGTAAATCGTGTGATCCCTGGTACATTTTTTTGTTTCTCCATGTTTTTTTTCTTCTCGTTTTCATCCTCCAGCGGAATGGTAAAAAAAAAAAAGATAAGCTTAAGCTCACCACGATTATCTATCCCACACCCTACACGTAAACTGCTGATGCCTGCTATACCCGATAGGGCTTCGGAGCAATTTCGCCCCGAAACAAACATTTCCGACTGGCGAGGCCCTACTCAACCGAAAAGATACTGCTGCACAGACAGAGTAGGGACCCAATGAAGCATGCCGTATCGTTATGAATGATGCTGTGAATCGAAAACGAAAAATGGCTCGGTCGGTTTTTTCGGTTTGTGGTCGAAAAGTCGGTCGGTTTCGGTCGGGCATTTTTTTTTTTTTTAACCGAAGCCGAAAAAACCGGGGAAAAAACGAAAAACCCGAGAGAAAACCGAGAAAAAAAAAACGTCGGTCGGTCGGTCGGTTACGGTCGTTTCTTTTGTAAAATGAATCGAAAAAAAAAAAAAAAAAATCGTTTTCGGTCGGGAAAAAACTGAAACAAAAAACGACCGGAAAACAACGACATTCAGTTTTTGGTTCTCGGTTCACAACACTGGTTACACTACGATGAGTGTTTTTATGATACCCAGGCCATGGAACTGTTCATCATCGGGCTGCACTTTCCTTTTTATTTTATATCAGGGGTCCGTTTCTTTTCGGGTGAGGCCTCAACCCTTTCAGTACTGCCTTAATTCCCGTTTTGGGGGGACGAAAAAAAAACTTGCCCTTAATTTGAGTGTTATTTTCCCCCAAAACAGGACTACGGTATTTAACAGGGGAAAAAGAGCTCCTCGAGCCAAGGAGCCTCGGGGGGGGGGGGAATTAGGTACCACCTCATTCATAGCATGCCACTCTGGACGGAAATGTGAGGACCACTAGGTCTTAATTTTCAAGCAGAAACGATTCTTATATTTTCGGCCAGAGCGGTATGCACAAATACGGGGGGGGGGGGGGGGGGGTACATAGTAATCAGGACCAAATACGCTTGGTAAATATACTGGAATACACCGGTTTTTCGTCAGCATGACGGGGTCCTGATTACTGTCGCGGGGGGCCATGCTAAATGGGACCAAATATTAGTATTACGGAGGACCGTAGTTAACAGGACCTATGGTACACATAAAAATCAATATATTTGACCATTTTTACTAACAATATTTGGTCCTATCAACTATGGTCCCCCGTAATAGTAAGAATATCGAATAAAATAAGTTTTTGTGTGTACCGTAGGTCTTTTTTAATATCGTCCCCCGGCAGGGCGACGAGCGTCCGGAAGGTGAAACCGAAAAAGTTTACGGCTGTGAGTCTCGGCTGCGCTGTTTTTTACCGACATTTCAAGATTGACACACCGACCCGAAATCTGAACGTGGAAGTGTGGTGAGCTTAAGCTTCACTTTTACCAATCCGTCCGTCCGGCGTGGATTGGTAAAAAGTAAAGCTTAAGCTCACCACACTTTCACGCTCAGATTTCGTGTCGGTGCGTCAACTTTGAATGTCGGTAAAAGGATGAAACTATACTTCGGAGTGTATAGCATCGGTTTTCGGTGCAGATGATTTATCCGAAGGTGCATCGATCAAAAGCCGGCGTGTGAGCGAAATCCTTGTTCTACGAGAAAAAAAAACGCGAGTGAATGCTAACTTTCGAGTCATGCCAATCGGGACGATGCTTTACCGATGTTTAGCTGGTTGAAAAAACAAACAATGTCCCGATTAGCCAGTTCCGATTCCGATATACATCGCTCCGATTAGCGGGAATCAATTAGAAGAAGTTATTCGTCTATCGTAGCATAGCACGCGTCTACAAAATACTTCGTACCAGTATAACATAGGGCAGGGCCCTGACCGACCATCGCTCATCGTGGAATCGCCTACCCTTTAGCTATCGCGCATCTCTCGCCATCTATCACGTATGGTGTGCACCAGGTGCAGCATCCTTCATCGCTTACTTTGTCTACCAGGTATGGCTTACCGCACAGCAAACCAGATATACGGTACCAGCACATACTCCCCGCCTGTGAGCCATCACAAGTCTTCGCACTGATCCCTTTTTGCCCAGATCACTATTACGGGGGACCATAGTTAATAGGATCAAATATTGTTGAATAGGTATATATATAGGTTTTTGTGTATACCGTAGGTCCTATTATCTATGGTTCCCCGTAACAGATCACCTATCATCTCCCCCCTCGCCCCCCCCTCCTCCTTCCCAGCCCCCCCCCCCGCCCCCCCTACCCCACGGCACTTCGCGCGCAGTGCAAGTCTGCCTGGTCGGTGAAACCCCGACGTGCTCCGTCCCGGCATTGTAGGGATGCGAGAGTCTATCGTCATACGACTACGAGGACATGCATGACATCAAGTACACCCCCCCCTTCCCACCCTCCCTCTCCCTCCTCTCCCTCCTCTCCCTCCCCCCCCTCCCCCCTCCCTCCCTCCCTCGCCCCGTTTGCTATTGCCACCCACATCTGAATTTCTAATTTCGGCGGAAGCTCCGGCAGCGAGAAGGACGCGAACCGCCGTTTCCCCGCCCCACCGGCTAGCGAAATGCAGAGCGGAGTCCCTTTAAGAGGAGCAAAAGAAGCAACACACATACAAATACAAAGGGGCGGCGGGATGGAAGGGAAGGAAGGAAGGCAAGGGAGGGAGGGAGCGAGGGAGGGAGGGAGCGAGGGAGGAATGAGGTGAGGGAGGGAGGAACGGGTGAGGGAGGGAGGGAGGGGGGGAGGGAGAAACGGGTGAGGGAAACATCAAGAAACAAGAGAAAACAGGACGCGTCTCCTGCGCTCCCGACGTATCAAAAGACAACAGCTTCTACTGACTACAAAAAACAAGCACACGCAACAAAACCCCACCTCCATACCCCCACCCCCCTCCCCTTCTCCCGTCGTTCCTCCTCTCTCTTTCCCCCGAGGCCAGTACGAGCAACCAACCACGTGTGGTACAACCATCAAAAAAGCACTGAACCGGCCACAGTCACCAACAAAAAAACATAGTTGCACCAGCATTAACGAAGGCCTCACTCACCCTCTTCCTCGTAGGAACTACAGCAGACGATCTACGGCGGCAGATTGTGATCTGTCTATTATAGTACGAGCGCTACTGCTCTGTACCTGGCACTCCAAAAGCATCCCATGCCGCGACAGCAAGCAAGTACATCACCCCAAACGATCCAAATGACGGCCTGTTCGATACACTAGCGCTATTACGGGGGACCATAGTGAATAGGACCAGATATTGTTATTACTATTAATAGTAGAAATACCGAATTATTTAGGCTTTTTGTGTGTACGGTAGGTCCTATTTCATATGGTCCCCCGTAATACGTATAGAATGACACTACGACCATACACCGAGACATGCCGTAAACAGCGTTTGAGATCGCACGGGAGGGACCATCGTTTTCTTTCTTTCTTTCTTTCTTTCTTTCTTTCTTTTGCGGCTCGTTTTTGTTTCTTTGACAGCGGCAATAAGGGTGTGCTACAAAAGTCCTACACTACTCGTACCCGCACGCTTTTTCGGAAAAGGCTCTTTCGGAAAAGGCTCTTTCCACCAGAATATTTCCGAACACTCCCCTCATTCGGTAGTTTTGGCTTATGACAACCAACCTTCCCGCTCTGAAAAAATCGAGCGCCTAAACAACGAACGCATCCCCCCCCGTGCTTACTCCAAGCGCTCTCTACGGCATAGGAACGTCTTGCCTGCCTTTGCACGACCCGTTATGCGATAGGTAATAGGTACGAGGTAGCACTTATTTCGCACAAAAACATGTTTTTCTGACTGGCTTGATGGGGCGCTCCTACGCTCCTAAGACCCTCATAGGACTTTTAACAGGGGGGGGGGGGGGGGGGGGTGTACTCGATAGGAGAGATGTACTCGATCTCATGCATGGTCGTAGTCGTATGACCAAAGACCCTCGCATCCCTACAATGCCGGGACGGAGCATGTCGGGTTTTCACCGACCAGGCAGACAGGGGGGGAAGGGGAGAAAAAAATAATACTAGAAAAGTGACGAAAATATGGCAACACAGTGGCCACTGCTGTGTGATTTTGGGGGCTGATTACAGAACTGGTGCGCCAAGTTCGAGCGCAACGAGCTGCGTACGGCAAGGGGCGCGACATGATCCTTGGGGGTTTGCGGGGCGCTCGCTCGCGCTGCAGCTGCTGCTGCTGCTGCTGCTACTCGTAGACGGCTGACAACCAAAGATGTCAGGAGAAAGCACTTTCACCCCTCGACAGGCAGCAACTTTGCCTAAACATGTCTTGACTTGACATGTCTCCTGGCATCTTTGTTGGCAACACCAAAGCTTACCAACCATTGTTCTGGTCACTATGTATCTCGGAGGGTCCCAGAGGGTTGACTTGACGTTAGTACGCACAATTACCCAAAAATCGTTCGAAAATGCCCTTTTTTTATTTATTTTTTCAAATACCTGGTACGTACCATAGAATGGTTTTCGTTGTATACACGGTACATGTAATCATGTAATACCTACTGTACCTCGAAGAGGTCATGATGGGAACTGTTCTAGATTTTTTTTCTGTCGGTCTGGGTTACTCAACCCTTTTTAGGGCTGCAGTCCCGTTCTGGGGACAAACTACTCGGAATTTGACTGGTTTGTCCCCAAAACGGAACTGCAGCTCTAAAAGGGTTACAAGACGGAGAGAGCTCCTATGTACGCAATAAAAGTGAGGAGCCTCAGAAAAAGAAGGAGGCACACATATAGCGCTACTGAGGTGTAGATGTGCTTCAGTCATCATGTGCTACCATTATTTGCTTGTTTCATTTTTCACCGAGGTATTTCTTCCACTCCAGAGTTGTTGGAGCCTGTCCTGCCTGCGACCACGGACTGCATTGTGTTGTGGCGATGAGTTAAACGTGAGAACAACAACAACGACAACAACAAACAAACAATCAACATCAACAACAACAACAACAACAACAACAACAACAACAACAACAACAACAACAACAACAACAACCGTGGCAGGCGTTTGTCTTCTCACCCTTCCTCGTTCCTGCAGTTGATCTCTTCCCGCGACGTGTTGGCGCTTAGCAACCTCACCACCAGGTGGTTCCCGACCCAAGCGGCCCAATGGAGAGCGGTATTGCCCGCGGTGTCGGACGCAGATCGATCCGCTCCATGGGAAAGCAACGCCTAAAACACAAAAAAAAAAATGTTCGTGGAGGGATGGGGGGGGAATGGGGGGGTGGGGGGGAGGGGGGGGGTGTATTCGATATCATGCATGACCAGTAGTCGTATGACCATAGACCCTCGCATCCCTACAATGCCAGAACGAAGGGGGTATCGATGACCACTGATTAACGATCAATGATCAGTGATGAACAAAATTTGTCAAAAGGTACCTATAAAACTCATACCAGTACGAAACAAAAAACGCTCAGGACAACATTCGAAAAAAAATTCTTATAAAAAAAAAAAAAACTAACCAGATCATACCAAACCATCCCGATCCTGCCCCGCCCCTCCCCCCTCCCATTACCTCGCAGAGCGAGTAGGCGGTGTCCGGGCCGGTGCCGATGCACCCTCTGTCCCCGGGCGCTCGCTGCATGGACGCCGCCAACATCAGCGGCGTGAAACCGAACCTGGCACGGCGAACAGCGAACAACAGCAGTAGCAACAAAAACAAAAAACAATGCGTACATACACTGAATGTCAACATCAAATATGAAGTACCAGGTACCAGGTGACAGATTTAGACTATCGAGTTCATATATATGATATATCTACAGGGTTTATTGGAGCAAGAGAAACAGACTACCAGGTACCTGGTATTATTTACGGGGGACCATATTAAATAGGACCTTCGGTACACACAAAAACCTATATATTTCGCTATTTTTGCCAACAATATTTGGTCCTGTTTACTCAAGCCTCTTTTTTCTACATATTACTTGGAATTAGAGGATGGAACGTTTTTTTTTTTTGTCAGCAATGTAAGCGTTGATATGCGGGCGTATCGACTTTTGCGAAATTATGGGGGGCTTGCTGGAGAAGAAAGAATTGCATGTCCATAAGTGCAGAACACCCATACACTGGTACAAAATGCCGAACTCCAGTCCGACATTTTACAGGGGGGGGGGTTCGAACTACAATACACACGAGGGCATTTATGATGTACCAGGTACTCTATTACGGGGAGGGAAATAGTTAATAGGACCTACGTTACACACAAAAAAAACTATATATTCACCTCCTTTTACTAACAACATTTGGTTCCATTGATTGATAAGCCGTACTCAAGGAGCCGTGTGGCGTGGTTGGAAGACGAACCTGCTCTGCTCGGCTCGTATTGTCTGACGCCAAGGGGCTGGGCATAGTTGACGAACGCAGGGCGGAGACGGCAGTCTGGGTAGCAAGGTACCAGGCGGATTAGCAGGGAGAACCTGGCTATACTACTCGTACCACAAGCTGCTGCCGCCACCTAGAAGGTGCTTTGGGCTTTGGTCTGCCTGTTATTTCCCCTTTGTTATTTTTCCTTGTTACTTTCTCCTTGGGTCTTTGTCTTACTCTGTTCACAAGCAGTGGTGTTTTTTTGTTATTTCTTCTTTTTTCCAGCTCGTTCTTTTTCAAGTGTAGGCCACCTCGCCTGCGGGGGGGGGGGCACGACAGATTGTTTCTCTTAGATTTTGCTTTCATTTTTCTTCTTTTTCTTTTTCGACTTGTCTACCTTGTTTTTGTTTTCTCTTTGATTGTTTCTTTTCGTTTCACTATTTCATAGATTGCGTATGTCGTGCCTGTCGTATCTAGTTGTTGTTGTTGTTGTTCTCACATTAACTCTCTGACGAAGGAGTCCGTGGTCACACAAAGGTGCTGGAGCCCTAGGAAGATCCGAAAAACAAAAAAATCGAAAATTCGGCTGCCTCAAAATACACGAGACGGAAAAAGCGAACACAAGATAAAACCAATGTGCAAAACTGAACTAACATGGCCGCGGGTATATCCTCTCAACTATAATATAGAAGAGTACCCCCGTTCCCACCACTAACCAACTCGTGGCTGCTGACTACAGCGGATGCTGTCTGAAGTGCTGCCTGCACCGTACGAAACGCACGGTAGTCGTGAAAACGAAAGAGGAACACACCTGCCTGCTATCTGGAGTGCTGTCACAGAGTGAAGACTCGCGGATATGCAGTGAAAAAAGGAGCAATCGAACCTTACTGCCACACGAATATCAACGATCGCCATCTCTTCCTGGACTGTCTGACACAAAAAGGTGCAGCACAGCAGTTATGATACCACGTCCCTGATAATTGCGTAGGTTATTCCCCATGAAGGGTATACAACTCGTTAAACTACAAAAACCAGTGACGAGTACCGGTAGATACTATTCTGCCTCGTGAAAAACAAAACCAGGAAAAAACAAACTATGACTGCTTCTCTCGTGATGATAGTGTGCGCGCAAATCATGGGTCTCCATGCACCGTCTTCCTGCCGCTCTTCATGGCCGCATCATCGCCTTGGCCCAATCCACCCGCTCCTTTGCGCGTGCACTCGTTGCCATTCCCTTCCAGTCGTTTCCCTTTCTCCGTCATCCTGAAAAACAAAATGCTCCTCGCACTTGCGGTTCTGATCTGGGAAATAAAAATTCTCGCGCAGGGGGAGGTCAATCCGTCTCTTCCCCGCACGTCGACGCTCAGTCTCCCTCCTCCCTCGTCGTCGAATCCAGCCTCCTACCGGCGCAATAGACTGTGCCGTAGTGTGGCCTGTGGTGGCGCCTGCCTCCGCGCATGGACACCCCGATTGAGCATTGCTGCTCTGCCGCAGCTGCCTAAAAAGACGCGCGAATCGTAGGTCTCCGTGCCTGACGCACCACGTACGACCCAACTCTACTGCCGCCTGAGCCTCGCGGCCACAGGCAGCAGCAAGAAGGTATCACTCCTTGAGGGTGAGTCCGGCCTTACACCCGCCAGAAAGACCTACCCCACTCGCTATTAGCCTGATAGGGCATGCCTCGCAGCATTCCTTGCCGAGGCAGCGAGGGGAACGGAACATAGTATGATGACATGGCTTTGCATTGCCCACTGCAGTTCACACTGCACACGTGGCAACGTAGTATCTCTGTGGCGTAGCTTTGTGACCACAGAACTTGTATCTCTTCTAGGATGGAAGAATCGGCACGGACACTGGTTGTGCTGGATGTCGACGGGTAGAAAGAACGGTTTAATGTGAAGAACACACACACACACTATGGTCCCCCGTAATAGTCGAATGTGGTACTGCTGTTATCATCAAGCTACGAATCGTTTACGTTCGTGCGTATCAACCATGCAGGTACGCGAAAAAAATGAAAAAAAAATCCATTGGTTGGGCAGGGGATGTTTTAACATCACCCCCTCCCGATTTCCTGGGATTTCCTATTACGGGGGACCATAGTAAGTAGGACCAAATATTGTTGGTAAAAATGGTTAAATAAATAGGGGGTTATGTACACCGTAGGGCCTATTGACCAGGGTCCCCCGGAAAATTAATATTTAGTAGGGTAACACACCGACCATTGTGGGAACTAACTTACAGGCTCCAGGAACTGAGTTATTAGGCCGAATATCCACGTTTTACTTACTCGGCGAGACAGTAAAACAAAAAAAAACGGTAGACTCTTCAGAATGCTCCCCGGAGTTTTTCGAGAGCTTTCTGGAACAGTTTTCCGTTTCTCCAGTGCCCTACTAGTAGTTTGAGTTTCAGAGCAGCCGATCAGTTTTCTTTGGGGGGCCAAAACCAAGATTGTTTGTCAGAACTGGGGGCAGAAATAACGAATCTTCGAAGACTTTTGGTGAAAAACCACGATGTCCTCAGAACTGGCAAACTATGGGCGAACAGTCCAACAACGGCTCAGGAGAAGCGGAAGACTGTTAAAAAAAACTCCTAGAAAACTAGGGGGAGAGGAGTCTACCGGTGTTTTTGACAGCCCCGTCGTGTAAGTCGCGGGTTTTTCGGCAAAAAAAAACAAACAGTTCTTGAAAGCCCTTCAATTTTTTTTCCCACAATAGTTGACCTTAGTTTTTTCTTCTTTTTTCCCATGCAAGGTGTAGAAGCACGAGCGAGCGTCGGACCAGAGATGACGCAACACTCTGTACCAAAAACATTAGGATTTTTTTAATACCAGATAATAGACACACGACCCTTGTGTTTCAGGACACAGATTGATACCATACCAGGATCGTAGCAGACTGGACGAGCAGCCACTACTACTACAGTAATACTACTGTAGCTGTCAGGTTAGCCGCTACGTAGCGCTGCTGTTTTTTTCTTCAGAATAATATTGCTACAAGCTTATTTTCTGTCTGTAGGGTTCGCGGATTCCGGGTACGGGTAGGCAAGTCTTACGGAACTTTGTGCCAGGTACGGGACCCGGTATGGCAGCCTTGGGAGAACTCACAGTAGTTCCGGGTAGGTTCCAACACGAATGTTATACGCGTACCCGTACCCGCACCCGGGAATTTTGAAAACGGCCTATCCGTATCCCAGGTAATGTGCCACGGGCGTACAGGACTTACACAAGTTCCGGCACGGGTATTACGGGGGACCATACTAAATAGGACCTACAGTACACACAAAAACCTATATATTTCCCTATTTTTACTTACAATATATGGTCCTATTTACTATGGTCCTCCGTAATAGTACCCGGAAAATACCCGGGGTAGGTAGTCTACAGACCACAACCTTGCAGAGCTTACACAAGTTCCGGGTACGGGTATGGAGGTCTTACAGAATTCACACAAGTTCCGGCATGCAAGTCTTACAGAACAGAACCCACAGATGTTCCGGGCAGGTCCGCGAACGATATACCCGTACCCGTACCCGCACCCGCACCCGTTTTTATTTTTTTCGTTTACAGGGCATACCCGTACCCCAAGTGCTGTGGCCCACGGTGGTACAGAACTTGCAGAAGTTCTGATTGCATACGGGTATGTTAAATGTCGTACAGTACAGAACTTACAGAAAGTCCCGGTGTATACGGGTAAAAAAAGAATAACCGCGGGTATAGCTCTGTGCGCAACCTACGGAACAAAACCCGCGAAATTCTACATTTATATATGAGGTTTGACCCGACCCTTCAACAGCGTTATTACCATAGTAAATAGGACCTACGGTACACACAAAAAAACTGCATATTTCCCTATTTTTACGAACAATATTTGGTCCTATTTACTACGGTCTCCCGTAATAGCTCTATCCCTTTCTTACTCAAAGAGTATGCGAGTGGGTGACCCTCAACAACAATCAGGTGACGGATGCCACACACACAAGGGAGTGAAACTGTTTAGGCCAAAACTATCACTGGGACTGGCGTTTTTTTTTTCAAGGACTGCAGTCCCGTTTTACGGACAAAACACTCAGATTTTAAGTAGTTTGTCCCCGAAAACGGGACTGCAGCCCTAAAAGGGATACAACGTTCGTAATAGACTTCGGCCGCCGGGGGGTCCCCTCCCGGTGGGCTACGTGGTACATACACCCTCGAATGCTGCTATTAATATTAATGAGAGTTGATGCTGGAGTTCAAACTCCACCAGAGGGTCGCGAACTTTCGAGGTTATTTCACAAAATTAATAAAAAAAAACACAAGGAATCAACTGCTGACAGCGCCTATTACGGGGGGCCATGTTAAATAGGACCTACGGTACATACAAAAAACTATATATTTCGCTATTTTTCCAGCAATATTTGGTCCTATTTACTATGGACCCCCGTAATAGTAGTAAACGTGGGTAGGCGCCGACGAGGGGAAAAAAGGGGCAGGAGTCTTCTCGCGATAAAAAAATGCAAGACGAGAACCGTTGTGGGGAGGAGGGAGAAGAGCCTGCTCTGTAACCCTAGATCTGAGTTACGACTACTAGTAGGAGGAGGAAGGGAGAGAAGAAGGGCGGAGATACTGAAAGGGACTGTTTCATGGAGATGAGTGTGCACTGTTTCTCCGAAGTCACATTTCTGGAGTCGTAGAGCTCTTCCAAGATAGAGAATCTCCGAAAAAAAGAGGTGCAGCCCCATCGAAGCGCGCGTTCAGTGTCGAACAAAAAACTTATGCTGTACAAGGTACCCTCCACGATACACCATCAAGTACGCCATAATACGCCCCCACAATAACACACAACACGACTAAACACAGGACTAAACACAAGAAACACGAAGCGCAAAAAAGCAGATCGAAACACACACAACACGGAACAAACACACACCTGAAAAACAACCGCAATAACAGCAGCAGAAGCAGCAGTAACAGCGGCAGCACAAACAGCAACAACAACCACAAGAACAAAAAACACTCACTTGTCGACCTCGTTGACCAGCTCCAACAGCCGGTCACCCCCCGGAGGCGCCGCCGCCGCCCCTGCCGCCCCACCCGACTTCCCATCTCCCGAGACAACCCCAGCCCCTTCCAACCCCGCCTTCGGTCCCAGGGAAGGAGGCGCCCCCGCCCCCGCCCCCGCTCCCTCCCCCCCCGCCGCCGCCCCCGCCTCCCCCACCAAGGTGTCGGGAGTCTTCGTTGCTGTCCCTGCAGCTGGTCCTCCTGCTGCTGCAGCTGCTGGTCCAGCTCCTGATGCCGCTAACCCTGCCGCTGGTGCCGGTGCTGGTGCCGTTGCTCCCGCTGCTGCTGCTCCTGTTGCCGCCGCCGCTCCCCCCACTGCTACCGTTCCGGACATCCCCGCTACCGCCGGGAGTGTCGCTGACGCTGCCGCGGCCGGCACCGCTGTTGGTGACAGTGATGATCTCGCACCACCAACACCAACATCAACAACACCGCCGACAATACCGCCACCGCCACCGACGCCACCCGCGCCACCAACACCAACACCACCAACAGTAGCAACAGCCACCGCCGAATTTCCCGCGGCCGATGCTCCCCCCGCTACCGCAACCGGCGCCGCCGCTACCCCCGCCCCTGCCGCTGCCGCTGCCGCTGCCGCCACTGGCGATGGTGTTAGTGCTGTTGACGGTGCTGCTGCTGCTGCTGCTGCTGCTGACGCCGCCGCAGCGGGCTCCGTGCTGGTAACGTCAACGTCCACCATCTCGGCGTCTCGGTCTTCAACGGTTTCCACCTTTGGAGGCGGTGGGAACACGGGAGGGGGGGGGGGGCATTCAAACACAACAGAGATTATTTTTTTCCACGCCAAACAGCAGTACCGGTACAGGTATGATACGTACTTACTGAGAACGAGATCTCTCATTAATAGTCTCGATTTATATTTGTAAGTACCTGGTATACAACACACCACTCTGTTGCGAAATATACGGACCCATATTATTGGATATTAATGGACAAACGTTCGTTGTATGTCGGTCCAGGGTGGTATATCTATCATACTCTTCTCGAAAATGATCGTACTTACGTCAACAAACCCACCATACCCCCCCCCCCCCCGACAAATATCCCCCACAACCCCTCTATAAACCCACCTCAACCATGGGATCGGAAGGCGGTACCACCACACCGCCCGAACCAACGCCCGCCCCTCCAGCTGAAACGCCTTCGCCAGTATTGCCAGAACGCACCCCGACCCCCACTCCCGCTCCCGCCACCGGCACCGCCTGCATCTCCATCGCGGCCGGGGCAGCGGCGGCTCCGCCAGGGATCAAAACCGGCGCGGTCCCCCCGGCGGCGATGGCAGCTGACGCCGGCACCGCCGCCGGAACGGAGCTACTACCAGAGCCCGCTGCTGCCGCTGCCGCGGCTGCTGCTCCTACTACTGGCGGTGCCGTTGCCGCTGCTGGTGGTGCAGGCACCACTCCTGCTGCTGCTGCTGCTGCTGCTGCTGTGGTGCCCGCCACTGCCGCTGCCGCCGCCGCTCCTGCTGCAGCTGCTGCTGCTGCCGCTCCCGGCGACAACCCTGGCGTTGTTGTTGGTGCTGCTGCTTCCGTAGCTGCTGCTGAGGTAGATGTTGTTGCTGCTGCTGCTGTTGTTGCTGCTGCTGTGGCTGCTGCCGTCGTTGCCGCCGCTGCTGCTGATGTTGACGCGGTGGTGACACCGAAAGAGGCGGGGTTGTCTACCGCCATATCCGTCACCGTCGAGGGCGTTCCTGCCGCCCCCGCTGCTCCCGCTCCCACCCCGACCCCGCCCGGCCCAGCCTCGGCCCCCGCTGTCATCGCTGCTGCTGCCGGTGCTATTGCTCCTGTTGCTGCTGCTCCTGCCCCTCCTCCTGCTGCTGTTGCTGCTTCTGCTCCTGCTCCTCCTGCTCCTGCTGGTGTTGCACTTGCTGCTGCAGCTCCCAAGGTCAACGCCGCCGCCGCGGCCGCCGCTTCTTGGCGCTCTTTATCTCTCAAGTCTTTCGCTTCGTCGATGAGTTTGAGGGCGCCGGCGACCTTGTCCGACGTAAGGTTTAGATGACAGTTCGAAAAGGGTCGCGGGGGGGCGAGGGGGGGGGGGGCAGGTTAGACACGTAAGGAAGTCGGATTGTCTGTCGCCTCACTATCGTTCTCCTGTAAATTTCAGGTAGGAATGCAGTTGTTCATCACCGCCAACATTGCCATCACCGTCGTCGTTAAACTACCATCACCATCACCAACACCGTCACCAATATCACCATCATCACCAGCAACACCAACCCTTTCTCCTAGTCACCCCGTGCTCAAAATACCGCTCAGTGTAAACGAAAGACGTTTGTGAGTTAACTTCGTGACTACAGATGAAAAAATGAACATACCTCCACCCCCCCCACCCCCCCACCCAAACCGATACCCATCCATTCCACCCACCCATTAACCCACACCAACACCCACTCACCCACAAAACAACACACCCACCCACCTGTCCCTGGCTGATGTTGCGGTGCAGTGCACCGCCCGCCTCCGGCTTCGACGAGCCATTGCTGTATGTCTCGGCGAAGTCATTCGAGATCTCTTCCGTCGGTGTCATGCGGCCTCGAGCGGCCGGAAGCCCGTCCGGTAGATTGTTCACCTAATTTTTACCCGAAGGGAGGGGAAGGGGGATAATTTGTTATTATTTTCGTGTTTTCGGTCGCACGAAAGTCGAAGGGGAGACTAAGGCGGCGGGAGGCCGGAGGGGGCAGATAAAACGGGTGCACACAACCAATAATGAGATGAGCGCCTCGTCTATAGTGAACCCGCAACCTTCCCGTAAAAAACGAATCCCCTCCCGAACGGCAAAACCAAGAAGGGAAACCCCTCGCCGTATACCAGGTACCTGGTATATAACATGTACGTGGATTTAGAAAAAACTGTGTAAAATATTCCAGCAACTAACTAACGAACGAACGAACGAAATGACCAAACCAAACCACAGCAAAGCAACCATTTTACCAAATCATTCAACCAAGCACCAAAATAAATCAACCACCTAAGCAAACAACAACAACCAACCCAAACAAAAAAACAGTCAACCAACTAACTCTCATTCCACCATCTACCTAAATCAGACCGTTCAATCAAAACCCTCAACCAACCAACCAAAAAATCAACCAACCAATCACCTCTCCATCCCAAGGTGTGTGCGCCATCGCAGAGGAGCCGGGGCTAAGCAAATCGGGGTTCGTGATACGCAGCCCCGCCCCCCCCCCCATGCCCCCGCCTCCGCTCACCCCTCCACCCAGGCGGGGACGCAGGGCCGCCAACCCCGACCCCGCTGCGGCGGCCGCGCGCAAGTCTTCAGGCATGACCCTGCTGCTGTTGGCCAGGAGCTCGGCGACGGCCATCTCTTCTCTCTGTACAGCAGACAAACGGTTACCCGGCCAGAGTGTAGCGTCGCAGTGTGTAACCGCGCAAGTGTGTAGCGCAGCGACGTGCACAGCGGGAGCGGATTATACCACGCAGCGTGCGTGTAGCGTGTAAAAATTGAAGGTATGGTTGACCATAGACGTTGAATTCCGAGATGACCGTTGAATTTGATGTTGAGCGTTGAGCGTTGAATACGACGTTCAAATTCAAGTTGAAGTTGGATATGATGTCGAATTCGCAGTCCGTTGTTGTCGTCGGTCGTTATAGCCGTTGTCGTTGGTTTGTTGTTGTTGACGATGCCGTTGTCGTCGTCATCGGCGCGTTGGCGGTTATGGTTGCGTTACGCAGAGGGAGGGTTTCCATCATGGCGTTTGTGTATCAGTTCACGTATTTTCACGTGTCGTGGGAGACAATCGGGGAAAAGCAAAAAAAAACAAAACAACGGTGGGGGGCGGGGGGAGCGTGGAAAGGAAGGGAGGAAGGGGGAGGGGAGTCAGAGGGCGCAGCGAGGATATAATACAATAGGAGCGGTGTTGCAGTAACAAAAACCAGAATAACGACGATGACACCAACACCGAGAACAACGACAACAACAGCAACACCAGCAACAACAACACCGACAACAACCCAGTACGTACGTAATGCATCCGACTTGGCCCAGCGTCGGCAAAACGTCTGATAGTCCACACTAACTCTCCAGTGTACGTCCATTCGGAGAACATTCCCAGAGTTTTACCAGTTTTACAGCTCAACCTTTACAGCAGGACCACCGTACATATTATACCTGTGGGCAGTCAGTCTGTCAGTCTGCTGCGATTTTGCACGCAACACTCGGCCGTTTCACTACTGCAGAAACGATTTCGCACAAACTCCTCAAAATAATTTGTCGCATGACAAAAACGTGATCGCGTGCGATTTTCAAGGGGTTGTTATACAACGCGCCTTTTCGAGAACCTGCGAAAATCACCCCAACACTAACTTTCAAGCGGATTATCGCCCGAAAACTATGGTGAATTCACGAAGGGGAGGAGTAGAGAGATATCACAGGGAGCTTTCCGAGAATATTCCGTTGTTTGCTTGTGCATAGGAGAGAATGGGGCATGTTGGTCCATGTTCTGTGTGCCCTGTCTGAGAATTGGCCTCCATGGAATGTAGTCATTGTTTTTCGTTGCAGATGGAACTACCAAGTGGATGCAACACCGCCAGAAAATCCCTCCTGTGTGTGTAGCTGGCCAGCAGATGCTGGGCCATATGAATGGGGTATTCCGAGGTTATATTCTAAGGTTATATACGCACCTTCCGAGAACCTTCGCCGGGCGGAGACGGGGCGAGGCGCCGCTCGATGCCCCTCGTCGAGCCATGGTCCGACCCCCCGCCGCCCCGCCCGACTCGCTGGGGCGTGACCATGTTGAGCTTGTGCCGCGACTGCTGATGCTGGTGGTGCTGCTGAGCTTTCCCCCCGGCAGCCTGAGCAGCGTACTGGCGCTGAAAGGCGTCAGGTCATGGTACAGCCCACGCAGGTAAAAATCAGGACAGTCAATCCACGTCACGTCGAGTCAAAGAAAAGACTCCCAGGACAATACAAGACGCACCAGTTGAGGACGCAGTCAATCCACAGGATGTCAGGTCATAGGTCATAGTCAATCCACGCCATGCCAGGCTAGTGTTCAAATAAAGCAGTGCGACAGCGGCAGATCGACCCAACAGGTAAAGAGTACTTCGACTCAGGTAGGCAGCAGTACGTGAAGAGAAGAAAATCGCAGCGAATAGCAGAACGTAGCAGCAGGGTAACGGACCACGACGGCGCGAAAGCCCACGCACTCGTACAATAAACATCCCCTCATAAACACAAAAAAACGCACACAACAAACATAAAACAAATATACACATGCATGCACAAAACACAAAAAGCAAACACACACATGCATGCGCCCACACAGCAGCAAAACAACTCACTTCAACAAAATCATCCCAAAACAAACACAAAAGCACACCACACGAAAAGGAAACGAATAAAAAAAAACGAACACAACTTCAATATTAAAACACCGACCCACCTGGGCAGCAGCACTACCAGCAGGGCCGTCGCTGGAGTCGTACGCGCTGTACCTCGGGTACCCCTCGTCCCTGCCGCCACCCCCACCCCCAGAACGGCCTCTGCTCCTCCCCGAGCTGTTCCCGTTGCCCCCTTCGCCGAACCTCGAACCGCCCGAAAACCGTCCCAAAGAGGCGTAGTAGTACGGGTGGGCACCGCGGTCGCGATCGGGGTCACGGTCACGCTCCCGGTCCAGCTCATGTCCCGGTCGGCCGCCGCCGCCACCGCCACCGCCGCCACCGCGTCCGCCGCTACCGCTGCCCCTTCCACCGCCGCCACCGCCACTGCCGCGACCACCGAAGCTCGAACCGCCGACCGTCGAGCCGCTGCCGCCGCGTCCGACGCCACCGGCGGCCCCGCTTCCGTCACCGTCTGCATCGCCGCCGCTGCCGCTACCACTACCCTTGCCTCTACCCGCACCCCCGTGGGTGCCACAACCACGACCGCCACGGGCACCGCCGCCAGCACCACCGCCGCCGCCATCGTTAGCGACAGCGCTAGATGCCCCCCCGACGGTACTTGGGGCGCCAGACCCGGCGCGGCCGCGGCCGGCGTTGCCGCCAGTACCAGCACTAGCACTCGCACCGGTAGCGACACCACCAGGGGCGCCATCAGCGACTGTGCTACTATTAGCACTTGCTCTTTTGACGGCAGTTTTGACGATGACGCGAGCACTACCGCTACCGCCGCCGCTACCCGCGCCACCGCCGCCGCTGCTGGCACCGCCCCCACCGCCACCGTCGTCTTCATCGTCGTCGTCTTCCTCTGGACCAAGGAGGAGAAACGAGGAGGGGGCGGAGAGGCCATGGGTTAGTGTGGCAACATCGACAACAACACCAACACGACCATCACCAACAACACCAACAGCACCAACCACAACTGACAACAACCAACATCATCAACACCAACATCATCAACCACAATTGTCTACAACCAACATCACCAACAACACCAACATCACCAACAACACCAACATCAACCACAACTGGCAACAACCAACATCACCCACAACACCAACATCATCAACCACAACTGGCAACAACCAATATCACCAGAAATCTCTCATGCCCACCGCCTTTGTCACACACGGGACAGTATCACGATCTACAGTAGATAACTTTGATTCTAACCTGCCGTCGAGTTGACACGTTGAGCGGAATCTCTTTGCATCACACTTGAGTGGTCTACTAATTGCAGGACGTGCTATTAACCAACAAAAAGTATGTGCCGTGAGACAAATCTTGTCGGCTTCGCCACTTGTCCTTTTCGAGCGTGAGTGCTGGAGGCAATACGAATGAGTATGGTAGTGTGCCTTCAGACACATGTAGCGTTTGGCGAGGGGAGGGCCCCGGAGATCACTGTTACCAAAGTCAACAAGATTCCACGAACGTCTAGTGAAACACATTTGTTTGTTGATTACATAGCACTGCAACCCAGGGAGCCCATTCTACTACTGTATATAAATAAATCGCACAGATGGCACAGCTTTCCGCCCACGGACCAAGACGAGCTACGGTACAGTGGTAGATCATACAGAACGCCAGAAACCACGTACCAGGTACGCACATATCTAACGTGGCCATGCTTTTACTGTCCCCTTGAAAATATATCTTCCCTGACAAAACCACAGCATATATCACACGTGTGATAAGATAACACACTCCCCTCGGGCGAATTTCGTTAAGCCGATTTTCTCGAACGACGGCGAAGAAGGCCCAAAACAACGCCAGGCGACGCATCTACATACATGTGGGAAGATCTCCTCGTTGAGATCCGCTCAAAAAGAGGCCAACATCTTCGTTTGTGTTTGATTTGATTCCCTGCGTTTGGAGAGGAACTCGGCTCGGAACCTCGTCCCAGGGGGGGGTGTCGTCGTATCACCCGTAAGATACCCTATCACCCGTGTGGTAATCTGATCACCCGTGTGATATCTGGTCACCCGTGTGTTATCTTATCACCCGTGTGTTATCTTACCACCCGTGTGATATCTAATCACCCGCGTGATACGGTAAGTCTACCTCGTATATCATTAGGCGGAGACCGGTGATTTGTCCGATGCGTGCAACGTTTCAATCTCAAGCTCTCACCGTCATCGCTGGGGTAAGGGTAGCTTCTCCTCTGGTTCCTGGCCCTCAGCCCCTCCCGCTCGCCGACCACCGGCGGGGCGGGCGCAATGGCCGCGACGCGCGACCGCTTCGCGCCGCCGCGAGTGCGCGGCGCCGAGGCGCCCGGGAGCGTCTGGCGGTGGTGACGGTGGGTGTGCCGCGCGCCAATAGGCAAGACAGACACACGTGAAGAAGTTTGTGGAAGCAAATGTCAGTGATGGCGGACACAAGAATCAACATAAGCGGGACACGCGTCTTTTAGTTTAGGTATGGGGCTCGGACTAGCCCAACCGATCGGAGTCAAACCGATCGCACCTGATCTGAACCGAATCGAACAGGAACAACACCGAACCGATCGGAACCGTGCCGAACCGATCGGAACCGAACCGATTGGAACCGATCGGAATCAAAACCAAAACCGAACCCAACCGAATTGAACCGACACGTACTGAAGAACAGAACCAAAACAGAACCAAAAGGGCGATCGCCTTATACCCATGGGGATGGGGATCCACACACCGACCCGGTCAACCACCGACCCGCCTAACCACCGACCCCCCCACCCGTACACCCGTACACCCGCGCACGCACCCACCCCCCCGTAACGTACCATAGATGAATCGATGGTGTTCATGTGCACCTCGATGTCCATCAGGTCCGGTCCGTCGTCGTCCAGAGATATCCCGCCTCCCTACGACAGGAAACCATCACAAATAAACATACCGAAAGAGAGGGGGGGGGAAAGGGGGAGGGAAGAGAGAGAAACGTAAACACGTACTGGATGTATAAGGAAGTGCCAGGTACATGGTGTACCGTGACTAAAGCAGAGCAGCAGCAATTGCATATTATGGTATATAACCTGGCACCAGGTGCCGGATACGACTATGGTATATAATCTGGCCCCAGGTGCCAGGTACGTGGTAGGTAGCGGATTCGTTGCGTACGTACAAAAACCGTCAGATCGTTGAAAAAAAAAAACTATTTCCAAAGACCTGCGAGTCAGCCGGATTTCGCGACTAATAACTAATCTACATAGGTACCGGTAGCCAACTAATCGACTTCAGTCGGCAAGTCGGTTGGCGGAAGCCAACTGATACCAACCGATTTGCCGACTCAGCGAAGGGAGCCAAATCAGCTCTTCCCGGCCGAGGGGGGGCTTACCCAGAGAAAAAAAAATGTATGCCACATTGAAAAATCCTTCCTACGTGTATGGAAACCCAACAACTTCATTTATCGCCGCAGAAACCACGGGTAATGCCAGGGGATGTAAACATATCTGGAAAAACGTGTCCCACACCATGGAGTTAATCGAATTTTTCAAACCTCGGACATATCATCAAGGATTCCCGAGTAATAATATCGATACTTCAGGGTAGATAGATTCCTGATCTGTATGATCTGTATGATTTGCATGATCAATACTAATACGGGTGAAAAGTGTAATCAGGACCAAACGTGCTTCTTAAAACTACTGGAACAAATAGGTTTTAGCGTATATGATGGGTCCTGAATACTACGGTCCTCCCTCCGTAGTACTGCAGTAGCTCAATTTGCTGGGTGGGGAGGGAGCTGTGTGGCCTACATGACCGACCTACAGCAGTAGAGCATGTTTTCCTCGTTGGATCTGCGCCATGTATACACAGATAGGTCCTGCACAACAGATCAAAAACTGCAGGTTGACATTTTCGTAGGGGGAACTACAGTTCCGTTTAGTGGACAAAGCATTCAAAATATAAGTAGTTGGCCCCCCAACACGGGACTGACTGCAGTCTCGCCCTGTGAGGGTGATAAGTGACCTCGACAACTTATAGATTATGGCCCGCCTGACGTTTTCATCGAAATAATTGAAACCCCCAGACACATCGGAAACTTTGGTACGGGTACGATACCCCAACGCTATGTACGGCTGGAACGCACCTGGTTGAACGTACCGGTATTATGTTATGACGGGAGGCCAAATAAAATAGGATGTACGGTACACACAAAAACCTATATATTCCGCTAGTTTTACGAACAATATTTGGTCCTATTGACTATTGTCCCCCGTTATAGACGCTACGACTACTGTCTGTGACGCACCTGGTGAAACGTACTTCCATAATATTGAGACTAACACCGACAGTTGCACGTACCAGGTATACATAGACAAACGCGAAAACCACGTGACCGCGTGAAAATCACACCTGGGCCGCCTTGGTGAGCTTCTGGAAGTACTTCTGAGCGTGCGTTCGGGTTTGCACCACCGTTCGGGTTCGTACCATGCACGCCACCCGCTTCCACTCCTTGCCAAACTTTTTCAGGGCCTTCCAAACGAAAGAGGCGGTGGATAGAGGGGGGCAGGGGGACAAAAAGGGGCGAAGGAAAGACTAACGTAAGAAAAAACACATTGTACCCTCTGGGAACCTCGTATAGGCTAAATACTCTGTGACAACTAGAATACCAAGTACCAGGTACCTGGTATGCAGGTGTGTAGATTAGAAGTGTACGAAGAAGGGCATGAGGGAAAAAGCTCGAAACGCGAAATCGTTCGTGCGTCGTCAGGTCTTTCCAAAACAAAATGGTGGGATGCGGGGGGGGGGGGAGGGGGGGTTGGCGAGTGAAAAAAAAGTGTCCCTATTTCCTTGGGGGCGGGGTTTATCCATATATTTTCAGTTTTAAACTGATGTATAGAAGATAACAAGGAAAAGGCGCTCACGCTGTTCGTACTCCTTCCAGGGTTTTCCCAGCAAAACGGTTTCCTGGATGCGGGTTTCGCAGCGATATGTGCGATATTGTTGGCTCCATCGAGAGTCTTCCTCGACAAATACGCATACTGTCCAGTCCCAGTTCTCCAACGTCAGCTGCAACAACCACGACAACGACTAAGACAACAACCACAATAACCACTACAACACCAACCACCACCACCACCACCACCACCACAAGCAACACCACAGCGACAACCACCACCACCACCACTACCACTACCACCACCACCCCCACCACCGTCACCACTACCACCCCCAGCCCCGCCAACAAACCCAATCACAACCTTCAACAAACGAAGCACTTGCACCGCTCGTACAATTAGAGTACTATTGATAAAGTGCTTCCCTATCTGTCCCGAAATATACGGCATCACACTCGCGATCAGATGACACACGGGCGATATCATAACACACGGGTGAAAAGGACAACACACGGGTGATAGGATAAACACAGAGGGTGATAGGATAACAGAGGGTGGCCATATAACACACCCCTTGGGTCCTTCCCAACCAATTTCCTCCAAACCCAGGCAATCGAAGGCAACGAAAATAGTGGATTCGGAAAGGATCTCGACGACGAGATATTATAAACGCATTGCTTGGCGTTTGGACTTTCTCGCCGTATCGATAAAGTCAGTTTGATGAAATTCGTGCTGGGGGGGGGGGCTCGGGGGGTTGTACTCGATATCAAGCATGACCGTAGTCGTATGACCATAGACGCTCGCATCCCTACAACGCCGGGACGGAGCACGTCGGGTTTTTGCCGACCAGGCAAACATTGCTTGCACCAAGCGCGAAGCGCCGTGAGGCGTTCGGCAAGTCGCATGAAGGGTGAGGCTGCATCCTACTAAGAACCGCTTGTGAGGCGGATTTCTTCTGTATGGATGACAGCTTCAACGAGATAATTTGTTTGCCGGCGTGGCCACCCCCAAGAGGAATTCGCCCGACGGGGATTGTGTTATCTTATCATCCGTGTGATACGTAGTGCAAGGATCTACCTGTCCCGAAATGTAAGGACATATCTGTCCCGGAATATAATGGCCATTTGTATACTATTAGTAAAGCCAAACTTTCCGTACATTTTGGAGACAGGGTGGTAACTCGTCAAAACAGTGTAAGAGGGGCCGGGGGGAACCCACCTTAAGAAACAGATCGTGCTCGTCCTTCGTCCAGCGGCCGGTCTGTTCCGTCCCAGGAAGACACAGCCCCGTGCACTCCCCGTCCGAGCCTGTGGACATCATCTCCTCCACATCGCTATCCTCCGCCATAGACCCCGTCGCAGCCGCAGCCGCCGCCGCCGCCGCCGCTCCCAACCCTCCCCCCCCACCTTCTCCACCGCCACCCCCCGCACCCCCCCCCGCGCCCCCAACCCCGCCCATCCCGGAGCCCTCACTGTCAACGCCTCCTCCACCCCCCCCACCCCCACCTCCACCTCCACCCCCCCCACCTCCACCCCCCCCACTACCACCACCGACACCACCACTACCACCACCACCACCACCACCACCACCGACACTACCACTGACACCGACACCAACACCGCCTCCTCCGGCGCCACCGCCGCCGCCGCCGCCGCCATCACTGCCGCCGGCAACATCCTCGCCATCGCCGGGGGCGTCGCCCATACCAGCGCGGGTGCGTCGGCTTTTCTCCTCCGCCTGGACCTTAGCCGCCAGCTGCCCAAGGGTAGCACGCGCCGACTCCTTAGCATCATGGCTGTGCATACCGGCGCGGCTGTTGCCACTGGAGGGAAGGGCGAGGGTAAAGGGGGGTTAGGGGGGAGGGGAAGGAGGGGGCGGGGGGGGGGAGGGGTACTCACTTGTAGCTTGCCCTCTTAATAGTCATTTGACCATTGACTATACATCCCTTTCGAGACGGAGCAGGGGGATTGCGGGGGTTGGAGGGAGGGGGGGAAGGGAGAAGAGAGGAGGGGAAAGGGGGTGGAGGGGGTTGGCGAAGAAAACCAACTAAATAACTAACTGACAAAGACGTAGAGCGAAAAACGTCACAAAGTCAGAAAAGAAGACGCAGCACTCCGCAAAATACCACTTGTTCCACAAAATAGTGTGCTGGCTGTGGGCTGCCCTGATTTTGGTCGGCATGGGATCAGGGTGGCTTCGTGGGGCCTGCCGGCGACCAACCTTTAATTGATAAACCCTGCAGGGTCAGTTAGGAGGGTTCAGGTTCAGCTGGGTCGCGATGGGAATCAGGGCACCGACCGAAAGGGGGGTGCAAACACGCGTGCACTGCTCGTGTTTGTGTACTGACAATAAACCATCCTGAGACATCAATAGTCTGACCTACATGAAAGGGTGTCATATCTCCGACCAACTGGTGAGCTTTACTGGGCCTGAAAAACAACGTGATGCGTGAACCAGGAGCAAGGAGGCATAAGCAGAAAGGGGGGACAAGGGGGGGGTGGAGAGGGGACACTAACTCACCCGAGGGAAAGGGAGTACGCGCCACCCCGGTGGGCGGACCTCCAGCCTTGGCCTCGCCCCCCGGTGTGGCCATCGGCGCTGTCGTAGCCCGGCTCGTCGTCGCTCTGAGACTTTTCGCGCGGCCTGGCCGTCAGGTATCGCGCATCTCGCAGCTGCATGGTGACAACGGTGTCAAACGGTACCAGCAGCGGTCGCAGCCGCGGTAACGGTCGCGGTAACCGTAGCGGTAATGGCCACGGCAACGGAAGCCACGATAAGGGCCGCGGTAAAAGTAGCGGTAACGGTGGCGGTAACGGTACCCGTAATAGTTGCGGCAACGGTCGCGGTAATCGTAGCGGTAATGGTCACGGTCACGGTAGCGGAAATAGTAGCGGTAAGGGTAGCAGTTAGGGAAACGGTGACAGTAGCAATACCGGTAACAGCAGCGGTAACAGTACCGTACACAGTTGCGGAAATAGCCAGAGAAGGCAAAAAAGGAGTGGGGGAGGGGAGGGGGGAGGGGAAGAAACAAGGATGAGCAACATGCACAGGAAGACAGAAAATGCAGATAGGGAAGAGAGAGAGAGAGAGAGAGAGAGAGAGAGAGAGATGGGGAGAGAAAAAGAGGGGGAGACCAAGAGGGACAAAGCAAGGGAGAAAAGGCAGGGGAGGCAGAGAAAGTTCAGAGACGAACACAGAGGCAAAGGCATACAAGAGACAGGCACAAACAGATTCAGACAGAGGCGAAGGCAGAAAAAAATGAAAGAGGGGGGGGAGGGGAGGGGGGGAGAGGGAGCCAGCAGGCATTCAGCACAGCAGCACAAGGTACGAGCGGGTGACGCGTGCGACACAGCCGGCGTCACAAAACAAGCACATGCCTCAAAACAATCTCAAGCCTGCCACTTTTCGCTAAGGTTTCTTCAGATTGGTATCATACGCATACCTACGTGGTACACACTATGTACAGCAGCAAGTTGTTTTATACTCTCACATCCTCATCCTGAAAATTCTTGCCTCGTGCAGAGCAAACGTTTTATAAATGTTGCACGCATCTCTATTGCTGTGGCGCAGACTAAACGCAGGACGGCCCTGCAAAAAAACTCTGCAGTTCGTTTGATACATACCCCTGGTACATACAACAGCAGTATGCTGGTTTTAGCATATTTTGCATTCACTTGTCGCCATTCTTGTAGAGTCCCTCAATTTTGGTGAACCAGGGCCGGTTGGGATCATATCGGCAGATTACGTATGATATATTGGTGATCTATCTGTTCGAGGTGTGAACATCTACGTATCATACATGTCTTCATTTTTTTAGTATCGCTCGTACGTACAGTAGTACATATATATATATATATATTGATATGGAAGAACCAACGAAGAATCTGGAGGGCAGCAGAGCGTTAGAATCTGGGTAACATGCGTATTTCTGAACGGCGAGGAGAGAAACAACAAAGCGGGTCGCCAGGTGTACACAGAAATCACTGTTTGACTTTTCGGGAGGGGGCGGGGGGACTGGAGACTGGAGGTACTTCGAGTTCTGGCAGTACTTCGGGGTCTGATGCTGCGAATACTCCTCGCACCTCAAGTGTGCTGGGGTTCGATACTTCGGAATGCTGCCTGTACTTCGATCCTGCACTGCTCATGCTGTTGAGTACGCGCAGTATTTCGGCAGTCGGTGCTGCTTGTACTCCCAATACTCGCAGTATTTCAGGGTTTTCATGCTACGAGAGGTGCAGCATTGCTGACAGCGCAACAGGGTTTCAGACAACGAGGTACTTGCTGCGGTTCACGCGTAACACTTCCGATACACGCAGTATTTCAGGATTTTTACACTGCGAGGAGCAGCACTACTGGCAGCACGTCAGGCTTTCAGACTGCGCGGTACTGCGGGTACGTACAAGCCTGCGGGTCTGAAACCCTGACACACTGCCAGAAACGCTGCACCTCGCAGCAGTACGGAATGTTGAAACACCCCGACATAATGATACCGCCAGAAACGCAGGAGTATGAAACGTTGAAAACACCGGAAATACTGAATTGGGAATGTAAGCAGCACGAGCAGCCGAAAAGTACTCCGAATACTCGATCTGGTTTAAATATGAGCAGCACAAGATCCCGAGATACTTGAAGTAGAGGCAGTATCCAATAAAAGTATCAGACCCCACAGCACTTGGAGGTACAAACGGCGTCGAGAGTGTCGAACTCAGAAATACTTGCAAATGCAAAAGCATGATCTATAGTACCGAAACCCGCCATGCTGTCAGAACAGGCCGTATCAGAGAATATCGAACATCGTACACACCTGGCAGGCGGTATGTCCGGACACAGGCCCCAGCAGCATAATACGCAAACACGCCTACGGCAATAGTACCGGCAGTAGCACTGGCGGTGTTCACAGTATCAGCAGCATCGCGGATGTAAGAGTGAAAAATGGCAGCCCGTACGTAGGCATCTGGAGCTAGCTGGATAGTCTAGCCTGCCAGCATACGCGCTTCTTCGGCCGCCGCTGGAGACGGTGCCACAACCCCACAGGCGCCAGTGCAGCAGCAAAGGCAGCACCGGCAACAACAAAACAAAACAACAAAACAACAACAACAACAACAACAACAGCAGCAAACGCAGCAACAGCCGGAGTCACAACAACGCTCGCTGCCATCAGAGTAAGCACTATCCATCTCCCCCGCTGACTTATTCGTCAATGGGTAGTGCCGTCGTCCCTGTGCCCGACGCTTGCCTCTGACGCGATGCTAGACCACGAGCCACCGGCTGGATACGTTGCTCAGGCCTCGTGACGATACCTCCTTCACTTGCCAAAGGGCGGCATACAGCAGCAGCAGTGGTCCCTCTATGGGCATTGCCGCCTGCAGATATTTTTTTGTTTGCTCATCCCATTTATTATCTTCGCCCATCTTCTTCTCTCTCTCCTTCCAACTCATAACTCAGATCCGGGGTCACATAGCAGGCTCTTCTCCCCCCTTCCCGCTACGGTACGTGCCTTCATTTTTATCGCGAGAAGATTTCAGCCTTTTCTTCCCTCGTCGACTCGCATCGAATTGTGCCTACCCACGCTGCAAGGCGCTCTCAACAATTGAATCATTTTTTTTTTTTTTTTGTTGCAAATAAAGTCAAAGTCCGACCCACCTGGGGCTCGAACCCAGGACTCAAACAAGTAGAATTCGAGGTTAACCACTTGAACCACCGGGGCGACGAGATGGGATGAACCAGCTCGGCAGTGTGCGGAATAGTAGGGTCGGTTGCCGCCATAGTCCCGGTATTGTTGGCTGGCGCATACATACCGGCACCATACAGGGAACACTACTGCTGGACTGTACTCCGATCGCAGAGGTGTGTAACATGACGCCCTATGTTTCTGCAAAGCTCTCAATGACACATGAGACGCTCCCAATGCACATCACACTTCGGTATACTCGGGAGCATCGTGCGTATTGCGTGCATGCTGTGAGTACTACGTAGGAGTATAAGCGATGCCGAAGACTTAAACTGCGAGTACCGGAGTATATATCAGCAGTACAGAGCCTCGACTACAAGCAGTACCCGCAGTACAAGCATCGGACATGCTCGGGTAATTAAAGAGTATCCAGAGTTAAGTACTCTTGATCGTGTATGAAGAGTATTTTAGATATTTGCACTCCAGATGCTGCTTGCTCTCGGGGTTCTGCCTTGCTCATGCTCCCAGTACTCGCATTACGTACTCGTAGCCCCTCAGTAACGCTCATACTCCCACTATTCGTAGTAACTCGGCCGCCAGAACCGCAATACTCTCAGTACTCGCAGTACGAAATGTACTCGATACTCCCGAGTATACCCGGAAATTGAAATACACTGGGAGCATCTGACTTATTGTACACATTATACTCAGTATCATATAATATCATACGAAGTACCTACGTATACACCCGAATTGGGAATGCCACGTGCAGCTCGTGATACCATACCAATCTGGGCGGAAACATAAGATATCTTTGATAGTGACATCGGAATTCAAACGGTGAAAATATTTACGGCCGGAGTGACGTGTCCATAAGAAAGGAAACGCATACCGGTAGGACGTACGAGTAGGATGCCATGTGTGACGTCCCATGGGCTCACGACCAAAAAGTGTATCGCAATATGCTGAAAAAAACAATTACCCCCAGAGGTGCAACAGCAACGACAGCAGCGGGCAAGCCAGCGCACGAACAAGAACCAAATATGTCAGGAGACATGTCAAGCAAGGCAAAACGTGCGCTGTCAATGGTGTAGGGCCGAGTGTTTCACACAAAAACCTAGTCGTTTGGCGTCAGTCGAGGCATGTCGAGGCAAATTTGCTGTCTTGCCAAGGGGTGAAAATGCCGTCTCCTGACATCTTTCAACAGAACAGGCCAACGGCCAAGGGCTCCCGCACGCCAGCCAAGTTACCGGTGCCGTAGTACCGTACACCGTACATGTAGACTACTCGTAGATATACGTGCCAATTTTTAGCGAATAGCCGCAACAACAACCAAACAACCAGTATTACACATCTTGAAACCTGAAACTAACTAGAAATTATTTACAGATACCTCAAGGGTACCTGTGCTGGAACATACGAAAATATCGTGTACACCAGCTACAACAGTCAGCAGTGTTGCGTATGATATCATGGAACGTAACCGGTACAAGGGACAGAGATGGGCACCGAATAAATGTACAAAAAAACACGGTTACCGGCGGTTTTCCGAAACACGGCAGGCGTTTGCAATTAGTCAACCAAAAAAAGGGGCTTGATTTGCTCACTAATTATTTTGGGGCTTTGTGGCCGGTCCGCCCTAAAAGGGGAAAAAAGGGGGGGGTGTACTCGATAGGAGAGATGTACTCGATCTCAGGCATGGCCGTAGTCGAAGGGGGAAAAACACAAATAAAAAGCGACGAGCAGAACCAAAGAGCATGTGAGTTTTGTACGAGGTTCAGAAACTAGAAAAAAAAATAGACGAAGAGATCCCGAGATACCCCTCCTTCACATTTCATTTTTTTCAAGTCCCAGAGCACCTGACTTTTACGAAATGGATGTCAAATAAACGAAACATCTGGTACCTGGTACTCGTATACCTGGTATGGGTTACCCAGGGGCGAAGAGGAACATGAGAGGAGCTCAAACCGTTGGGATGAAATTCCGATGAAGTTTCTATGACCGGTTGGCAAGCGCACGATGGCCAAGGTAGTGCATGTCGCTGCCACGCGGCATGTCTGCAAAAACCATGCGAGCGTTCATACAGTAGGACCATAGGCATGACCAAGAAGAGGTGGCCTCGCAAGAAACCGGGGGATCAGGAAGTGGCTGTGGCGATAATTTTTACGACATGAGTGCCTCTCAACATTCAAACGTCCGCCATCGAACAGCGATGGCCTCGTGCTACACAGATTCTATTAGAGCACTCCGGAGGGAGCGGGTTGGGCCACGAGAACCGCCTGCTGTGGAGGGTGCCCCGCGTGTGCGAGTTGTTTCTATCCAACGTCGTTGTTGAGCGCTATCGCCGGGAATCACGTGCTGTGGCGGTTGAGTCATTCTGAAAAATGCACCGCGTTTACACATTCGACTCGGCTGCTTATTATTTTTCGTTTTTTTTCTTGTTTTTTTTTCTGGTTAGAACTCCATCTGCTGTTTCTCACGGTTGTTTGTTTCGTTTTCTTTTTCTTTTTTTTTTCCTCCTTCGGACCGGCCCTTACTGGTTGATGAATCATGGCTATGATTATTTTGCTTGTACGGCGTTTATTAATAGTAGTAGTAGTAGTGGTAGGGTAGGCTGTACCTATGTTTTCATGGCAATTTAGGATGGTCATACTGAATGAAACCCATACAGTGCATTTTTACACTAAAAATCATACCAGGTACATTTAGTGTTTGTATAGATTACAGAACGGACATGCTAAAACCCACATACTTTATTTGTATGGCGTTTAGTGTACTATACGGAATGAACACATACAGCTGAAGCAATCATAAAATCAAGGCCATGTTGATGTGACCACGAATATATGATTTAGAAAAATCATGACTAAAATCACGATTATCATGTTGTTTTGTTTCGTTGATTCCCAACACTACACGTATATAGAGCACCCACATATTTACACAAACGAAGGGAACCACATGCTATTAATAGTGAAAAAACACTTGGGAGTACACAGCAGTACACAGAGGGCAAATCAAGGAAAAATAAAAAATCATCCATACTTTCCAACGTTTGGCTGCTATGAATAACTGCCGAACAAGAACCCGGTTGCGCCGGTTTTTCAGTATAGAGAATAACGCCTCCTATCCGGTTTTCGGTTTTTCGAAAATACTATCAATACCAGGTATCCGGTGCCAGTGATGGAGATTAGGATTGAAATGCCCCGAAAACGTTGTAATATACCAGGTACCAGGTATTACTTTTCTCGAGATTGAAATGACCATTTTGGCGGCCGATCTTTCAAGCTAGAATCAGAATCAAGATGCATCAGCTCAATTCTCAATCTCGATCTTTTGATTGTCACGTCAAAAAACGCCTCACCAGAACACTCAAAATCCCAGGTATCAAGTGACACGGCAGTGTCCCCATACCCCATTCAACCACACAAGAATAGCACAGCAGCAACACAACCACAGGGAACGAGCTACGAGCGTAAACCATAGTTCGGCCAAGAAAAAGGTCGTCATATGGTCAAATTTCAACTTTTGGCTCGTCCAGACCACCTTACCTTTCTATAGTATACTAGTTTTAGTGTTAGGAGTGCCTTGACGGCTGTCAAAGGCAAAAGAGGCAAAAGAGTGCCGTCAAGGGTGCCGTCAATCGACAGCAACAACACCACATTGCGATATTTGGGGTACAAACTACTCGTAATCAGAGTTGCATTCGTAGTGTTCGCTGTCAATAGTAGTAACAGGGTGTCATGTGACGCTCGGTCGCAGTCATATCGCACTGCTGTAAATATTTATATTTCCATGGCTGTATTGAGCATGCACACTGCGACTCGTACATTTCTCGAGTACTCTACGAATTCGTTGCTGAATTGTTGCATTTTGAGCATCCAGCAGCACACATGCCGTGTGATACAGGCAGGGACTACTGGGTATAATACATCAAAACCGCTTGAAATTTGGCGAGCTTAAGATCGAGATCGGGAACGAGATTGAGGTTTTGCCTCTTTCGGTCCGGATTGCCGATTTGCACAGAAAAGATCAAGATTGCCTTCTATTATCGGGCGATCCTTTTCCAAGAATTGATCGGCACCGCTGTTTACGGAGGCAATCTCCATCGCCGTCCGGTGCTCATCTCTGATCGCGTACCCGCTGCCTGGCACCTGGTATTAGTTCGTGAAACTGCTGTATCTACAATAAAATTTGAGTGGAGCGAGAGATATCAAAAGATGTCAGGAGAAAGCGCTTTTACCCCCTGACACACAGCAGCTCTGCCTTGACATGCATCGACTGACCCCAACATGATACCTGGTAGGTTTTAGAGCGGAAAAGTGAAGAAAAAACAGCCCTGCACCCTTTGGCAACACGTTTTGCCCTTTGCTTGACATGCCTCCTGAGAGAGATCAATCGCTCGTATATATACTCGTACTATAGATTACCTGGTATGAAGAAACGCTTTTTCTATAGTGTATGAAGAAAACGTGAACAGAGTTAGTACCGCTCTTTCTTGCCCGAAATAAGAGGACCGTTTGTATTTGATTTTAACCCTTGTAGGACTGCAGTCCCGTTTTGGGGAAAAAACAGTCAAATTTCAAGCAGTTTGTCCCCAAAACGGGGCTGCAGTTCTACAAGGGTCAATATGAAAGCGGTCCTCGTATTTCGGGACAGAGAGGTGATAATATATCATGATGGAGATTGCCTCCGAAAACAGTCCTGCTGTACGTACGTACCGAGTGCCGACCAAATTAATTCGTGAAAAAAGTGCCCGATGCAAGATATCGAGGCAATCTTGATATGTTCGGCAATCTTAAGCGGGTATGAAGACGCACGTTTTGAGTGCATGGACTCATGTATGTACTCGTACGTTGAAAACAAAAAAGACCTCCGGTTCCCCTCCGCGGGCCCCTCCACGGGCCCCTCCGCGGGGGAGCACCTTGTCGAGGGCTCGTGGTGCGGGTGCCGCACCTCGAGTCGGACGCCTATTTCACGTCCTGGTACACAGCAGAACGCATATACTTCGTATTTCGCTATAGCGTGGGTAGGCACAATTCGATGCGAGTCGACGAGGGAAGAAAAGGCTGAAATCTTCTTGCGATAAAAATGAAGGCACGTACCGTAGCGGGAAGGGGGGAGAAGAGCCTGCTATGTGACCCCGGATCTGAGTTACGAGTTGGAAGGAGAGAGAGAAGAAGATGTGCGAAGATAATGAATGGGATGGAAACAAAAAAAAAATAAAAAAAAAATACAATAGCATACGTGCGTACTTACACGAGAAAGATCCGCGCCTCGATCGACGAACGCCTATATTATACCCCGCTGGTACACACTGCACAGCAGTGCTAGCGGTGTGCATGTATTCCCCCTTCACCAAAGCATACGTGCGTATTTACAGGAGAAAAAGATAACAAAATTGAATCTTGAGGCAGACAAAAAAACATCGAGTCAGTCAGCCGTATATGCTGAGCCCTGTGCGCGACAAAAAAAAAGGCACGTACCGGGGAGAAGGGACGACACCTGTGACCACGGCTTGTCCAGAACAAAACCGCTGAGGGTAAAACCTCCTATTATACGAGTTAGACTGGGAAGTGAGAGTGACAAATAAAAAATAATTAAAAAGTACTATACAGCAGTGGTACACCACTGCCAGGTAACCGCCAACAAAATATCACCTGGGGTATGCGCGAGAGCGTGAGTCAGCTACATTCGATGAAAATCGGCGTGCAGAGGGAATGCTGAACCCTTTGCGCGACAAAAAATAAAGGCACGTACCGGGGGAGAGAAGGGACGGCACCTGTGACCCACGGCTTGTCCCGAAGCTCGTTGAGGGTAAAACCTCCCACGAGTTACGAGCAGTGTATAGGCTGGAAAGTAAAAGTGATGGTTGAAAAAAATAAAATAATAATAATAATGATGAGAAGAAGAAGAAGAAGAAGGAGAAGAAGAAGAAGAATAACAATAATAAATAATACCGGGGACCACCCTAGAAGGCAATGTAACGATCGTTTGGGTGTTCTAAACGGTCCTTCAATATAATCAACTGCTGTGACGGTGTTACGAGGTACGGTGTCGAATACCTGGTACGAGGTATTGCTGTACTGGTACGTACCTTACAAGCTTACGATGTATGATACCGTGTCTTGCACTCGTACAGGGATCTACAGCAGTAGCAACTCCTGGCTATAAAGTGTAGGATAATTACAATAATGTAGATCAGTTCGTAGGGTACGTACACGAACAGTAGTAGTATTATAGTATGGTCTATTTATACCTACGAAGTACATCATGCAAGGAATTACGTACATACCTGACATACGTGACAAAATACTGAAAATATCATCAGAGATTACAGGAAGTACATCGGTAGGATCGTGCAATACTCTCACACAGCTGTCGTACTAATATTTAATAGTAGTAACAGCACATACCTGGTACCACAGGTTTACTCGTAACTGGCCCTGCCTTTTCACAGTCTCAACACTCACACCAATATGAGACCACAGAATTACCAACAGTATATTTCTGTAGGACAAGGAACCAGGACGGACACTGGGCGTAACGGTCAGTTCTGTATATAGAAAGAACGGTTTAGGACCGCAATCCCATCATGGGGACAAACTACTTGAACTTTGAGTAGTTTGTCCCCAAAAACGGGACTGCGGTTCTCAAAGGGTTGATGTAATGACAACACACACTGCAACGGCGGGGAGTACACCGTAACCACCGGTCCTATTAATAGGAGTGGCACCCTTTGCTTAGGTAGCGCTTTCGTTGAATCCAAACCTGTACCGGGTACGATAATTTGGAGACAACTTGGAAAACTTACGTACACACCCCGTACAACTGTAGTAGTATAGACCGCGCGACCAAAGTTTCACACCAAGCTTGCTAAGATGAGCTTTGAGTAAAACTTTCGATCTCACAGCTCCGGTGTCTTTTATTTTCTTTCTTAGAGAGCCGCGTCGTCCCCGGTGGCTTAGGTAGGTGGTCCGCGTGCCTACTACAGCGATACCACTATGTCCCTATATACAAGGAACTTTTATCGATATATATTCAATATAAAAGGTTCTAATACATGGGGATAGATTGGTATCAATTACGTGGGTTCGAGTCTCACCGAGTGCATACCCGTGAGGACTTTTTCTTGCATATTAGCGGGTAGCGCAAGAGCGTGCGTTAGCAACATCCGATGAAAAGCGACTATTCATACTTTAGCATTGGAAACGCCGAACCCTATGCGCGACAAAAATGATTGAACGTAGGGGGGGGAGAAGGGGACGACCCGTGTGACCACGGAACGTCCAAAAAGATCGCTGCTGATAAAACCTCCTACCAGTACGTGCACGAGTGAACGGGGAGCAAAAGTCCTGATGAGCAAAAAAAAACGAAAAAAACTACAGACGCGTCGTCGGTCTACAGAAAGGGCTGTTATTTTTTTCGAGACGGCAATCAAGGCACGAGCCGTACATAGTGGGGAGCGGGGAGCAGAACTACTATTAATATGTGACCCCGGATCTGAGTTATGACTACAATACACTGGGGGGAGAGAGAAAAGAGAGGCGAAGCTAACGAATGGGAGGGGGAAAAAAATGTGAAAAAATTCCGAGATAAAATCGAAGAGACCGGTTGACGGGGTAGTTTAGTTTTACCTGCCACGGCTTATTATTGATAGAATTGAGACAAAACGTATGATCTATATCATTACTAGTGTGGGGAGTGGGGGGCTCCTGGTCCGCTATCCATCAAGGGGTAAAAGGCAAAACTGCCGTCAACGGTCAACCGACATGACCACATTGAGCGGAAACTACTGCCGGTAATACCACATGCAGTAGTAGCAATGCGTACTCCACACAAGCAATTATATGCAGGAGACAGGCAAGCGTCAAGCAGTCAGTCAGTCAAGGCCGTCCGGCAAGGCGTTTCCATCCGTTTACTGTAGATGCTGTCTTCTATTCTCGCTAGAAAAACGATTCCGTATCTCCTTAACCCTTTTAGGACTGCAGTCTCGTTTTGGGGACAATTGGGGACAACTTACTTGGAATTTGACGGGTTTGTCCCCAAAACGGGACTGGAGTTCTAAAAGGGATAATACATGTTTTTGAGTGTGCTGCTGTGCTGCTGCCTGGTGCGTGACAGCACCAGAGCACCAGCACGGCAGTAGCAATAGACCGAGGCAGACATTTTGGGAAGTCAGCAGCTAGTCAGCTATTAATAGTGTGGGGGAAACAGTTTTCAAAAATACGGTCAGGCGTTTTCCAAAAACGGGTATTTTTACTCCGTGTCCCCGGTTTTTGCCGTCAAGACAGGTTCATAAAGGAATATTCCTTGACGCCGTCTGTCAAGGGGTAAACTTGTCGTCTTCTGGCACTTTCGGTATACACAGCAGTTTTAGTATACGTACGGCAGTATCGTATACGGTATCGTAGTCCTGGTATGGGCCCGCGGACAAGATACACCTACGTACGAGTATTCTGGGCAAGTATGACGTTATTGGGGCGCCATCTTCCAACGACCTTGAGCATAGGCTATTATATATAGGATTTAGTGCGGATTTCACCACTGAGCCGCTCCAATTTTGTTAGGTTCGACCAAAAAGCGAGCCTTATGTTCTTATTATTAATAGGCACTTTCTTTATTGGCGGGTCTATACTGTAGCCTATACTCTGTACCAGGTATTTTTTATTTTCTCATATTCGTCACTTTCCCTTTCTCTTCAGCTTAACCTTTTAGGACCCCAGTCCCGTTTTGGGGACAAATCACTTGGAATTCGACTGGTTTGTCCCCAAATCGGGACTGCGGTGCTGAAGGGGTTAATTCGTACCAGGTACCTGGTAGGAGGTTTTACCCCCAGCGATCTCCTTCTGGACAAGACGTGATCACAGGTGTCGTCCCTTCTCCCCCCAGGCACGTGCCTTCATTTTTTGTCGCGCATAGGATTCTTCACCGTTCCCGCTGCTCTTCGATTTTCATCGAATGCGGCTAACTCACGCTTTTGCGCTTCCCGCTATAATCAATATTTAGGCAAGAAAAAGTCATTGTTACGAGTTCGTATGCACTCCGTGAAATGTGAACCCACGAACTTGATCTTAGTAAGCACCCGGACCACCTACTAAGCCGCCGGGGACGCCGACATACCAGGTACGAGACTTGATCTTAGTAGGCACCCGGACCACCTCCCGGACCACCTACTCTAAGCCGCCGGGGACGCCGACATACCAGGTACGAGTACAGCAGTACTGGTTATTGGTACATTGCTGTATATTGGTAGGTTGAATTCTGACAAAAACACAATTTGCGAGTACGTACGTGCGTATGACACGTATACTTCAGTAGATCACTTCAGGTGTACAGGCAGAACCGGAGCGGACCGGTACACCACACACACATACGAGTACTCTTAGTCTAACGAATACGTGCCGTCGGTAATCCTCGACGCAAAACTTTCCTTCGACATTTTGATCGATTAGCTGGTGGTATGGTATGTACCAGGCAACTATTAATACTGCTGTCTGTTGTCTCTTGTAAAACAATCAACTTCGATACGGTTGATATTACTAATACTTGCTCTACGAGTACGATCTGTACCTCCGATATATACCGTAGGATGAAACTGGCTATAAATATAAAAATACGAGAGAGTATAGATATGTATAACATGGTATATTATTGTACCTGGTAGTGGGTAGTGAGTACCTGGTAGTATTGTACGTATAAAAAACATATAATACGTGCTGGTATCATACACTGGTACGTAAGATACACCCGGCAGAAACGAGGTACGAACGTACATGTATTATGATATGATCACACAACTAACATGCTCCGTTTGGGTTCAGTCATTCAGTCATTGGTGACGCTCATCACCTTTGAGATTTGCTTGATGGCCTGCAGCGCCGACGGAGACACCGTCCCCGCGAAGTCCCTCGCCACCCGCGCCGCCCCATCATCGACCCCCGCCGCGGTGGAAACCCCCAACGCCCCCCCTCCTCCTGCCCCTCCGCCCCCCGTTTCGTCTCCCATCGCCTCAGACACGTCGGCAGCGGTAGCGGCGGTGGCGGCAGCAGCAGCGGCCGCGGCGGCGGTGTTGCCTCCGCTACCGCCGGCCGCGGAGGCGTTACCGACCCCGGAAGGCACCGCGCCACCACCGCCACCACCACCGCTGCCCCCACCGCCACCGCCAGCAGCACCATGTTTGCTGGGGTCACCGTAGCCTGCCGGCCCCTCCCGCTCTTGGTGCGAAATGCCTCCGAGGGTGGTGGTGGTGGTGGTGGTCGACGAAGGTCCGGGTTGCGCCTGCGGCGGCGCGCTAACTTGCTGCAGCGGCACCGCGGGGGCGGATCCTTTGTGGCCATTGCCGCCGCCACCGCCGCCACCACCGCCCCCACCGACGTTTATGACAGCGCTGTTGCTGTTGTTGGAGGAGTTCGTAGTTGTCGAGGCGATGCCGTTTCCGGTGGGGGGGGGGGCATGTTGTCCACCGCCCCCGCCTCCGCCGACGCCGGATTTCCACGCCGCTACCGCCGCCTGTGGAGAGGGGCGGGGCACGGCGACGGGGCTCATCCCATAGCCCGGCCGCGGGGGGGGCGCGTACAGCGTCGGAGCGGAAAAACTGGCGTTGTTGTGCTGCTGCTGTTGCTGTTGCTGCTGCTGCTGTGTCTGCTGCTGCTGTGCCTGCTGCTGATGCTGCTGGTGCTGGTGATGCTGCTGCTGCTGGTGCTGATGCTGGTGCTGTTGCTGGACAAGCGTGCGGTAGTAGTCGACCTGTGGCATTGAGTGCTGCTGCTGCTGGTGCTGGTGTTGCTGGTGCTGCTGTTGGTGCTGCTGCTGCTGCTGGTGCTGTTGCTGCTGCCTCATCTGCCCCTCGTTGAGTCCGTAGCCCCCCTGGTGAGCACTAATAGCGGAACGGCCACCGCCACCGCCACCGCCTCCTGCCCCCAAGCCAACAACCCCGGCACCAGCGGAACCCATGCCGGGGTACGAGTGCTGCTGAGCCGCTAGACGCTGAGCCACAGCCGCAGGCAACACCGCACCCACATTAGCATCTACCGCGCCGCCTGGACCACCCCCGTAACCTACCGGCACAGAAGCGCGAGGTGGGTCCCCGCTAGACACCACCGCGGCATTCGCCGCATTCGCAGCCGATGCGGCAGCAGCAGCAGCGGCAGCAGCAGTTGGGGAAGCCGCTGCCACCACTCCTCCACCTCCGACTGAGCCTATTGCTGCTGAGGAGCTGACGACTACTGGTCCCGAAGGCCCGCCACCATGTTGTTGCTGCTGTTGCTGCTGTTGCTGCTGCTGCTGCTGGCGATACGCGAGGTACTCTGTGGGAGCACCAGACGACGCCAACGCCGACTGGTGAAGGCGTGCTGCGGCTGCCGCCGCAGCCGCCGCAGCCGCCGCCGCGTACCCGACGACGTGGTGGTGCTGGCTCGCGGCGGCAGCGCCGGCCGCGGCCGCGGCAGCAGCCGCGGCAGGGGTCGTCGCAGGGGCGCCGCCTCCCCCCCCACTGTGTGGATCAGCGCCTTGCAATGGTCGGTATCCCTGCTGCTGCTGCTGCTGCTGCTGGTAACCAACAACGCCTTGCGCCTGTTGCGTCCCCGCTGAGGAACCCGAGACGTCTGGCTGGACCGACATGGCCGAAGGTCCGGCGCGGATCGGGCTGGGCCGGCGGCTCTGGTCCGGAACGCCCGGGTAGCGGTGCTGCTCCATTGCGGTTAATACTCGATTATACTCGTGCTCGAGCTGCTGCTTGCTGCTGCCAGCTGCTGCCAGCTGCTGCTTGCTGCTGCTGAGGGTGCGGCGGCGGCGGCGGACCCGACACGAGAGCAAGCTTTTGGATTCGACGTATGGCATGCAATAGATTGAACGTTGAATCATACCAGGCATCTGGTACCTCGTACCAGTATGATATACCAGGTACCGGTACACGTGCACATCGCATCGGTATGATACCGGTATGATATACTGGTACAAAATATTACCTGGTAAGATTGAACACATACATTGAACAACGAAATAACTGACACGATCACAACAACCGCACAAACAACAGCACAAAATATGTAGACCACATAGATCGATATCTGAGGCTCTACGTAGAGCACAGCACAGCAGGAGCAGCAGCAGCAGTACAGCAGTGAGGTGCAATAACAAACAGCAACAACACCACGCTTCGTACAATAAAAACAACATGACAGACAAATCACAATAAACAACAGAGGACAGTAGCAGACCAATCATATGGTTCGGAATAACACAGGACAGCAGCACAGCGGCAGGAGCAGCACACCTTCTGTACAATTTCTGAGGTTGCACGACTTCTCTCTGATACCGATGATACAAGGTCACCGATAGATCGAGATAGTCAGTCTCTGCCTGATGATGTGTCTGGTATACACAGGAAAGCTCATCATATTTTGTCGACCGAATCAAGGCTGGAGGGGGGGACGAAAATCAAAAACCGATCTCATTCGTCCGAGAGGCGAGGGGGCCAGAGGCGGGCGAAGCATCGTCGCCAGGGAGAGGTGGCGTAGGAACCCTTCCGCCGCACCCGCGCTTGCTTCGACTCTCGGCGGCAGCCTACGCGTGGATGCGTGGATTTTGGCAGACTGGACAAGGTGAAATCTCATCATCACCGCACTCTTATAGACGGACCCCCTCCCCTCCCATCCCCTCCCTGCCTTCGAAAAAAAAACAAATCGGACCGCCCACACATACGGGTGACTGAAAAAAACGCGAACTACGGCAGGTCGTCAATCCGAACGGACGAGGAAGCGACTCACCTACCGGCGCCCTCCACGGCTCTGGCTGGGGCTGGCCTCGAGAGCCCTCGCCCGGCCTCCTCCTCCTCCTCCTCCTCCTCCTGCCTCTCTCTCTTCCTCCTCTTTTCTTCGTGCACCTATGCGTTTGAGCTGCGTTGGTGGGGCGTGGGTTGACGAGAGGGGGGGAATTTGGTTCGGGCCGGAAGAGCGTCCAAGGGGTAGAGACCGGCAGAAGGCGGGGCTGCCACCGGATCGCGGCTGGATTCTACCCTTCAGCGCCTTGGATCTGGCGCTGCCGCCTCTAGGATCTGGCGCTGCTCCCGAAGTCACGACCTGGTTCTCGTTTGCAGATCCTTGGCAAATGGATCGGATTCGTGACGATCCAGATCGAGCGCCCAAAATAAACGATTTATGCGATCCACGTGAATCTAGAAAGCCGTCAACGGCAAAACCACCATATCCCCGTTTTTTCGGATCTCAACCGTTTTTCGTCTCTAGAAAACCCTACAAAATCAAAATCAAATCACCAAATCGTCCTCTCGACGAAAGGAAGGAGGGCCGCATTTTGTTTTACCTGTCTCAGCAGCAGCAGCAGCAGCAGCGGCAGCAGCAGCAGTAATCGCTACAGACACACTGCTTGAATTGGTTGGTCTTTAGATGTTGAAACGTGGCGGGAACGCTACCCTCCGCACGGCACAACCGAATACTCATGGGGTCGTGATAACCACGTGCCGTGCGGCGTTCGCCGTCTGCAACCTGCTGTCCTCCTACCGTCGTGCCTTCTTCGTCTCCAAGTCCTTAGGGCATCCCCAAATAAATCATCTTACTGCTCCTGTTACTAGTACGAGTACTCGTACGAACATGCATATCGAGGATGGTGTTCCACGCGCAGTGGGTATCAAGCCCGTACAAGCGGTGTCTGCCAGACCAAGATGTAGTGCCTGTCGTTCCAGCAGAAGTTGCAAGACATGGTTGCACACCTCAATTTCCTCCTCGTCAACCTCCTGTGCTTCTTCGTCTGCCCCTCCTGCCGCGGGTCCTTCCGAGCCGTGCGTGAATTGGAACCTTGGAGAACGGCCTGCTGCTGGTGCTACTGCTGCTGCTGCTGGTGCTGCTGATCATGACTACGGGGGCGGAGCAACGGCGGCAGCGGTGGCAACAACAACAGCCGCAGCAGAAGAAGCAGTAGCAGTAGCGATGGGAACAACAGCGATGACATTGCAAGAGTACATAACTCTTGGTCCTTATCGACTTCAACAGCAACAGCAACGACGGCCCCAGTCCCAGTCAACGAGCTGTCACAAGAAGAAGTCCACAGCAGCAGCAGGAGCAGGAGCAGGGGTATCACCAGCACTAACATCGTCACCACCCTCAGGACCGGCAGAAGGCCTTATTGAGGGAGAGCTCGAAGACTGGCTTGCTGCCTCGATGGACCTCGCGGCTTCCCTCGGCATCGACCCCGCTACCTCTACCGAGCCCCAGCGGCGACGAGTTTTCCACCTCTACCTCCCTGTCTACTTCTGGCTCAGGCACCTCCTTGCGACGCGACCCCTGCCCACCCTGTCCCCTCCGACTACCCTATCCCGTTCTTGTCCTCTTCCTCCTCCTGCTCTTCCTCCGTCTGCCTTGTCTCCTCGTCCTCTCCTCGTTCCCCCCTCTGACGATTCTCCTGGTGCTGGAGCTGCTGCTGAGGTTGCTGCTGCTGGAGCTGTTGAGGGAGCTGCTGCTGGAGTTGCTGCTGCTGCTACTGCTGCTGCTGCTGCTGCTGCTGCTGCTGCTGATGGCGGGGATCGTCGCCGAAACGGCGGTGCCCCGCTACCGCTGGTGGTGGGCATCTCGGCGCCTCAGGGGTGCGGGAAGAGTACCCTGGTCGGGGAGATGCGTCGGATGCTGGAGAGGGCGGGCCACAGCTGCGCCGTGGCTTCCATCGACGACTTCTACCTTACTGGCGAAGAGCAGGTGAGCAGTCGGTTTTTTTTCATACATAAAAGTCATCACTTTCACCTTCCAGCTTGACTCGCACCAAGGTAAGAGGTTTTACCCTCAGCGGTCTTCTTCTGGACAAGCCGTGGTCACAGGTGTCGTCGCTTCTCCCCCCCGGTACGTGCCTTCATTTTTTGTCGCGCATAGGGTTCAGTATTACCACTGCTCGTGGGTTTTCATCAAATGCAGCTATTAACCCTTTTAGCACTGCAGTCTCGTTTTGGGGACAATAGAGGATAATTTACTTGGAATTTGAGTGGTTTGTCCCCACAACGGGACTGGAGTTCTAAAAGGGTCAAGAATAACTCACGCTTTCGCGCTTTCTGCTGATAATCAATTTTATCTGTGTGATATCCAAGAAAAAGTCCATACCAGGTACGTACCTGGTACGTATGAGTATGCACTCGGTGAGACTTAAAAATTGATCTTAGCACGCGGACTACCTACGAGTAAAGCCACCGGGGACGCCGGCTCGGTTGTGGTTATATTTTTCGTGTAAAATACGTACCAGGTACTTTTTTTGTATATTTTGTTTTGTTTTTTTCTCATTTATATCATGTGTACAGGTCATTCCAGTCGTATCCAGTACGATGATATCGGAAGACCCACTGCTGTGGGTTACAAGGGGCTGGTGGAAGGACAGGGTAGCCGGGTGGGCAGCCGGGGTAGGGGGCGAGGTGGGGCGTGTAGAAGGGAAGGGATGAGGCAGACTGGGAACGCGGCTTTTGAATGGGATTGGCTGTTGAGGTTGCCTGCCAGAGTGGGCGGCGGGTCAGCCGCGTACATCGGCTAGAATGGGAGACGGGAGGGGGGGCAAGGGGAGATGGACGAGGGGGACCCGTCACAGTTTCGCCCACCTCCCCCGTGGGCCACACGGGATACTTTATACACACGCAATTTTCGTCAAGAGTGGACCGAAGCATGGCATCGCATTGTCTACTCTTCTATTATTTATACTACAATGTACTATTACGGGGGACCATAGTTACCAGGACCTGTGGAACTCATAAAAACCTACCAGGTATATATTTAACCGTTTCTACTAACAATATTTGGTCCTATTAATTATGGACCCGCGTAGTACTGGCTGTAGTGGTATCGCTGTGCTGTAGTTTTGTAATCATGGAACTTGTGCAGGTATCTCTCTGTTATTAATAATACCATGGTAGTATTGAAGAATTGGAACGGGCACTGGTTGTGCTGGATGTCGACCGGTAAAAAGAACGGTTTAATTTGAAGAGTACATGCACGTACTCCACCAAGCACCAAGGTACCTGGTATACTGCTGTACCTGGTACGAAATATTTCTGGTGCTAAGGCCAAGTATTATGGGAAATTTTTGAGACGTTATTTCTGTCTTTTTATTTTGTGAGTTTTCGGGCTACAGAAAAGTGTGGGTGAAAATATATAACGTGTATTATGGGTTCTGATTTTTAAAAGTGGTTTTGTATAGTATTGGTTGGTCAAGAAGGGGTACGGTATGCGGAAGCGCCTGCGAAAGATCGTGGCTTCGTCTGAGGTGGGGTCCAACAGCTTGGCTTCGGCCTGTAGCATCTTCATCCAAGTTGATTTTCTGTAGTCTGGGCGTGGCTTGGCACGTCGCGAGCGTTTTACGGCAGGCGTCTCAGCGTCCTCCTCGCCGTCTTCAAACGTTGCGAAGGCAGCGGCGGCCGCGAGCGTGGTTTCAGCATCCAAACACGGGAGGATTAGCGCCGGCGACATCGAGTCGCCATCGCTGCTGCTGCTGCTGTTGCTGCTGCTGCTGCTGCTGGTGCTGCTGTTGCTGCTGCTGCTGCTGGCGGTGCTGCTGCTGCTTCTGCTACTGCTGGTGCCGCTGTTGCAGCTGCTGCTGCCACCGCTAATATTGCTTCCATGTGAAGGAGAAGCCATCTCTCTTTACACAAGCGCCGTAGTTACCGCCCGCCGTCGGCTTGATGCTTTCGCGTGGTGGGTGACGGGTGGCAGGTGCGCAGGTAGATAGGTGGGCTGGCAGTAGTAGTGAGATGTAGCACCCAAAATACGAAAAATCTCAGTTCTCAGAAATCAGCAAAACCTCTCAGAACTGAGCTCAGTTCTGAGAGGTTTTGCTGATTTTTGCCCCCTCCAGGAACTGAGATCAAAAATATCGATGATTTCCTGTCCCATAATAGATGGTTCTGATTTTTGGGCTTCGGAGATCGCTGAAAAAGCCAGAAATAACGTCTCAAAAATTTCCCATAATACTTGGCCTAATATTAATAGTCACGTACGCTGAGCGAAACAGACTCCCGAAAGTTTTTTACTCGAAAATCCACTGCTGTCTTATTACCAGCAAGTATTTCAAGTACCGGTATCTTTTTCGTTTGCCTCCGTACGTGGCGCACTCGTACTTACTTCGTACCCAATGCACGGGTACGTTAGGACCGCTTGTCTATTCATGTGGATATCGAACAGTCCTTATGTTTACCGACAGCCGGTCGCCCCGGTGGTTCAAGTGGTTAACCTCGAATTCTACTAGTGTTTGAGTCCTGGGTTCGAGCCCCAGGTGGGTCGGACATTTGACTTTATTTGCAAAAATGAAAATCAAAAGGATTCAATTGTTGAGAGCGCCTTGCAGCGTGGGTAGGCACAATTCGATGCGAGTCGACCAGGGAAGAAAAGGCTGAAATCTTCTCGCGATAAAAATGAAGGCACGTACCGTAGCGGGAAGGGGGTAGAAGAGCCTGCTATGTGACCCCGGATCTGAGTTACGAGTTGGAAGGAGAGAGAGAAGAAGATGTGTGAAGAGAATAAATGGGAGGAGCAAAAAAAAAAAAAAAAAAAAGAGTGGTACCATGGTTTTTCGGATCTTCATACGAGGGCTCCAGCACCTTTGTGTGACCACGGGCTCCTTCGTCAGAGAGTTAATAGGGCAGAGGGTGTTTGCGAAAGAACCGCTTATGGTTGGGTCGCGAACCACAGGCTACTCACCAAACCGAAAACATAATCGGGTTTGAAACTGCTTGCGAGAAGAGGACCTTTAACAATCTGGGAGAAGGGATCTTTAGGTTGGTAGGCTGTTCGGATGTTTTGGTTCCTGTTGGGATCAAGGCACGGACGAAGACCCAACCCCTGACTCTAACCCTAACCCGAACCCTGACCCTGACCCTGACCCTAACCCCAAACCGCAGCGAAACGGGCCAAAACTCGCCATAAACGAGGCTACGCCGAGTTTGCATCGAACCAGGAAATTTCTCAGATGCGGACGACTATTCCGAAGTGCAGACCACGCAACACATTTTTCAAGTAAAAAAAATCCCTAAAGATCCCTTCTCCCAGACTGCTAAACCTACTCTGCGAGAACCCAAAACGATCATTTCGGTTTTGAATCTGGAAATAAAATTCTAGGAATATAATGACAAATAACGACATACAAGTATGAAAAAGGGGGCACCAACGGCTTCGCACGAGATGCTGCTCCCTGCTGCTGCTGCGAGGCTCGCTGCGTTTGTGTCTGCTCTGTGTGCTCTATGGCAGTCATACGAAGAGTGTCAATCGATGCGACCGGGGCCTGTTGTGCAGTGCGTGCGTAGGCATGTGCTGTGGGTGTGCCTGTGGTGCGGTAACACGCCCCAGAGCCCAGAGTACCGCTGCTTTGTTGCCGCAGCAACAACAAGCAGCACAGCAGAGCAACAACTTTCAGCAGCAGCCCACAACGCACACGGCGCCGTCAACGATGTTGAAGCTGCACCCTGCCAGCCCTCCGCCGCATATGGCCGTATCCCTTTGCCAGCCATAACGAGGGCTTCGCGTTGACACGGACTCGCCGAATGGGCCGTGCGCTTGGTTAGATAGCTTTGATGGTGAGAGACAACTCATGTATCATGCCTCACTCCTTCTGGCTGCTGCTGCACGCTGTGCGATGAGAACCTGACGTAGACGATTATGATTTCTTGCCAAATACGATGTTTTCATTCGTCCGGGGCGATCCGGGTTGTCCTGACCAATAACTTGACGATCCTAATCGAAACCCCAAAAAGCCAAACCCAACCCGAAAAAATTGTGAAGATATGGGCCATATGGGCCGATTTTGAGTCCTGATTTTGGGGAGTTGATTATTTTTTGGGATCGGGAGAATAGACATAGGCCAAACCAAACCACAATCTGAACTTCGCAAACGCCATAATGTGAGAACAACAACAACATTGATACAAGTACCAGAGCGGTACTACTACTCTGGGCTGCGCGCTGGCAGTGTGGGTAGGGTTGCGGACTGGCAGTATATACTGCCAGTAGATTTTTGCTGAATGAACATGGCAGTATATGCTGCTGGTAGACTTGATATTGCTTGCCAGGTATGCTTGTAAGACGTTCGAGAACCACGCCAAATCGTACGGGCTGCGCACTGCCAGAGTATAGTGCCAGTAATATTCTACCGATTGAGCCTGCCAGAGCATGCTGCCAGTAGATTTGACGTTGTTCAGTATAGAACTACATACTTAGATCACAACCCCTGAGCGTGCTCGGTTGGTGCATCCCTGGCCTCTCAGAGCTCCCACTTCCAAACCGCCTCCTTTCATTACTTGCCGGACCTTTCCAGCGGTTCTTTGTTTTCTCCATTTATCTTGGCACTCTCGGCCCTTTCTTCCTTTTTTCTTCTTTCGTTTCATGTGCGTGCGTGTACTCCAAGTACGGCACCGCGGGAAAGCCCGGTACCGTCGCGGATGTCAGTGGGTGCTGGCGGGTAGAAGGGGGGTTGCAAGGAGCGCGGTCGTCGCTTTTGTGCCCAGGCGTCGCGTGTGCCTCGAGACACGAGGGATGCATGAACGGGCTTTGTCTGGCTTCCGTTTGTGATTTTTGATAAGAGTATGTACGAGTGATAAAGGTCGTTAGGGATGGCAAGATAATGTTCAAGCGGTGCTTACTTTTGCGACCACGCTGAAGTTGAAAGAGGGAGCTGGGCAGTTTGAACACCAACGTTATCGAGCTGGCGAACGACGGCCACGGTGAGCACCGGGCTTCACGCGAGGCGGGCGACGGGGCTGATTGTGGCAGAGAGTGATAAAAGCTTTTCCCGGACCGAATGGGTGGCGAGGTGGTCGCGAGAGGGGCGGGCGGCGTACGAGGCTGAGAGAGAAGCTCTTCTGTGCGATTTTTTTATTTTCTTCTTTTCGACCGGGTGTAAGGTGTTCCAATCAGGCAGAACATTATTGCACGAGAGGGGATGGGGATTTTTTTTCTTTCCGAATTTTCGGTTTCATTTTCATTGTTTTTGCTGCTGTGCCGTGCTGTGCTTTCGCTTTCTTCGTACATACGAGTACAGACATACCTGGTAGAGCATATCAAAATAAGAAAATAAGTACAGCAGTATTATGTGGTGTCCGAGCTGACGTCGGAGCTGTTTTTTCCTGAAGCACGGCGGCGGGACTCTTGGCATTATCAAGTCGCCGGTTTGCAATTACGATCCTTGCAAAAACTAAATTCAATCGTGGACCTCTGTTCGCTTCGCTTAATTTGATGTACTTTTTCCCTTCCTGAGCGAGCGTAGCGGGCGGCGTAGGCCGCCCGCGGAGCGAAGCGCCTTGTATGTATTACTGTATTAAATCCGAGAAATACGCCGTATCATATGACGGAAAACTATAAAAAGGAGCTCCGAGAGGATAGAGGAGAGACAAACCACACAACGAAGTAAGACCGTCCCATCGTCGCCACAATTCCCATACGACCAGTACATCGTTTTCTTGGCATTCTTGATTTGTTTGTTTTTTTCTTGGTACGTAAATATGTTTTCTCCCGACATTTTCTGTGTCGATGCCCGCAACCACCCAACTACCCCTGACCAATACAGTATTGAGCCCCCCCCCCGATGGGCAAAGAAGCGACAACGCCTATGAACATTTGCTTTGCCTCCGGCGGCGCTTCCGACGGGGACCCCTGAGAGGCGAAGAGGTCGACTGCAGGCAAGTCGGAGTCTCCGCGCCTTGTCCCTCGGTCGGGGTTGACTTGTATAAATATCGAACGTTGCGGGAGTGCTCGCTTCTTAGCCTGCCTTGCGCCATGGCAACCAGCTATCAACAGCTGCTGGTCGAGCTAGCCGGGGAAGGTGGCGATTTTAGTCAGGTCGGGAGGAAGGGGGGGGGGGTGCCTCGCCCCATGGTCGGGATCGAGAAGGACTTTACAGCAGTATCGTACATAGTCGAAAGAGTGGTCGTAGCAGGAGTATATACCGTGTAAACACGTGTGATACGTAAGTAAGGGTCATTCTTATCGGAGAGCTTTTTTTCCAAATTTTCGACATGTTTTTCGCGCAATTTTTCAATCTTCCATATTTACCTGTTTTTTTTTTCAAAATATTGGAATGTTAACGAACTTGATATTTTTGGTTCTGGAGAATTTCACGAATAGTGACAGAACGCCTCCGTATATTGATACATATCTCCGATTACTTCCAAACTTTGGAAATTTTGGAAAAAACGCTCTCCGATAATAATGAACCTAACACTCCACCTCGGACGAACTTCGAAGCTTATTTGCTCGACAACGGGAAAGACCTGAACGTCGAAGCGATGTGTCTTGCGGAAACAAAATATCGTCGATATTAAAAAAAAACACCGTTTACGTTGCGCGGGTGTCCCCCCCCCTGCTTTTGGAGAAAGCCGTCTCGGGAATTCGTCCCAGGCGGTGCGTTATCCTGTCACCCGTGTGACGTGTGATGCGGTGGTATTACGGGGGACCATATTAAATAGGGACCTACGGTACACACAAGAGACTATATATTTCGCTATTTTTACTGACAGATTTTTGGTCCTACTTACTTTAGTCCCCCGTAATATTAATAGTAGCCGGCGTTGGCTTCGAAGCAAGCAGGCAAGCGATGAAGCCGACGCTCCCCCGACACGACCAGCAGGCGAAAACGATGAGTTTTTTGTTTGTTTTTGTTTTTCCCCCTCGCGTGTCATCCTCGGTACGTATTCATCCGCGTATTTTTCATATATAGCTCCTTGTGGTGCTGATTGGTTGTTGCTGCTGTTCTTGAAGCTGGGGGGCGGACTGATTTGCTGCTGTTGTCAACGCGGTGGACTACTACTACTGCTGTATACTGCTGCTGTGTATGCGTACGTTTGCTGTCACAGCTGTCAGATCAATGCGTACTGCGTGTTCTGCCATTGCTGACGATGCGCGGCAAGGAGTAGTAGCAAGGTAGCAGGCGACTGCTTCAAGCAAGGCAGAGGCAGGCGACGACGACAAGCAGACAAGGGCGAACTTTTTCACGTGCTCTTCTCAGTATTCATTTATTACGGGGGACCATATTAAATAGGACCTACGGTACACACAAAAACCTATATATTTCGCTATTTTTACGAAGAAAATTTGGTCCTACTTAGTATGGTCCCCCCTAATAGTAGATATATTGTAGCAGTATTGCAGTTCCTTGTGGCCCTCAATGCTGTTATTTTTAAGGCCGGGGTACGGACTGAATTGTTTCTGTGAATTGTTACTGTGCTACAAACAGTATTGATACTACACTTCGTATGCGCACACGCGCTGTCACAGCTGTCAGATGAATGCGCACCGCCGTTCCTGGCGCAATTCGGGTAGAAGGTGTGGCAGGCAACGGCTCGGGAGCAGAGGCAAGCGGCGACGACGAGCAAACGACGACCGCCGTTTCCCCGTGCTCTTCTCGGTGTTCGCAGATTTTGCCGCAGTATGGTTCCTTGTGTTGCTGATTGTGTTGTCGAGGCCGGGGTACGGACGAAATTGTTACCGTGTTGAACTACTACTGTTGTATGATATGTGTGCATTTATTTGCTGTCACAGCTGTCAGGTGCCTGAGTACGAATTTCTGTAATTGCTAACGATGTGATTGCTGACGAAGTACGGGCTAGTCGTGCCGTGCGTCCAATAGCCCTAGCGCTCAAGGCACACCTTAAATATTGCCGCAGAGCCCTTTCCCAGCAGAGGCTTGGCTCACAAACTATTTGATGCGTGTATGTATGCCTCACCTGGTACTTGCGTAGGCCAACGTACCTGTGCCTGAGAAGGGGCTGCAAGGCACACCTTGTGCTCCAAAATAACGCGGTCATAGCTACGATCTCCCTCAAGGCGGGGTTCGGGGCCGCGTAAGGTGTAATCGAGTCGCAGGCACGATGTACGGCACTCTTTGACTCGAGCTCCTTTTCATGCCTTAAATGCCTCGTTTAGACTTGCCTTTAAAATACCAGGTGGTGCCCAGACGATCGCATACTATGTTCAAGTGCAAACCGCATTTTGGGGAGAGAAAGGCAGTGCCACGTCCAAGGCACTTTTGTAGGCATTTGCCTTATCCAGATAGGGCATTGAAGGCATAAAAAGGTATAGAAAGGCATAAAAAGGCACATAAGGCGCCTTGCTCCATTTTTTTTGCCGACGGTACCCTTCACTCCACGCGCCTTACGCCGCCTACGGTGTGTGCCTTGGGCGCTAGGGCTTATGCGTACGTCGACTGCTGCGAGCTAGTCGTGCCGTGCGTTGGTCACCTGCTGCCAGCTCCTTGGGGCAAAAAGCCCGCCGAGGCGACTTAGACCCATCGACCAGCAACGACAAAGAGGTGACCTCACGGACAAGCTGTATGCCGGGTGTCTTGATGGATAGAAAAACGATGTCCGTAAATAAGGGTCATTCTGAACGAACAAACGAAAAATGTCACGGATCCCATCGACATGACATTTTTCCCGAATCGTGAGTTACATTGATTTTTTTTTTTCGAAAAACATGAAAAAAAAATTAGTTGATGCCACGATCTGAGACAAGTGAAAATGTGATATATATTTTTTGGTAAGGTGACATGAAATAAACTATACCAGGTACGTACGAGTATAACGCCATTTTACAAAAGTGAGTCCTGCCATCGACACCAATGTGGGGCGGACGCCCCATGCGTGTACTCTCTTTGGGCGGCTGTGGTAGGGAGTACACACCGAGTTTGGTCGGCACCTCGGGTCTAAAGGGAACGCAATGACAGAACTTGGGTGTGAACTTCAACTTGTGTACAAAGCAACTTGTGTGCAAAGAGGCGGCGGTATCTACAGGGGAAGGGGGCCTGATATCCCCACGAACCGTGTTTTCTTTTTGTCATGATTATTTTTTTGTTCGCGTTCGTTGCGGATGCCGTTTAAAAGTTGAACCTGCCGTGGAAAATCTGGGATTTTGTGTGGAGATGTAGGGAATGTAGACTAAAAATGTTACGTAACAAACGCTACTCGAATTTAAGGCTTCTAAACTCGCTTTCCACCACATTCTCCCTCACTAAACCTGACTTATCTCTCCGTGCGAGAAAGTCAGGAACCCGATGAGACTCTGATTATCCAAGTTTTACCTCCGATTTTCCGGTACCGGACTCAGTATGCAATGATCGCATTGCTCTCATCGTTCCTTCCTGGGTGTTTTCTAAGTGAGTGAGTTTTACAGGCTCTTGAATATGAGATATTCCCCTTTTTTTCCTTTCTTCGGGGATGAAGGCGAGAATCGAACCACGGACCTCGCTCTTCAGAATCTCACGTCCTGCCGTCGACGCCATTGTAGGGAATGTAGACTAAAAATGTTACGTCACAAACGCTACTCAAATTTAAGGCTTCTAAACTCGCTTTCCTCCACAGAGAGGGGTTGAATCTCAACACGTGTGGAAGACATGTTCGGTTAGGGGATATACAAATAAAGCATGCGTCGTGGAGAGAGCGACTTTGATTGAGGTTGAAGTCGCCCTCAGGAAAGAGACATAGTGCTGCTCCTGTAGACAAGTGAAGCATACGGTGGAGTGCATAAAGCTTGTTGATAACTGCTCCGACACGAAGGACGACACACGCGCTCTCGGAGACGGATCCTCTGTGTTTTTTTTCGTTCGACGGCTCGCACATTGTAATATATCAAGAGTACTGTAAGTGTACGGGACGCCTACGTGGTATGCTATGATACTGTCTTGAATGAGGCAAGCCCGGTAATTACCTGGGTTCAAGTATTGGGGTCGTATTCGTAGTGCTTGGGAGGCGTAGCTCAGATGGAATTTTCCCAGCGAGGCACGAGCTTGGCTCTCGGTCAACGCGTGCACGAATTAGATAAAGTCGCTCTTCTTCTATCTCTTAAGCAAACAACACACGTGAGCACCAACGAGTACCGACTTAAAAGGCGAACCTGTCCAGGGAATACAAGCGTCCATACCTTGAGCATAACAAGTGGCGTCGTCGGCAGGAAAAAATCAAGTAATAGAAGGCAGGAAAACTTCAAATAGTCCAGGCTGGATTTTTTGTTTTGAGAATGGGCGCGTCCTACAGCGAACATCAATACAACGAGCCCCAAATTTCTTATCTTCGCGTCATTGGCGGCCTGCCATCCTTTTTCCTCGTGTTGTTATCAGGTGCCTGGTGCTCTGCTGTACACCAGGTATAGGGGCAATTTGTATTACGGGGGACCCTAGTTAATAGGACCTATGGTATACATAAAAAACTATATATTTCACCATTTTTACTAAGAATATTTGGTCCTACTAACTATGGTCCCCCGTAATAGTGCTGTGCGGACACTCAACGGGCGTGGTGGATATTGCGGGATATATATACTGTAGAAACAATTCTGCATTCGTGTGAAGATGTGTTTTTTTTTTTTGTCCGCGATGTATTCTACTATTACGGGGGACCATAGTAAATAGGACCTGCGGTACACACAAAAACCTTTATATACACGTATTTTTACTGGCAATATTTGGTCCTATTTACTATGGTCCCCCGTAATAGTAATGTGAGAGCCATGCCTCGTCCAAGCTGCACATATCCGGAGATCACCGCAAGGATCTTCTTGGGTACCTACACCCACGATATTATGGATACGTATATCGTCTGTATTTCGGTGGGGTTCGCCGTCGCGGAACTTGTTTTATACTACTGTATCGTTCCAATCTGAAGGGGAACATAGCCCCCGTTTGTTGGACTCTGGTGAGCTTATCGAACGTGGCTTATGTTTCCGATCACAGCGGTACCTGATGTGGACTAAAGACCCGAGTTTCTTGCATGTGTACGTATTACATATTCCTTGGGTGTAAAATACGTTACGTATTACATGTTTTTGAGTTCACCCCCTCCGCCTGGCACCTGGCACCGAACAGTATTTTTCGTTTTTCGCACATACATGCGTCGTTTTTACGGTTCAAAGATCACCGCGACTGCTGCTGCTGCTGCTGCTGCTGCTGCTGCTGCTGCTGCTGTTGTTGTTGTTGGCGTCAACCGGTATTTTTTGCTACCTGGTGTACAGCATACGTAAACATATGTACCGGTATACCGTAAAGAGGTGGAAAGCGCCGAGTTCGCCCGGGTAGGGCTTCGATCGTTTTTTTCAGCGCTCTTGCCTAAAGCCGAACAACACAAGTAGACTTTCGGGTGACTTTTTCTCGACCGAATCATTTTTCCGGAAGCCCCTCGACTCGTTCGGTGCTGCAGTCCCGTTTTGGGGACAAACTACCGGAGTGTGACTTGGTCTGTCCCCCCAAAACGGGACTGCAGTTTTGGTCGCAATGTTTTTCGGTGTTGGCAGCCCTCCCGTTCTGCGAAAACCAAGTGCTGAAACGACGATCGTGCTGACTGCTGTCCCCCCGTCCCCCCTGTGTGCGTGAACCGTTATTTACGCCGATATCCGGCACAACCAAGCGTCTGCGTCCGTGCCGATTCATTGTTCTTCAGCCCAAGAAGGATAGATAGTAGATATGAATGGTACAACAAGCTCTGTGGTCGCAAAACTACCCCACAGACCAGAGGTACTCTTAATATCAATATTGATATTTTTTTCTACAATAGTTTACCTCCAGTACTCAGTACGTATTACATTGACAATTCAGGAAACAGACTGACTATTAATAACCACTCCGAAGCCATGTCATCGTACTCGATACGGGGTCGCCCCGGTGGTTCAAGTGGTTAACCTCGAATTCCACTTGTGTTTGAGTCCTGGGTTCGAGCCCCAGGTGGGTCGGACTTTTGACTTAATTTACAAAAAAAAAAAAAAAAAAGGATTCAATTGTTGAGACCGCCTTGCAGCGTGGGTAGGCACAATTCGATGCGAGTCGACGAGGGAAGAAAAGGCTAAAATCTTCTCGCGATAAAAATGAAGGCACGTACCGTAGCGGGAAGGGGGTAGAAGAGCCTGCTATGTGACCCCAGATCTGAGTTACGAGTTGGAAGGAGAAAGAGAAGATGTGCGAAGATAATAAATGGGATGAGCAAAAAAAAGAAGAAATAAACGACGCTCTCTACGGTATTACTGCAGTCCCGTTTGTGGGGATAAACCACACTATTTCCAAGTAGTTTGTCCCCAAAACGGGACTGCGGTCCTAGAAGGGTTTAACCCTTTAGGAGTAACTGCGGTCCCGTTTTGGGGAGAAACCGGTCAAAATCTAAGTATTTTTTACCCAAACGGGACTTTAGCAGTTTACCTCAAAAGGGTTAATGGACACAGGATCCGAGTCTACTTCCAAGAACGTTCCTTGAGTTCATATCGATCACCACTCTGGGCGGAAATAATAAGGATCGTGTAGAAGTAAATATGAAGACCAAACGACCCTTTTAGTTACGTCCAAAGCGTTTTTTTATTTAGCTCCTCCACCTGATTTCACGTACTGCTACGAGCATCATACTTACAGTAAATAGGGCCTAATATTGTTATTAATAGTAAAAATAGGTAAATATAGAGGTTTTTGTGTTCACCGTAGGTCCTGTTTATTATGGTCCCCCGTAGTATTAGCATATACTTCTGTTTTACTGCTGAACTCGTTCGTATCCTGTAGAGCCGTACCCGGTGGCTTGGTATTAATAGGTGGTCCGCGTGCCTACAAGATCAATTTCGTGGGTTCGAGACTCAGCGAGTGCATACGTACTCGTAAGTTTTTTTTCTTGCATGAAAAATGATTAGCGGAAAAGCGCGAGAGCGTGAGTTATAGCCAACATTTGATGAAAATCGACGAGCAGTGGGATCCTATGCGCGATAAAAATAATGGCACATACAGGGTTAGGGTGGGAGAGGGGACGACACCTGTGACCACGGCGTGTCCAGAAGATCGCTGTGGGTAAAAACCTCCAAGCCAAGCTGTAAGAACAGACAAATCGGAAAAATGGGAACGAAGCCTAAAATGAGAACCAAGCCGTATCTCCAGAACCATGTGGTGTATCAGAGAACCAAAATGATCCTGCGAAACCCCTTGGCCAGCCCTGTGAGAGGAGCTCGTCAGAACGGTCATGCTCCATCTCGTGCCTTCGGGTGGGCGCAAAAAGCGATATACGCTGGCTCTATTGTGATTTCTCTAGATGCTGGCTACCGCGGCGATGCCGAGGACTTCCAGCCTGAGCGACAGCTCATTCGAAGGCTGCTGTACAGCCTCACAGGACTGTCAACTTTTTTTCTTGGAGTTGTACACAATTGGTTTGCTTTCTAAAAAAAAACGTCCGTTCCCATTTTTTGTTTCGTTCTCATTTTTCCGTTTTGTCTGTTTAAGGCAAAAATGACGATGAAGAAAAAGAAAACAAACTTTTTCTGACGCACGCAACATTTTTACGGCTTCGAAGCCTCCCCGTTTTTTTGTATCATCTGGGGTGTAGTCTACAGCACGTGTATACTCGTACCCGCATTGATTTATATATAGCACGAATATACCGGTACCAGGCTTCGTATTTTCCCAACCGTCGGGGGTGTGGTGGGTATGACGCCCGAGGCACTCGTTCGCTGTGTACAAAAAAGAAAACAAGATGTGTTACACATGCGGCTACTGCTGTACGTAGCACAAGCTAACGCACCCCCCCCCTCCCCCCGGACGAAACCTCCAAGAGCCGATCTTAGTCGGGAACAACGGGAAGAATGGAAGCAAGCAACCCTGAACGCCGAGCGACGCGTTTATTCGGAAAGTCGAGGGTAAAGTAGCTTACCGCTTTACTCGAGAAGGTCGTCGACACACGCTGCTGTGCACGAGACGGATATAACTATGTACAGCAGTAGTACCTAACCTTAAGCTTAAACCCCAACAGAGCAACCCTAACCCTGACCCTGAGCCAATCAGATGCAACCCTAACCCTGACCCTAAGCCAATCAGACTCAACCCTGACCCTGGCCCCAAACCAATCAGATCAAATCTCGAATTTAGTGTGGTAAAGATTCACTGAAAACGCTGTCGACGACATCTCCCAAAGCCGCCATTTTTCATTGGGCACGCCCCCCTTGGTTTTTCCCCTTGGTTTCGGGGGGGGGAATGGGCACCTCGGAAGTGAAGTGGTATATAAAGCTCCACTGGAAACGGTTTCGACTAGATCTCCTAAAGCCGCCACATTTCATTGGGTACGTACGCCCCCCTTGGTTTTTTATTGGGGAAAATGCGCACCTCGGACATACAGATCATGATCTATCTGATCTGTCTGCAAATAGATGATCTAGTTCGTCGCCTGCCGCTGAGAGAGGTTGTGTGGGATCTGTTACCGTACAGATCCAAACCAGGAAACAGGTGCTATTAATAGATGCGAAGATCATGCAGAGTGTACGGTATACGGGGTCCTGTCCTACCCGGAAAAATGAGCTAGATTATCCAAGATATTGAGTAGGTCTGCCTTGAAGGGTCGGTATCTACTGCTGTAGAAGAACTGCTGTTGGAGTCGACCATCTATCTGTGCGAGTTGTGTGTGTGTGTGTGTGTGTTTTCACGAATTCGTCTCAAAAAGGGGGGGGGGGTGTTTTCTTTCGTGTTGCTGGTATGCGGTACGGCAGTGCCAGTCCCTTTATGGCGTCGGTATCATATGCGTCAGGCAACAATACCGGCACCATGTACAGCGGCAACCGGCTCTACTACGGGGGACCATAGTAAATAGAACCAAATGCTGTCAGTAAAAATAGCTAAATATATAGGATTATGTGTCTATCGTAGGTCCTATTTAATATGGACCCCCGTAATACTACGCTTACTATTAATACTACGTACCACGCTATGTACTGGTGAATCTCACCGGTGCCAAGCGATTCCACAGGCACTGCTGTATACAAGCGGGCAACTAGCACTACTCATCCGGCACTGTGGAGGGACCACTACTGGCTGTATACGAAGTATACATACAAGGCGCTTCGCTCAGGAAGAAAAAGTACCTCGTATTACGCGAAGCGGACAGAAGGTCGATGATTGAACATATACTTTTATGATTGTTGTATTAATAGTTGCAAATTGGCGACTTGACAATGCCAAGAGTCACATTCCGTACGTACGTACGTACGTACGTACATACATACCCCAGGTACGTACGGTACTGATTTTCTTCTTTCGATATGCTGTAGGATATGTACCTGGTCACGAGAAAGCACAGCATGGCACAGCAGCAGCAAAATGAAACCCAAAAAATCGGAAAGAGAAAAAATCCGTGTCCCCTCTCATGTAATAAGTGTCTGCCCCTGGAACACCTTGCACCAGTCAAAGAATAAAAAAGAAAAAAAATGAACAGCAGAGCTTCTCTCTCAGCCTCGGGCGCCGCCCGCCCCTCTCTCGACCACCTCGTAACCGATTCGGTCCGGTTAAAGCTTTGGTCCCTCTGTGTCACAGTGACCCCCGTTGCCTGCCCCGCGTGAAGCCCGGTGCTCACCGTGACCCTCGTTCGCCAGCTTGACGATGTCGATGGTCAGACGGCGTTCGTCTCTGTGTATAGTTCAGCGTGGTCGCAAAAATAAGCACCGCTTGAATGTTAGCTTGCAATCCCGAACGACCCTTATGGACTCGTACATACTCAGTCTAGTTTTTCAGATGGAGATAAAACAGAGCCCAGTCATGCTTCCCTTGTGTCTCGAGGCACACACGACGCCTAGCCACGAAAACTGCGACCGCACTCCTTGCAACCCCCCCTCTACCCGCCAGCATCCGCCGACACCCACGACGGCGCCGGGCTCGCCCGCGTCGCCGTGCTCCGTCTACACACACGCACACGAAACGGAAGAAGAAAAAGGGAAAAAGAACTGAAAGTGCAAAAGAAATTTCAACCAGCCGGTGAAAAAAAGCGAAAGAGAGCCTCCCAAACCGCTGAAAAAGCCAAATCGACTTTTTCTTTTTCCGAGTTTTTTTTTCTATTGTTCCGGGAAAAAAAGTGTGGCACGAGAAGCAAGCACGCAAAGAAAGCAAAGGGCGCGAAGAAAGCAAATATCGTAGAAGCGACAAAAAATCGTGGGAGACTCGCTGAGCGTGAGGCAGGTTCTTCTAATCAAGCGATTTTAGGAAAAGGGCAAACGTAAGTATGTTTATATACCAGATATATGTAAGCCGGTCGCCCCGGTGGTTCAAGTGGTTAACCTCGAATTCTACTTGTTTGAGTCCTGGGTTCGAGCCCCAGGAGGGTCGGACTTTGACTTTATTTGCAAAAATAAAAAAAGGGATTCAATTGTTGAGAGCGCCTTGCAGCGTGGGTAGGCACAATTCGATGCGAGTCGACGAGGGAAGAAAAGGCTGAAATCTTCTCGCGATAAAAATGAAGGCACGTACCGTAGCGGGAAGGGGGGAGAAGAGCCTGCTACGTGTCCCCGGATCTAAGTTACGAGTCGGAAGGAGAGAGAGAAGAAGATGTGCGAAGATAATGAATGGGATGAGAAAAAAAAAAAAAAAAAAAAAATATCAGTTTCCTCTAAACGAGTATCTGACTCGCAATGTTGCGTGCGTATAATACAGCGAAAAGCTGCATGTGCTTGGTATGTACACAGTCTATGATATCCAAGTGCTGCAGCAAAGTAACCGCCCCGTCTCTCCGTTTTTCCGGCTCGGAGTGTATATAATGCACCGGGTGTTGCTGACCCTAAGTCTACTGCTGTACCACTCCTGTCTGGAAATGAAAAGGGCGGAGTATAAATGAAACAAATGGTGCTTTCACCAAGTTCGTTCATTTATCTTACACCAGGTTCGTTCAGGTCATTCTTATCGGAGAGCTTTTTGTCCAAATTTTTGACATTTTTTTCGTGCAATTTTTTAATCTTCCATATTTTCCTGTTTTTTTTTTTCCAAATATTGGAATGTTAACGAACTTGATATTTTTGCTTATCTGGAGAATTTCACGAATAGAGACAGAACGCCTCCGTATATTGATACATATCTCCAACTATTTCCAAACTTTGGAAATTTTGGAAAAAACGCTCTCCGATAAGAATGAACCTTATTATGTATACCTGGTACCTGGTACAATCATATACGACACACTCCAGGCACGATTACTGGCGCCTGTCTTGTGACAGCGGTATGGCGATGCGTTAGGTAGTGTGAAGTCGACCACAACAGCAGCAATAAATACCCCCCCCTGGGCACAGTTCGGACCGGATACGTAAATAATTTCGCCGACCACCGCTCGATCAAAGCCGTTTTACCGCTCAATCCTATTCTTCCGCCCCTCGTACAGATAAATCATCGTTTATCCACTTCGATGATCTAGATATTTCAATGGCAGATAGATATATCTATATATGACCCTTGTAGGATCTAGCTCGTGTTCCCGAGTGGGGCACCCGTACGTATGATCCGCGTGTTGTAGCACCTGTCTCCTTGGTTGGATATGTACTACGCAGATCCTCCGCAACCTCTCACGACGACGGCAGGTGAGAAAATGGATGATCTGCTGTAGACAGATAGATCAGATAGATCATGATCTTTCTATCCGAGGCGTGTAATCTTCACATCCGCAGCAGCAGCAGCAGTAGTAATGTGACACTGCAAAAAAACGAAGCCACGCGAATTTCCAAGCTAGTTCGTTCCCACCGACAAAAAACATACGTGGACGCAGTTCTAAAATTATTCCGGTTGCAATTTGTAAAACTGTTGCAGTTAGTTACCTTTCAAGTATGGACAGCTTTCCGTTTACTTCTATTATCACGAGCGAATGCTAGTTCAAGTTGGAAATACGCCGAAAAAATAAGGCGTTTCTGAAAGACAACTTACGGGGTTTTGTGCCCCCGGGTTTGAAATACCAAAAAAAAAACGAAAAAAAAAAAAAAAAAACACGAGCAAGCACGGAGCAGCTATCGATCGAACGATAAGCAGCTGAACAGCGCCGCCGCCGCTGCGCGCCCAGAGCCGCAATGGGAGCCGCCTGAACTGCGCCTCTGGGCTCCGCCTCGTTGGTGTACTTTTTCCTGTACGATTGCTGGGCCATGGCGAGACAGCTACATAACGGCAGCCTCGACCCTAACACTCCAGGAGCTAGCTCCAGCTGCAGCAAACAGCAGCATCCCGCTGTTCCTGGTTTTGTTTTTTCCCAGTCGAGGTCGACTCCAGACTCCAGAACGACGTCATACCAGTTGTACGCACCTATGTATACTATTAATAGCATGTTGCAGCAGCGGTAATGCTGTTGTTGCTATGTGGTACTACTGCTGTACAAGTACGTCGTGCTATTCGTAGACGACACAGCAGTACAACGAGCCTGATCCCTGATCCGGATGTCCTCCCTCTTGTGTGCGGTATACCACAGCAATATCAGCACGGCAGCTGCAGTGGTAGCGTATTGGACCTTGCCGATGTCTTCTGTCTTAAAACAACCATAAACCTGTTTTTACAGCGAAACATAGTTTGCGGTGTCGACGCGACAACAAACAACGACTCGTACTGCTGCTGCTGTACCACGACGGCCTAACGTCCAGCAACGCAGACAAGTTGACGACCAGTCTATAAATTTCCTGCTGCGCGACTCCCTATTATACGAAGCGACAACAACAGCAGTAGTACGAGTCCCTACTTCCGGGGGGCCATAGTAAATAGGACCTTTTCCTTCTGCGCGACTCCCTATTATACGTAGCGACAACAACAGCAGTACGAGTCCCTACTTCCGGGGGGCCATAGTAAATAGGACCTACGGTAAACTCAAAAACCTGTATACCAAGTACTTCCCTATTTTTACTAACAATATTTGGTCCTATTTACTATGCCCCCCCGATACAGGGCGACCACAACAGTTATGCTATATTTAACCCTTTTAGAACCGCAGTCCCATTTTGGGGACAAACTAGTCAAATTTCAAGTAGTTTGTCCCCCAAACGGGACTGCGGTTCTAAAGGGGTTAATGATACTAATTGTACGGTATTCGACCCTCGACCATATCTGGAATAAAGTGGGAAGCTACGTGCATACATAGCCACTTAAAAACGACGGCGCCTATTCGCAACCTATGGAGCCGGTCGCCCCGGTGGTTCAAGTGGTTAACCTCGAATTCTACTTGTGTTTGAGTCCTGGGTTCGAGCCCCAGGTGGGTCGGACTTTTGACTTTATTTGCAAAAATAAAAATAAAAAAGGATCCAATTGTTGAGAGCGCCTTGCAGCGTGGGTAGGCACAATTCGATGCGAATCGACGAGGGAAGAAAAGGCTGAAATCTTCTCGCGATAAAAATGAAGGCACGTACCGTAGCGGGAAGGGGGTAGAAGAGCCTGCTATGTGACCCCGGATCTGAGTTACAAGTTGGAAGGAGAGAGAGAAGAAGATGGGCGAAGATCATAAATGGGATAATAATAATAAAAAAAAAAATGGAGTGCAGTGCTCAATCAATTCCTTTTATGTTCGAGGGGGCATAGTAAATAGGACAAAATATTTGTTGGTAAAAATACGGCGATGTATTGCTTTTTGTGTGTACCGTAGGTCCTATTTACTATGATCCCCCGTAAACAGGGCAACCTGCAGTCAGTCCCGTTCAGGGGGCAAACCACACTAATTCCAAGTGTTTTGTCCCCAAAACGGGACTGCAGTGCTCAAAGAGCATCTAATGCGGGGGGCAATAGGACCCAATAGTGTTAGTAAAAATAGCGATTTATATAGGCTTTGTGAGTACCGTAGGTCCTACTCACTATGGTCCCCCGTAATGTATACTGCTGTAGTACTGCAGTCCCGTTTTGGGGAAAAACCACTTGGAAATACACTAGAGTTGTTTTTTTTGTCCCCAACCCTTATAGCACTGCAGTGCCGTTTTGGGGACAAAACACTTGGAATTAGAGTGGTTTGTCCCCAAATGGGGACTGCAGTACTAAAGGGGTTAACTCGTATTGCGGGGGGGGCATAGAAAATGGGACCAAATATTGTTGGTAAAAAAAGCGAAATACATAGCTTTTTGTGTGTACCGTAGGTCCTGTTTAATATGGTCTCCCGTAATAGAAGGTTTTACCCTCAGCGATCTTCTGGACAAGCCGTGTTCACAGGTCACAGGTGTCGTCCCTTCTTCCCCCCCCCCTCCCGGTACGTGCCTTCATTTTTTATCGCGCGTAATGGTCCAGCATTCCCACCGCTCGTCGATTTTGATCGAATGTTGGTGGTGCTAACTCACGCACGCTTTCGCGCTTACCGCCGACCCATTTGTGTGCAAGAAAAGTCCCTATATGTGTGTGCACTCGGTGAGACTCGGACCCACGAAATAAAGTGATCTTAGTAGGCACGCGGACCACCTACCGAGCCACCGGGGGCGCCGGCTAGAGGTCCCTCATCCAACAAGACGGTTTCTTTGTCAGATTTGGTGCCTATCCCTTGCAGTCAGTCAGCGGTGGGAGAAAAACGGTGCGCGGGAGTTTTATACCCCCTTTTTTACCGCTTTCCCTTGTCGCAGAGTCCCTTACAAGGGAACTACACCTGCTACTGCTGTATTGCTGGTGTATGGTGCTGGTACTGGTAAGTGTTGCCGCTCTATTCCCACATGCAGAGGGCGGTTTGTTTGATGAAATCGTAAGATAAAAAACTTTCCTCATCTGTCGGGACAAAAAAGCGGTACATGATTTGTCGACATGAAGATTCGATCCCGACGAACTCCAGATTGGCCGCCTTGGATCGATGCTGCTTTCTGCTGTACGGGTGCGCTCCGCATCCGTGAATGAAAGAGTATATGATACCGCAGTAAACCGCCGTAATAACCCACTTATTGAAGGCTGCAACATAATCGGCAACCCTTATGCTTATCGGTGTGTAGACAGCTGATTTTTTTTTTTTTTTTTTTTCTCATCCCATTCATTATCTTCGCACATCTTCTTCTCTCTCTCCTTCCGACTCGTAACTTAGATCCGGGGACACGTAGCAGGCTCTTCTCCCCCCTTCCCGCTACGGTACGTGCCTTCATTTTTATCGCGAGAAGATTTCAGCCTTTTCTTCCCTCGTCGACTCGCATCGAATTGTGCCTACCCACGCTGCAAGGCGCTCTCAACAATTGAATCCCTTTTTTTATTTTTGCAAATAAAGTCAAAGTCCGACCCTCCTGGGGCTCGAACCCAGGACTCAAACAAGTAGAATTCGAGGTTAACCACTTGAACCACCGGGGCGACCGGCTGATGAAAAGCATCGGTATAATAATTAAAAAATGCTTATTTTTGAGTTACGTTTGATATAATGTTATTGTTTTTTTGTGATGTCGTGGTGCGTGATGGATGACACGGCTGAGTGGCGCTATTCGACCGATGAAATGTACGTACAGCCGGTCGTCCCGGTGGTTCAAGTGCTTAACCTCGAATTCTACTTGTTTGAGTCCTGGGTTCGACCCCCAGGTGGGTCGGACTTTGACTTTATTTGCAAAAATAAAAAAGGATTCAATTGTTGAGAGCGCCTTGCAGCGTGGGTAGGCACAATTCGATGCGAGTCGACGAGGGAAGAAAAGGCTGAAATCTTCTCGCTATAAAGATGAAGGCACGTACCGTAGCGGGAAGGGGGGAGAAGAACCTGCTATGTGACCCCGGATCTGAGTTACGAGTTGGAAGGAGAGAGAGGAGAAGATGTGCGAAGATGATGAATGGGATGAGAAAAAAAAAAAAAAAACAAACAAACAGGAGCAGACCTCGTGTCGTCTCTCCCGGTGGCATAAAGAGGCAGCAGTCGTGTTGTTAGCGTTGTGCAGCAGTAGTGATGGTGCCATGGTTAACTATCGACGGGTAAAAAGAACGGTTTAATGTGAAGAACACACACAGTTAACAGGACCAAATATTGTTGGTAAAAATGGTCAAATATATACCAGGTACTTGGTAGTTTTTATGTATACCATACCTGGTAGGTCCTATTAACTATGGTCCCTCGTAATATGTGCGTACGTTTTGTTATTTTTCCTTTGTTATTTTTTTCCTTGGTTCTTTGTCTCACTCTGTTTACAAGCAGTGGTGTTTTTTTTTTTCTTTTTCTTTTTTCCAGCTCGTTTTTTTTTCAAGTGTTGGCCACCTCGCCTGCGGGGGGGGGGGCACGACAGATTGTTTCTCCTTGTTTTTGCTTTCATTTTTCTTCTTTTTCTCTCTCGATTTGTCTACTTTGTTTTTGTTTTCTCTTTGATTGTTTCTTTTCGTTTCACTATTTCATAGATTGTGTATGTCGTGCCTGTCGTATCTAGTATGATGACATGGCTTTGTTTGCATTGCCCACTGCAGTGCATACTGCACACGTGGCAACGTAGTATCTCTGCTGTGGCGTAGCTTTGTGACCACAGAACTCGTATCTCTTCTAGGATTGGAGAATCGGCACGGACACTGGTTGTGCTGGATGTCGACGGGTAGAAAGAACGGTTTAATGTGAAGAACACACACGTACATTCATACGTAGTATTACGGGGGACCATAGTAAATAGGACCTACGGTACACACTAAAACCTACCAGGTATACATTTACCTATCAGTATTTGATCCTATTAACTACCAGGTATGTGTGTATTCTTCACATTAAACCGTTCTTTCTACCCGTCGACATCCAGCACAACCAGTGTCCGTGCCGATTGTTCAATCCTAGAAGAGATACCAGTTCTGTGGTCACAAAGCTACGCCACAGATATACCACGTTGCCACGTACCTGGTATGCAGTAAGCACACAAAGCAATGCCAACCGTAGCGGGAAGGGGGTAGAAGAGCCGGCTATGTGACCCCGGATCTGAGTTACGAGTTGGAAGGAGAGAGAGAAGAAGATGTGCGAAGATAATGAATGGGATGAGGAGGAAATGTCATCATACTAGGTACGACAGGCACGACGTAAACACTCTATGAAATAGAGAAACGAAAGGAAACAATCAAGGAGAAAACAAAAACAAAGAAGACAACTCGAAAGAGAAAATGAAAAAAATAAACAAAAAACTAGAAGAAACAATCGGTCGTGCCCCCCCCCCCCGCAGGCGAGGTGGCCAACACTTGAAAAAGAACGAGCTGGAAAGAAAAGAAGATAAAAAATACCAAAAACACCGCTGCTCGTAAACAGAGTATGACAAAGAACCAAGGAAAAAACAACAAAGGGAAAATAACTGGCAGGCCAAAGCCCAAGAACCCTCCAGGTGCGGTGGCAGCAGTTTGTGGTACGAGTAGTATAGCCAGGTTCTCCCTACTAATCCGCCTGGTACCCTGCTACCCAGGCTGCCGTCTCTACCCTGCGTTCGCCAACTATGCCCAGCCCCTTGACGTCAGACAACATGAAACGAGCGGAGCAGGTTCGTCATCCAACCACGCCACACGCCTCCTTCAGTACGGCTTATCAATCAGAAAAGGAAGAGGAAGAGGAAAAATAATATGGAAATCACGGAGAATCAGCGCAAGAGAGAGAAAAAAAGGAAAAAAAGGGAAGACAACGGAAGACCACGTTCGAACCAGCTGCACCAGTTGGTGGCACTAGTAGTATGGTCATGTTCTACTTCCTAGTCGGCCTAGTGCCTTGCTACCCTGTCTGTCATCTCCTTCCTACTTTCGCCTACCGCAGTTTCCCTTCTACTCCTCCTGTCCCCCCCCCTCTCCGCATTTCCTTGGTCGGGTTTTCTGCCACTCCTCCTGTTGCCCCCCCCGCCCCCGTTCCCTTGGACACCAACCACGGCGGATGCGCGACGCTGCCTACTCATCTCAGCCTCAGCCTCGTGCCACCTCACCATGAACCGTTCGGCTGCTTCAAGGATCCCCCGGTACCACTTCCCCGCCTTTTTGGCTGCAGTGGACCACAACGCGGTCTCAATTCCAAACACCAAGGGGGCAACTTCCGTCGACCCTTCGGTGGCTCGGAACTCCCTAAGGTCTTCGACCATGCATCTATGCCAAGTCTTACACTGTCCTCCTGGTCTCGGGTTCTCCCCACCAGCTATCGTCCCGAACATTGCCCGACTGGGTAATCGCTCCTTGCTTTGCCGTGCCACGCCCCCCGCAAAGAAGAGCCGCCGTTTACGAATGGTCGTTTCGATGCTCTCGCAACGTGTAATCTTGAGGGCCTTCGCAGACGAGAGGGTGGCATGGTCAGCACGAAGTCGGCGCCGGAAGCCAACGACTCGCAACAGGACTCGGTGGTGAACCGTTCGAAGCTTGGTAAAGTGTTCCGCTCTGAGGGTCCACGTTACACACCCGTACAGCAGGGTCTCAATCACCTCGGCCTTCAGCATTCGGACTTTAAGGCTAAGGGGGGCGGTCGTCCTATCATACATCTCCGGGCCGAACCGTTTGAGGCATGCTCGCATGAGGCGGATCCGTCGGTCGATTTCGAGCGAGAGGTCAGCGTTTTCGTGGATAATGTCGCCTAGGTATAATAACTGGGTCGTCTGCTTATACCTCTGGCCTGCCGCTTCGATGACGAGCGGTGGTGCGAGGGTTGTCTGTTCTGGTGTTTGTAGGAGCATTGTCTCTGTCTTCTTTTCCGATACGGTGAGGCCTGCTGCTTCGAAGACAGTCACGACGACTGTCATCATTTTCGCGAGCCCGTAGGCCGACTTCGAGACATTCCTGCATCATCGGCGTACAACATGCCCCATACAGCCCTTCGCACGCACGCCAACGGCTCCTGCTTCTCTGTTCGAACTACTCCAGCATCACTGAGTTGGACCAAATCCCTTACGATGGCTTCGTCTTGGCTGAAGCGTACTAGTACGACGTGTAACGCTGCAGCGAAGAATAAGTTGAACAGTAACGGTGATAGTACACAGCCTCGCCGCAGCCCCTGCGTGACATCAAACCATTCCGAGTGCTCGCCGTCATCAGTACGCACGCGAGCCCGCATGCCATCGTGGAAATTACGGATAATTCTCAACATCTTGATTGGTGCGCCAAAGCGTGTGAGTCCGTTCCATAACAGCTCTCGGTCGACAGAGTCGTACGCTTTCTGCAGATCGATGAAGCACACGTACAAGGGGATTTTCCTCTGTCGTCCGAGCTTTTGCAACCGGCGCACGACGAACAACATATCAATCGTTGATCGTGCGGGGCGGAAGCCGCACTGTTCCTCAGGGAGTAGTTCCTCGGTCTCGCAATAGTTGCTGAGGCGGGACGCGACGATTTTCAACAAAACTTTGCCTGCGTGGGCAACAAGCGAAATCCCTCGGTAGTTGTTGCAGTCAGCTCGGTCCTTCTTTTTGTGAAATACCCTGATGGTCGCATCTTTCCATTCCTGGGGGACTTCTCCAGTTAACCAAACAGTGACAAGGATGTTGTGAAAGCACTGAGCGAATGCCGGGTGGTCGATTTTTAGGAGTTCAGCCGGGAGACCATCTGGCCCGGCAGCTTTCGAATTTGACATCCCCTTTAGTGCTTTTGTCATCTCGTCCATGGATGGTTCATCTTCAAGCGACAGTTTAGGCGGTCGCGGTGGCAAGAGGTCGATGATCGTGGGATCGAGTTTCAGCGACTTCGTGTTCAAGAGTTTGTGGAAAAAACCCCGCCCATCGGTCACGAATTCGCACCTTTTCCCGTAAGAGCGTGCTATTCTTGTCCCTAATGAACTGTTCGCTCCTCGCTTTTGTCCCTTCCAATCCTACCGTACTCTTAAGGTGCTTGTAAAAGCCTCTCTGGTCGTTGTTCGCTAGGAGTCGTTCGGTTTCGGCAAGGTACGCTTCGAAGTACGCATGCAGTCCTGCGGTAATCCCCTTCTGCAGGTTCGCACACACAGATCTCAGTATCTTCCACGCGGTTCTATCCCGGGGGTGAGCACGCAAAAATTGCCGTGCATCCTCCCTCGATGTCCATGCTGGTATGAATGCGGCCAAGGTTTCGGTACTCACACCATCCATGTCTGCGGTGGCAACGTGCAGGGGGTGGTACCTCTTTTTCGACCGCATCAATAATAGCCGTAGTGAAAAACTCAACCATACCAGACGTATTTCGGGGCTGGATAGGCTGGTTGAGAGTGGAAATGACCCTGGCGACTACTCGTTCACGACACTTTCCATCGGACATAAAAAGCTGCCTGTCGAACTCTCGGCGTTTTGTCGGTCTACGTACTTGTCTGTTGGGCGCAAAGTGGCCACCGAGTCGGACTTTGATATACAAGATGTTATGGTCTGAGTCAGCCTTAGCTGGGGCAGGAGGCTGTGGGACAACTGTAGCATCTTGTACTCTAGGTCGGTGGGCTTGACGGGTTAGGATGTAGTCGATTCGCTTACGGTCATTCGGGCTGGTGCCGTTGTGTGCATGCGATATCCCACCCTTGCGCGTGCTGAAAAACGTGTTGGTGAGAGCTAACTTGCAGTTGGTGGCGAACGACAGGAGCCGTCTGCCATTTTCGTTACAAACATCACGTCCATACACTCCCAGCACTCTACTTTCATCACCGCACCCTTCCTTCCTCTGTCCAGTTCGCGCGTTGGCATCCATCAGTACAAACAGACACTTTTTCGTCGGGATCTTTTCCACCAAGTCCTCCAGCTTCTGCCAGATTATACGTTTCAGTGCGGCGTCCTTGGTACAATGAGTTGGAGCATACGCGACGACGAAATTGACTGCCTCGCATTTACCAGCCAACTCAAAGCGCATACCAGTAGACATTAGCCGCTCGTCAACTAACTGATGAGTGTACACAGACTTACTGCACAACGATTCCTTGACAGCTAGGCCTACTCCGCACACCCCTTGCCTGGTAGCTGTTTTTTCATGTCCTGAACAGTAAACGCGATACCCTGCCGCACGAAACGTCGTGCTGCCGGGCCTCCGAGTTTCCTGCAAGCCAATGAAGTCACAGCCGAGTTGCCGTCCCTTCGCCAGTACGCGCTCGTCTTCCCCTTTACAGCCAGGGTGCGCACATTGTAGGTCGCTACCGCCACAAGTGCCTCCTTCTGTCTCTTACGAGCCTCGCGTGCTGCTTTCTTTGCCAGCCGACGTGAGGCTCGTCCCCGCCTTTTTTTATTCTTTTGTTTTTTTTCTTCTTCTTCTCTATGGCGAAAGTGGCTATCCGTTTCGTAGCCCGGTACGCGCCTTGGTTTCCAGTTGGCTGGGTGCAGCCGTCCCAACCCACGCCGACACTCATTTCCTCCCTGTCGTGCATGCATACCCACGCTGTGGTCAGTCTCTCCACTCCACCGGCTGCCCACGTAGCGCTCTCTGCTGTGGTGATGTACCCGTCCCGCCTGAGGGATGAACTCCTCGGCATCGGGGTTCAGAAGAAAAAACATCACCACCCCCCCACGCGGTCCTTATAGCTATGGTCCCCGTGATAGCATCCGGCACTACTCTCAACACACCGCCAAGCCCTGTCAATCCCCCATATGTGCGATGCGATTCTCCAGGCGCCACGTACAGCATGCGACCGGCAATTTTCACCCGGCATTAATAGAGGGACCACCACCACGGCCGTACTCGCACTCGCAGCATTTTGTTGGTGCTGCTGGTTTTTCGTGGCCTCCGAGGGAGAGGTCGTACTGCTTGTTGCACGCGTCGAACGAATCACGACCTAAATAAACACTGCTCTTCACAGCAGATCATCTACAGATCATCTAGCTCAATAGATCATCTACAAAGATAGATCGTAACCTGCCGTTATGGTATGCCGTGCTGGATCCTTGTCGTGCAGATGCAGGATTTTTGTGGGTTACGGAGGACCGTGGTAACGGCGGTGATCAGGACCCCAGCATGTACACAAAAAACAAAAAAAACTATACATTCCAGCATCATGTACACAAAATCCTGTACATTCCAGCAACATGTACGCACACGCCCATACATTCCAGTATTTTTACGAAAAAACATAATTGTGGAGGACAGGGCACGTAGATACCGCCAATCTCCGATCTCAAGTGCCAACCATGAAGAAACGTCAACCAACGTCCGGTCTGTGAGATCCGCCATCACTGATGGACCTTCATAAAATGGTTGACGTTCGGGCCATGAGTTCCGAACGCGCCAGGGGAGCAAGAAAATGGTTGACATTCGGAGAAGGACCCGCACTCTCACAAGCGGTATGAGCTCTCTCCTTGCGAGACGCGAGGGAGGCTTGTGGAGGCACCTCCTCGCCACATATCACGAAAGAAGACGTGCACGTCAAGGCCTCGGCCAACCCCGTCCAACACTACGACAAGGCCGACACCACCAATGGAGGCACCCTCCCTATACTGGTATTTTTATCAGAGCATATGTGTATGTATTTGGTCCTGATTGTTCTGTCCCCCCGGTAACAGCACAGATACAGGATCTGTGTGTGTACAGATCCATCCCAGGGAGGCATGCCCTTATAGCAGATCATGCGGAGTGTGCATGCGGATCCCATCCGAACTACCAGGTACCAGTACGGTTTTACCATTCTGGCCCATTATATAGGCAACGGTCTTACACTAATTGTTAAACCAAACGGTGAGTATATTGCGGGACGGAGAGGTAGTAAATACCACTACGTCCGGAAATACAGGGATGGTTCAAGCATAAATATGAAAACATACGGTTCCTTACATTTCGGGACATATTGTCACCGGGGGGAATGAAACCTGGTATCTGGTACAGAACAGGAATCATCTTTCCCCTGGAAGCCCTGGTAAACAGATTCAATTTATTATGTGGAAAATTGATTGATCACTCCGACGCGTCTTTTTTTTTGTCGCGTTGATTTATTGCTGTGGTGTGGTGTGGGGTGGTGTGTGTGGGTTGGGGTGGGGTGGTGCTTGCTTGCTGACTCGATTTTAGTTGTTTTTGCCTTGATTGACCGCTGTTGATTGTTTTGAAACTTTTTACCGTGGGCCTATAACCCGCTGCCACGCTTTTTTACGGGTATATATATTTCGGAGGACCATAGTAAATAGGACCAAATATTAATAGTAACAATACGGAAATATACAGGTAATTGTGTGTACCATAGATCCTATTAAGTATGGTCCCCCGTCATACCAGGTATATACATATATATACGAAGTATATTATATGTACGTGCGGCTTGGTATTATTGCGTGATCTGTTTTGCAGGCGTCTACGCACGTGCATGGGTGCTAACCCTGTTTTACCGCTGCAGTGCACACAACCAAATATCTCAGTCTAATTTCAAGTAATTTCTACCCGAAACGGGAGTGCAGCCTTAACCCTTCAGGGCAAACCGCAGTCAGCCCGTGTTGGGGACAAACTATTTAGAATTCGACTGGTTTGTCCCCCAAACGGGACTGATCTGCAGTCTGCCATACGTTTTTTTTTCCGGCATCAAGTTCGCGTTTATGTTCCCGCCTTTCGACAACCCTGAAAAACAAAATGAAAAGCGAAAACGACAACAACAGAAACAACATCAACAACCAAAACAGTTGGAAGAAGCGCACGTCTGAAGTTGTAATGTCATGCGTCCCTGGTAGTATACCTCACTACGCTGCTATCGCGTTTGAAATTGTCACAACTACTGTCAGTATCTGCTCCAAAGAAAGGCACGTTCGAAAGATTACGCGCGTCGGAAAGATCGTGATCTACGTAGATCATGTAGATCGTAGCGTAGCCCGCGGTTGTGAGTTGTTGCGCACGGGCCTGGCCTGTACAGCAGCAGTACAGCAGATCCAACCCAGGGAAATATATCCCCATGTAGATCATCAGGCAGGTCACAGGTTACACCCGGCAGCATGAGCTGTTCATACAGCAGTAGATCATATACACGCACGAGTACACACCGGGAGCACACATTGGGGTGATCGGAAGGAAGGTGCGATGAAGTACACTGCGTCTATCAAGGGAGGATGACCCTTGGCAATCTTATTACTGCAACTATTAATTGTAGGGTCATCCCCCCCAGCACTGGGGCCGTTCTGCGGGTGGGGGGGCTGATGGTATTTCACAATTTTTTTATTATATTCCTGGCATTTTTTTTTTTTCCCTTATTTTTCTTGTACGTTTTCCCTGTTTGTTTGTTTGTTTGTTTGTATGTTTGTTTGTTTTTTTGCTTTTCTTCCCGTTCACCGTGGTATTAGTCTTCGCCTTAGTGCATTGGTTTGAACCCGACAGATGAAATAAGGTGTCCTGCGTGCCCCGCCTGCCCACACTTTTTGTTCTTTCCCTTCTATAGTAGTCGTGAGTCAGATCCGGGGGTCATATATACAGCAGGCTCTCCTCCTCCTCCCTCATCCCACTCGTGCGGTTAGTGCCTTCGTTTGCGCCGCGAGAAGAAGGCTTCAGCTTTTTCTTCCCTCGTCGACTCCCCGCGTCAATTAATTGCGGAACAATTAATTGCGCAAGAATCAATTGCGGAAGAAGTAACTGCGCCTGCCCGCTCCGCTTAGAAGAGAGCTGGACGCACTACGGCAGTAGATCTTTTGCTGCGGCTTTTTTGGTGACCTTGCCCAGGATGTCCTCGGCTCGTTTTACTGCCTGTGCGGTGTTAGTTTGAAGCGAATTGTCATTTTGATTGTTGATTTGACTCTGCTGCTGGCTTGTATTAACATTTTGTTGACCGCGGGGTAGCGGGAGGGGGGGGGGGGGGTACGTGGTAGCATCATTGTGTATTTTGAGTAGGGAGAGTTCCGCGCCTCGTACGGACCAGAGATAGTAGTTCCCGCGCTTCATGATCTAGTTCCTTCGAGGCAGATTTATCAATGTATGATACGTACGATGATCTGGATGATCTGGATGATCTGTTACCACACAGATCATGAACACCCTCTCACGAAGGCAGGCGAGGAACTTGATGATCTAGATGATAGATGTTCTAGATGATAGATGATATAGATGATGGATGATCTAGATGATAGATGATCTAGATGATAGATGATCTAGATGATAAATTATCTACATGATAAATGATCTAGTTCAAGAATTGTCTCAGATGTGGAAAGTTCGGTGCGCATGGGCATGCAAAGGAAAATGTATTTTACCGAAACAATAAGAGCGCTGAATAGAACAACGTATGAAATAACTATAAACTCGTTTGGGCTAGTCGGTGTCACCTGCTCGCCCCGGTTACTTTTAACCCGTGACTGCTTTCTTTTGACCTATATAGTTGAGCTTGAGCTTTCCAAGCAGTATTTTTTTTAACCATATTGTTCGTTTTTGCCCGGTGGCTGCCGTACGTACGAAGTACGCGTATATAGCTGGTATAGGAGGAACGAACGCCTCCTGCCGTGCTCTCTCCTTTTCAGCTTGCGACCCCCCCCCCCCCCCCCCCGGGATTTAAGTCACGACGATATTCCCGAAGAATGGGAGACTTTGGTATCAACTACCAATCTGTCCAGGGATATTCGGACTTTTAGGACCGCAGTCCCGTTTTGGGGACGAAACACTTGGAATTAGAGTGGTTTGGCCCCAAAACGGGACTGCGGTACTAACCAAGCCTTGTGCTTAGGGGCAGTGGTATCTGGTATGACGGCAAGGTAAGTACGGTACGGTACATCTGTATAAATAGCAGGTACAGTAGTTAATAATGTACCCACGGCTGGCGTTTTGGTGTTTCACGCCCCCCCCCCCCCCCCCATGATACCTTTCGGCGCTTTTGGTGCTATGTAGCGATGTCTTCCCGGTCGGTGAAACCCGACGTGCTCAGTCCCGGTATTGTAGGGATGCGAGGGTCTGTATGGTCATACGACTGCGGCCACGCATGATAGTGAGTACATCCTACGACTACGGCCGTGCATGATAGTGGATACCTCCCCCCCCCCTGAGCGCCCTACTGTTGGATACCTGGTATGTCTCTATTAGGAATAGTAACGGTGCTCCGTCTCGAAAGGGATGCGTGGTCAATGGTCAAATGACTAGGGCAAGCAACAAATGAGTACGCCCCCCCCCCCCCCCCCCAATCCGTCTCGAAAGAGATGCGTGGTCAATGGTCAAATGACTAAAGCAAGCAACAAAAGGAGTGCGCCCCCCACAACAAATATTATAAATGCTACAGTACATAGAAGACCGCGGGTTTGGTCTCCCTGAGTAACCGCCCCCGCACTAAAACTAGCGTATTAAGAACTAAAGAGACCTTGACGCGTCCCCAAAAGACCGGTCTCCTGTACCCCTATCTACTCTATGCCCACAAATATAGGGATCGTCTTAACATTAATGGGAGTACCAAACGGTCCTTACGTTTCCGACCATATTGGTACATAGTGTAATACTGCACTCCTCCCCCCCCCCCCCCCTTCCTCCTTGCTCCCACTCCATCCCCCCTCCCCTCCCGCCCTCCCCCTCCCACCCTGCTCCGTCTCGAAAGGGATGCGTGGTCAATGGTCAAACGACTAAGACAAGCAACGAATGAGTACGCCTCCTACCCCCCCCCCCCCCCCCCCCCCCCCCCCCCCCCCCCCCGTCCGTCACTTCCGCCTATCAACTCCCTCCCTGCCCTCTTGCGTCTCTCAAGGACGCCCTGGCGGCCAGATACCCAACGAACCCGCTGCTGCAGGTGAGGGGAAACGCCGGGACTCACGACCTCGACCTCGCCATCCGAACGGTCCGCGCGTTGAAACGGCGCGGCGATATCACCGGTGGGAACGATGTTTCGCCATCCCTCCCCCCCTTCTCCCCCCCCCCGGCCCCTCCCGAGTCTAGTGGAAACCCAACAATCACGGCGAAAGCAGTAGCGGCGACGGTGAAAGACCCAACATCGCCAGTAGTGGCAGCGATCGAGGTGCCGGTGGTCGCCAGAGAGGTAGGGGAGGGGGAGGAGAGGTTGGAGAAGGAGGAGGAGGAGGAGGCGGGGGGGAAGGGGGGGGGAGGGGGAGGGGGAGGAAGTTCGGATTCCCCGCTACGACAAGTCGGCGAGGGGGGGAAGGGGGGACCGTGCGCCGGAGGAGGAGTGGGAGGTTGTGTCGGCGCGACCGGAGATCGTACTGCTGGAGGGGTGGATGTTGGGATTCGAGGCCCTCCCCGACGACAGCCCCGTCCTCCTGGCCGCTCCAGAGGAGGGGGGGGGGTGAGGAGAAAGATGGGGAAGGCGTAGGTGAGTTAGTGTATGTAGTAGAAGGGTAGAGAAGAAGGAGGAGAGAAGGGGGGTGAGGGGGAGGTGTAGTCATTGTCATGTATGGCCGCAGTCGTACGGCCATAGACCCTCGCATCCATGTACGTAGACGTTGCCGGGACGGGTATGGTATGGTGTGGTATGGCGTGGTGTGGTGTTTGAAGAGCTCCGCTCGTCATGAAAGAGATTTTGACAAAAAAATGTGATGAGTACAGCATACCCCTGTCGCATCATAGCACGCGTCGGCGCCCAGTAAGGCCGCCCCCCTGCGTATTTGTTTATACGGAGCGTGTTTTGGTTGCTGACCACTTCTTGTCTCTCCCGTTCCGTCGCTACTGCTGCTGCTGCTGCTGCTGCTACTACTGCTGCCGCTGCTGCTGCTACTTCTGCTGCCGCTGCTGCTGCTACTACTGCTGCCGCTGCTGCTGCTACTACTGCTGCCGCCGCTGCTGCTGCTACTACTGCTGCCGCCGCTGCTGCTGCTGCCACTACTGCTGCCGCTGCTGCTGCTGCTACTACTGCTGCCGCTGCCGCTGCTGCTACTACTGCTGCCGCTGCCGCTGCTGCCATAAACCAAAAGGAATGGGCACCGGTGGGAGCGCTGGCGCCGTCTCTAGCGGTCTCGGCGTCGTGAACGACTTTCTGAAGGGCTACTCGGAGCTGCACGACGAGGTCGACGCGTGGCTGGTCCTGAAGGTAGGTGCGGGCGTATCGTTTGTAGTCGGTATTTGTCATCCGTGCATGGCCCTGGTCGTATGAACCGATAGACCCTCGCGTCCCCGCAATGCCGGGACAGAGCACGTCGGGTTTTCATCGACCTCGCAGACGTTGCCTTTTGCTCTACATCAAGCGCGAAGCGCACGTCAGGCGTTCAACGAGTCGCATGAAGCGGTGCGCTGCATGTTCTGTACACTAAGAACCGGGTGATGGGAGGATTTCAGCACCTTGTACGTACTTTCTTTTTTATTCCATATGGATGTCAGCGCCGAAAACGAGTGGGTGGGGCCGCATTTTGTTTTTTCCTTTTCTTTTTTTCATCGTTGCTGGCCCTCGCTGCGAACTTGAGGTCGTCGTCGCTCCTCAAAGGTTTTTTGTTTTTGTTAATAAACCTGTTACGAAGTCCGGAGATTTTTTAGTTCTGTTCGTTTTGTGTTGACGCTCTTTTCTAGAATATCACTACTCTGGCAGGCAATGTAGTGTTCGTGTATATCCGCTTCCATTTGGGACTCTTGGGCTCGGCTTAGTTCGGCTCGTCTCTTTTCTTCTCGATTCGGTTCGGTTCGATTCGGTTCGGTTCGGTCCGGTTCGGTTTGTCGGTTCCGCTCGGTTCGGCTTGGTTCGGCTCAGTCCGGTTCGGTTCGGTTCGGTTCAGCTCTTTTCTTGGTCTTTATTTTGATGTTGTGTGGGCCGATTTCCACACGCATTTTACTCTTTTCGTCCCCCTCCCCCCCGCCTCCTCCCCCGACGAAATTAGACGGCCGATCCGGGGACGGTCTTCGAGTGGCGAGCTGAGGCAGAGCGTCGCATGCGGGAGGCCGGGCGGCCGGGAATGTCCGAGGACGAAGTCCGTGACTTCTGCTCGAGGTACATGCCGGCCTACCGCGCGTACCTACCCGGCCTGTACCAGCGCGCTGCCGCTGCTTCTTCTCCCGGCGCTGCTGGCGCTACTGCTGATGCAGCTGGTGGTGCTGCTGCTTCTTCTGCTTCTGCTGCTGCTTCTGCTGCTGCTTCTGCTGCTTCTGCTGCTGTTGCTGCTGCTGCTTCTGCTGCTGTGGCCTCTGCTGCTCGTACTGATGGCTCTACCTGCTCTACCACCGCCTCTACTGGTTCTACCGACGCTGTTTCTGCTGCTTCTGCTGCTGCTGGTGCTTCTGCCTCTTCGGGGGGTGCTTCTGCCACCATGGTAGACGGAGATGGGAATGGGAATAGGGGTGGGGATGATATTGGCGATGGGAATGGGGACGAAGGCAGACGGCGACAGTCGCCGGTCGGTCGGGGCGGGCGGGGAGGGGGAAGGAGGGGACGGGGCAGGCGGGGGATCGAAGAGGCCCTGGTCATCGAGATCGGAAGAGACAGAAACCCAATCAGTTGAAATCAGCGTCACGGTACTCCGTAGGGTGCGTTCGGTGTGGTAGGCACTTTGGGACATGACGGTATGTTGCGGTAACGTATGGTACGGTAACATGTGATAAGGTACGGAACTGAACGGCACGGTACGGGGCGGTACAGTACGGAGTGAAACGGTACGGTGCGGAAGGGAACGGTACGGGACGGTACAGGACGGTACGGGACGGCACAGGACGGTACGGGGCGGCACAGGACGGTACGAGACGGCACGGTATGGAACGGTACAGGACGGAACGGAACGACACGGAGCGGAACAGTACGGTGCGGAAGGGAACGGTACGGGACAGTACGGGACGGCACGATATGGAACGGTACAGGACGGCACGGAACGGAACGACACGGAGCGGAACGATTCGATACTGCTGTGCGATGCGGCAGTTTGGAAGGTGTTTGCTCTTTCTGCCGGCACCGCAATATTTTGCACCGGTTAGCCTGCACGGCCGTAAAATTTACCAGAGGTTATATACGTACGTGAATGATTTTGTTTTGTTTTTGTTTTTTTGAATTGGTGTGAATAAAATTTACGGGTTTCGTGTCGGCGTGTCAAAGAAGATATAGCTTGTCCGTCTATGTCGCCAACATGATGAGAAGACGTGTCGGGTTATCGGACTGTTTTTGCGTGTTTAGTTGACGAATGGTCGCCTCCAACATGCTTACATTTTTTGGTATACAGCTCTCACTAAGAACCTGCTCTGGTGGAAAAATTTGCGTGTAACTGACGTCAACTGTATGCATAGGTGCTGGTGGAAGAAGGCATATTAAGAAGTATTGTTTGGCTTGTGGCTCATTTTGATTGCTTTGCCGTGATGGGTGGTAAAAAAAAAAAATGGAAATATTCTTGCTCGAACGGTGGCGGAGATCCGGTTTCAGAACCCCGGCTTTCCATGATCCCTCTTTCGGGGCCTCAGAGGAGGGGAAATGAACCATACAATGTGACGCCTACGGCGACGACTAACTACGCCGTGACGTGATTGGGGGGATAGTACAAGCTTGGTGTCCGAGTTGCAAGGCCAGGAGTCGCGCGGCATGGGCGCAGGCGGCGTGATCCTACCCGGATACTGCTCGGCGCTCCCGCTACTCCTACACGGGTCGGTGACACTAAAGTTGTCGTCGTTGTTTCGGTCGCATATCTCGGGGTCCCGCAGGGCTATACTAAATTAAGCTCGATAGGGCCCCCTGTTTTTCAGGAGGGCCGTGTTATTGTTTTTCAACTCGCTCCCTTTGCGGGTGTTTCTTGCATCCTTCCGGCATGTGCTTAACATGTACCTGTACGCAGTAAATTATGCGTGGGCCCCGTTTTTTGCCCGTCTCTCGGGATCAGCAGTCGAGCGGGCGTTTCATCTGCGCGCGTCTCGCAAAAAGCCGTCTTCTCGCGTGTTCTTCGTCGCTAGAAAAAAGAAAAGGAAAATAAACCTGCGCGAACTTTTCGAGGGGAACTGATTATATTATGCGTACGCTCGTCTCTCCGCCCATGGCCTCGTGAGCTCTATGTCCATAATCCGTCTGAGAATTGAACTCTCCGAGAATTTTCTACGTACCTGCACGCTATTTGAATTGCCTCGGCCCATGATCGCGCCCAACTCTCTGTCCATCATCCGACCCGGGCTTTTCCGGAAACATTTATACGCTTGTCCACCCTCCCTCCGATCCTCCCTCCCTCCGCCCGTGGTCTTGCCAACTCTATATGCGCATCATCCGTCTAGATATTTATGAGAGTCCGTTATGTCCACGCGCTTTATTGTATGTTTTCACCCACATGCCCGAGGAGCGTAGCCCGTCACTGCTTTTGTCGGGAGTCGTTTTGGGTCAACTCTTGGCGGTATTCACTGCGTATTTAAAAGTTCGCGGTCGGGTCGGGTTGGATGGGATCACCTAACCTGACCTGACCCGACTCGATCTGACCTGTGAAATTTCGAATACCTCCTGGCCTAACCCGATCCGACCCGTTAGCGTTTCAAGACCATCTGACCCGACCCCCGGTTTTATGAGAGTCCGTTACGTCCACGCGCTTTATTGTATGTTTTCACCCACATGCCCGAGGAGCGCAGCCCGTCACTGCTTTTGTCGGGAGTCGTTTTGGGTCAACTCTTGGCGGTATTCACTGCGTATTTAAAAGTTCGCGGTCGGGTCGGGTTGGATGGGATCACCTAACCTGTCCTGACCCGACTCGATCTGACCTGTGAAATTTCGAATACCTCCTGGCCTAACCCGATCCGACCCGTTAGCGTTTCAAGACCATCTGACCCGACCCCCGGGTCAACGGATGATGACCCGTGAACATCCTTGATATTTTCGCATTTTCAGTTGTCCGTGTCGCCGACGCCACGGCCGCCGCCACGGCCACATTTATTTACATTTTTCGACCCTCGTAAAACAAAATGCGTTAGCACCTTCAGCATCCATGAGATAGCTAGCGACCTAAACAATGATAACATTGTCGTTATCAACCGCCTGCGAGCAGCGTGAGGGCCCCCAAGTACCAGCAAGATCACGTCGCACCCGTGCGGTATACCTCCTTGCACTCAACCATTGTATCTCGGACACCAACGTGTGCCATCCCCCAATTGCGCAGTGGCGGTCGGTGTATTCGTCACTTCTTTGTCGGCAATTTTCATCTTTGCAACTCGTGAGAGGGTTTGAGCAAAACCCCAACGCGTGAAACCAATATTTTTCCTGTAAGCGAGTATGCCGACATGGACCGACTGAGTTTGCGTGACTCCCTACTGTAGAATGCTAAGAGTGTTGTGCACACTTGTCGGTTATCGCCTGATGCGTCAGAGGAACCAACAAAAGTACGAAAAGTAAAAAAAACGACAAAAGCACGCTGGGTACAGCCCAGCCAAGCCCAAGCCAAGAGCTGCAACCCCGTCAGCAGATAAACTGGTTGCACTCACAACTACTGCAGTAGTAGCCAACGAATTTATAGCATCATACGGAAGTACAGTAAAAAAGGAAGAAGGTCGTGGGTCTAGGCCCAAGTGCCCCCCGCCGCGGCCAGGTTCATTGGGCAGACCGCTGCAAAGTCCAGCTGGACCGTAGCGCAACCTCGCGCCGTAGCCCAGTCTCCTTCTCCTCCGGCTCCTCCTCCTCCTCCCCCTTCTGCGGCCGCGGAATACGAGGGAGGGACGGAACAACCGGCCCCTGTCCCGCCCCCCGCCTCCCTCAATGCCACCGCCGCCGCCACCTCGCGTGCGTTGCCGTCGCGCCCTCTACCCGACGCCGCGTCCCCCAACCCCGCCCTCTTCTCACTGGCTGGGTCGAAGTACCGCCTCCGAAAACAACCACGCGCGCGGCTGGCGATAGCGTCGGCTCTCGCATCGTCGACGAGCGTTAGCTCGAACGCCCGAACACGAACACACGGCGGCGGTGGCGGTGAGCGACGAAATTCTGGCGAGAGCATAATGTCTCCTCCTCTTGCTGCTTGTCCTGGTCCACCGTCACCACCATCACCACCAATACCATCACCACCGCCACTACCGCTACCACCCGCGGCCGTGATGTGGTGGGGATAGGGGGAGTATTGAGGGTGGTAGTCGAGCCGCACCCACAGGCTGAGCAGGTCTCCCGGGAGCCAGCCCGTCGTCTCCGCCTCGAGCTGTTGCCAGCGCCAGGGAGACGACCCCTCCGACGAAAGCTGGCGCAGCCGCGCCGGCGGTGTCGACGGAGACATCTTCGACAAGGTAGGTCCTCCGTCGCCACCGCCGCCGCGTACACTGGCCTTGTCGGCGATGTTGGCTGTGTCGTTTCCCTTGCTTCTATGGCTTTCGTCGCCTGCGTGACTTACTGAAACTGCTGTTGCTGCTGTCCTCGATTGCGCCCTCGCTGCCGCCACTGCTGCTGCCGCCGCCCCCGCTGCCGCTGCTCCCGACGCAGTATTCCCCGATGAGCCTCCACTGCCAATAGGAAGAGAAGACGAAGGAGGAACCAAGGAGCTGTCTACGACAGAACCTGCCAGAATCACGCTCGACGAGGGCGGTGCATAGTAGCCTGGGACGGATGGGTCGGTGCAGAGCCAGCCCATCTCTCCACGACTCTCACCGCCGCCACTACCACCGACGCTGCCGCTGCCACCGGCGCCGTCGGCTGCCGTTCCCCGTGTTCTCACGATCGCCCACGAGTACCCGTAAGGCAAGCTCCTTCCGCGCCTCGTTCCCCCATCGCCACCGACACCACCACTACCACTACCACCACCACCACCACCACCACCACCGACGCCCCTACCGCCACCGCCGCTACCATGTACAGCGTGATGGAAAGGGTACCTCACGGCGGCGGCGGTGGCGAGCACAGCCTGCCAAGAAGCGAGGATGCGACCGCCAAACGCGACATGGACGTGCCGGAGGCGGCGATGCGTGAGAATACAAGGTTTAGTGGTATTTCCGTAGTCATCGCTACCACCGCCGCCGCCACCGCCGCCGCCGCCCCCGGCGCCGGCGCCGCTGCCGACGTCGTCGTGATGAAGTTCGATGTCGTCGCCTCTCTCCATGGACCTCGACCGCGCTCTCACCCCCACCTTCGCCCCTGCCTTTACCCCGGGGGATGCCAGCGTGCGCAGGATTTTGGACCACTGGTGTTCCACGTGTACGCATTCCGCTACCGTTGGAGCACGTGGACTCTTGTTGTTGTTTGAAGACAGGGAGCACAATTTCGATGAAAAACCGACAAAGAAGGCGTGAGGGAGGGAGGGAGGGAGGGAGGGAGGGAGGCCGGGGGGGGAGGGGAGAGCACGTCAAGACGAGTAGACTCTATTCTTAGATAGCAACAGAGTTTTGTTCAAGCCGACGAAAAGACGGGAGGGAGACCGGGGGGCATCAACACGAAGGGTTCTTGTAAGACAACATCCGGATTCAGTTGTTTTTTATGTGTAGAGGGGGGGGAGCCGGGGGCGGAGGGGGGCGTCAAGATGAGTGGATCATTTTAAGCTAGCGGCAGAGCTTTGTTAAAACCGACCAAAAACTGGGCGGAAGGATGGGAGTTGGAGAGGCTTCAAGACGAGTGGAGCGCGCCGGCGGCGGGGGGTAGGGGGGTTGTACTCATTCATGTCATGCATGGCCGTAGTTGTATGACACTAGACCCTCCTATTCCTGCAATGCCGGGACGTACCACAATGGGTTTTCGCCGACCAGACAGACATTGGCTTTTCTTGCACCAAGTAACAAGCGCCGTGAGGTGTTGGGCGAGTCGGATGAAGGGTGGGCTGCATCCTACTAAAACTTGCTTGTGAGGCGGACTTTCTTGATGAATGACAAAGCCGATATTGTTTTTCTGGTATAGCAGGGGGGGAGGGGGGGGGTTCAAAGCGGGTAGGAGAGCGGAGAAAGGTGGTAATGCTATCACACATACACTGCCACAAGTCGAAGGAAAGGACCGCTGTTTACTACTGCAGATGTTCATTGGTAGCTGAGATAACAAGAGGGACGAGGAATCCAAAGGAAGCCAACATTAATAGGAATCGAGAGGGGGGTTCGGAAACATATACCGATCCTGGTAATAACAGTGTACGATATAGCCAAGATCAACAAGACACCTTCGACGCCATTGCCCCCCAAGTATCTCACAGGCGTCAACAGCCAATTAATCAATCAATTAATCACTCAGTCGGTCAATCGGTCAACCAATCAATCGATTAGTCAGTAAACCCATCAGTCAACTAGTCAATCAATCATCCAATTGACAATCAACCAATCAATCAACCAACAAATCAATAAATCAATCAGCCCGCCCGCCCTGGTCCCCTTTCATGGCCAAGGAAAAGCTCGACTCAATAACTCACGTCTTCCTCCCTCCTCCAACGGCCGCCACCTTCGAAGCCGCCGCTTTCAGAGGCCGCGGGATCGGCCCACAGCACTCCGTAGGCTGTCTTTGGCGAAGCAGAGGAGGGCGGTAGTACTAGTGGTAGTCGTGGTGGTGGTAGTGGCGACGACGATAACGACGAAGCGCGATGCACGGCGCGGATGGCCAGACCACGGCAGTTGAAACCCCCCGCACCGCCGCCGCCACCCCCGCCACCCCTACTAGGTCGCGCGAATATCTTGAGAACGTCGTGCTTCTTCCATCCGTTGCACATCAGGCGGACAAGGCTGGGAGTTGGCGGGCGAGGGGGCGGGAGGTCCGTGTCGAGGGAGGGGGGGGGGGGGGGGGTGAGTCAGAACGAGACGTGGGTACGGGTGGGTATCGAGTGGAAGGGGGGACAACGGGCGAAGAGCAACAGGCGACAAAAGCGTGAACGGGTATGCAGACGAGACGCGTATATTTTGTTCCTGAAGCCCTGTCTCGGGAACTGTTTGCTTTTAGTCTTTTCAGTATCAGAAAGAGGATGCCTACGCACGGGCCGTACGGATCCTTGCTTTGCAGGACGCTTGGCTTTTTATAAGCCATGATGTCTTGTTTCCAGCTCCACACTCGTAAGTAGGTTTTACACTCGGCGATTTTTCTGCAATGTGCACCGCTGACAACATCGTGCGCCGCTAAAAATATCACCATGCGCCGTAGACAACACCAACCTCCGACAAACACCACCCTCCTCTTTCCGGTACTGCACTGCGCTGCAATTCACTGCTGTAGTGGTACATGCCTGGTACCATTACGCGTGGCATTACCTGTAACCGTCCTTCGTCTTGACGCCGACACCTCCGGCCGACTCTTCCAAGCCCCGCTCTGCGCCAACCCCCTCTTTCACCGGGAATTCCCCCTCGTTCTGTCGGCACCGAGACACTCGCCACTCGCAAGTGTCGGGTGCCGTCGTCGCTGTCATCGCCGTCGCCGATGCCGCCGATCGTCTGTCGGACTTGGCTGACGCAAATTGCCACTCGATCTCTAGGGTAACGTTTTCTCCCCCCCCTTCGTCGCTACCGCCGGTGATGCTTTGATTGGCGGGCGGTTGAAAGCGTGAATCAAGCAGTATCTGGTACACCTGTTTTGTTAGTACGGTATGTACGAAAGAAATGTTGGAGCTTGAACATCCGAATCGGGGGGGCGGGGGGAGGCTTGCACAGTGATGTTATCGAAAAATAACGCAATTCACAGTAGGGTACCCCTAATAAATCTCGAACGCAAGGCTACTACTTCAAATATTTTGGTACATACCCACCGTAAAGGACGTAAAAAAATAATCAAAATGTTTTGTTCGCTTCACTACGGAGTCGTGTGGTCGTGTGGTATAATACCGAAATAAACACCACAGTGCAACACGTCACCTCCCTTCCCCTGTCTATTGGAAGGTAAAAATAAAGCGCTAGAAAACAACACAAACACTGGCTTACTCTCGGTTCTAAGCTTCAAAAATCAGGGGCAGTAAATGCGCGCCTCTCTCAATCGTTATTTTGCCTCCCCGTCATCTCCACCTGGGCAAGTCCGTGGCCATTGTTGATACCCTCAGACTGGACAGACACTTCCTCTTCCACGGCCAGCACTGCAGCGGACGCCCCCTTCTCCGCTCCGCCACCCCCCCCCACCGCCGCACCGTGCGGTCCCATAACTCTGTCCCCGGTCCCACATTCCCTCGCGCTCGCGGCTGCGTGTCTCGCGGCCTCCCTCGTAGCCGACGTGGCTCCAGCCACACGATCAAGGCCAAGGATTTGGATAATCGCAGCGCCTCCGCTACCACCGCTGCCGCTACCACCACCACCACCACCACCACCACCACCACCACCACCACCACCACCACCACGCTCGTCGCTAGTCCGACTTCTGTTAGTAGCGGCCGCCGCGGCCGCAGCCTCCACGAGCAATCGCGCGGACGCTTCTCCCAGAGGGTTATCTCCCACGTCCATTCGCGTGAGCACGACGGCGTCGCCGGAAAAAGACGACGCCAGCGAACGCCCGCCGGCGAAGCCGATGCCGTTGGACGCGAGGGAGAGGTAGGTGAGGCAGCGGTTGGTCGAGAGAGCTCGAGCCAGTGCGCAGGCGCCGGAGTCTCCGATAGCGTTGTGCGGCAGCTTTAGCGAGCGCAGCGAGCGGGATCCGCGACCGCGGAGGCCGGTGCCGCTGCCGCCTCTACCCCCACCACCCCCAACGCTGTTGCCAACGTCAACGCCACCGCCACCGTCACCACCATCGTCGGTAGCGGCCTCTAGCCCGAGCGCGAGTGCACATGCGCCGGCGGGGCCCACGAAGCAGAAAGACAGGTCGAGATGAGTGAGCGACGATATCGCGTGCGCGGTGATCGCCTCGATCGACCGCGGGTGCAGCCGCGCGTACGGAAGCCCCAGAGAAGTGATTGCGCCTCTGCCCGCGCCGGCTCCGGCACCGGTACCGGCGCCGCTATCTCCGCCCCGAGCACCGCCCCCGACGCCGCCGCCACCGCCACCTCCGCTGGGGCCACCCACTAGCCCCTCCCCACCCTCATTCAGCAAGGCCCCCACCCCGCCGTCGGGCGCTCCTGGATGAAACGCTCGCGCGAGTCCGAGGGCGTTCATCGGGTGCGCCGGGGCTATTCGTAGGTGGGGTGGAGGTGGCGCTACCCTACGGTCGGATGCGGCAGCGGCAACGACGGCAGCAGCACTGCGACCCCGCCCCGCGGTGGGGTACTCTCTTTCTCCGCCCCCGCCGGTTGCCGACCGTCGGCGGGCTTCCGTCCGACGTCCCGAGACGGATGTGGTGGTGGCGCCCTTTCGAGGTGCGTTCGGGAAGTGGCTGCCGTCGAAGTCGTCGAGGGTGACGCTTAGGCTCCACAGGTGTCTGCAGCCCCCGCCTCTGACGGCCGCCCGTAGGCCGGCGGCGAGGCGGGCACCCATGCCCGGCGCTCGAGCGAAGGCGGCATTACCTTCCAGGCGGATCACCTGTAGGAAACATACGCTATAGGTTGGATCCGTGTGGCAGGTCTACATAAAAAATGTGAATACTGTATGATCTGCCAATATTCCTGAGGCTCGGTTATGACTCCGGAGTTTCTGTGATTTGGAAGACATCCCCCCCCCCCCCCCCCTCTCGTTTTCCTCCCGACCCCCCTCCCTATCCTCGCATCTCTTCCCCTCCGACTCGCACCCTCTCCCTCTCTTTCATCGCCCGAGTCGTGCAAGGTAAAAACGAGCGAGTCAAATGTATTCGTACTGAAGAGAAATGTAAGGTGTCGTAAACCGTCATAGGAAATTTAAGAGTAGGAAAAAAAGCACATGAGTGCTACGAACGAGTCGGTTTATGACTTACGCATCCGATCCATTCAGCCATTCAGATACTCGGCCAGCCAGCGAACTAGTCAATGACAGCTTAAACAACGCCTCGGTCAGCCTTGACTGACGTTCGTCTTTGGAATAAACCACCCGCGACGTTACGGCACAGCACGACACGTAACTTCCCACTCGTTTTCTCTCTCTTCTCTCTCCTCTGTCCTCTCTTTCCCCTCCTCTCTGCTCGTCCTATCCCTCCCTCCCTCCCTCTCATCGGATCCTATCCCATCCAATCCTTCCCTCCCTCCCTCCCTCCCTCCCTCCCTCCCTCCCTCCCTCCCTCCCTCCCTCCCTCCCTCCCTCCCTCCCTCCCTCCCTCCCTCCCTCCCTCCCTCCCTCCCTCCCTCCCTCCCTCCCTCCCTCTCATCGGATCCTATCCCATCCAATCCCTCCCTCCCTCCCTCCCTCCCCCTTACCCCTAACGTTTCACACCTGTAGACCCCTGCACCGCGGCAGCGCCTCAATCAGCGCGATTCCAGCTGAGGGTCCGATGTCGTTCCCCCTCAGGTCGAGGCGCCGAAGCTGCCTGAGCGCGACAAGATTCCTTAGATGCACCGCGCAGGCGTCGTCGATAGTATTTCCGGACAAGTCGACCGAAGTGAACCCCCTTAGCCACTTCAGCTTCGTAACGACGCCTTTTTTTGTGAGGCCCGACGCCACACACAACGGAGCGGAGGTCGATAAAGGGAGGAGGGGGGGGGGGGAGGGGCTAGGGGGCCGAGGTGGCATACACACGGCATGCATGGTGGTAGTCGTATGGCCATTGACCCTCAAATCCCTCAAGTACTGGAACAGAGCACGTGGGGGTGTTCATCGACTAGGCAGACATCGCTTGAGCTTGCACCAAGCGCGAATCACTGCTGTGAGGTGTGAGGCAAGTCGGATGAAGGGTGCATCCTACTAAGAACCGCTTGTGAGTCGACTTTCGGCACTTTGTGTGTACTGTCTTGCATACAGATGACAGCCTCGAGTATACCTTGGGGGAGGCTTTACTGGACGAGGTGGCGGGGGGACCGGAACAGCGGGGAGCGTTGGACACATCGAAGGTGGCCGTACCAGTAGATGTGGCGGTGGGTTAGGTTGCGTTGGGTTGGTTACAGACATGGGTGTAGGGCCGGGCGAAGGCGAGAGGGCAAAGGCGAGAGGGCGAGAGAGGCCAGGGGTGGGGGGGGGCGTTGAATATTCATGGAGTTGTCTTCCGCTGTTTTTGTTGTTGCTGCTGCTGTCTGCGTTCTTGAGGATGTTGCCATGTTTGCTGCACTGTGTTTTTTTCAACGTTTTTCAGTTTTTTTGCTGATTGTACTGTTCTGGTCGGTGTTTTAGTTCGTTCGTTCAACCTCACCTCCCAATTCCTGCACTCCGATCCCACGACGCGAAAAGTCGAGACTCTCTTGTTTCCTCAGCTTTCCGAGGCAGGCGTCGCTCGCCTTCTTCGTCGCCGCCTGAAGGTTGTCCCTGACCGTATGTAGTGCAGTGTAAGAGATAGGGTTTCGACAATACCGTTACCAACCCCGCGCCTCCTCGCACCGCCCCGGTAGGGTACTCAAGTACTCATGGAAAACCGAGCCGGAGGAACACTGCCAATGACAAAAATACAGACACTGGTAACTGCGGGTGCGGACAAGGTTTTCCACAACCAATTGGCGGTCGCTTTTGCTAACCTTGCCCCAGCCCGCCCCGCCTTGGTAGGCAACGCATGTACGCACACATAGCGAATCGGGAGGGAACGCCACCGGTGGCAAATGCAAAATTCACCTCCGGTGGCTGAAACAAAACATCGGCCCAACGCGGGAACATATAGCCACCTCTGCCTTATTTCACCTCTCACCAGTCGTCGTCCAACCCTCCGCGGTTCCAGTGATTCGACTCCGCGGCAAGGTTCCTTCCCCCTCGTCCGGTCGCAGGATCAGCGCGCCCGGTTTGGCCCTGCTCGGCCGTGGAAACGGCAAGCGATACACGGAGAAAGTACGGCGGAGAAAATGATTAAAATCTCTCCCTGTATTGTACAGAGAACATCTGTTTCATACTGGGACTGTTTTGCAGTCGTCGACTAGTAAAGGTTGCGGGCCACAGAAGGTTCTTTTCAGAAAATAAGTCCCCGAGACTTGACTGCGCAGTCGTGTAACGTCACAAGAAGGGTGCTGTATACGATACGCCAGGTAGCGATTGTCGATCGAGGAATCACCTGAAGCTGGAGATATTTAATTCTCCAAAGCTGAGCTTCGCGGTCCTTCTCTTCCAGCTGAAGACCCGCAAGTTCCCGCTCCTTATTCACCAAGCCTAAACGGTATACAGCGTAGATGCACATACGAAGTATATATACACGTAGGGGGAGGAGCACACCAGTTTACCTCCTGCCGCCTGTGCCTGCAACACTTCTACGTTTGCTCGTATTCCTAGAGTTCGACACCCGAACTTCAAAGCAGTATTCGTACGGCGGTGCTCGTATGATAAATAAGCCCAGCGTTCCCCTAATAAAGTGTTGCCATCTGCACGCTTTATGCGGAGTGGGGACTCCGAGGAGAACAGTTACTGTTTGTGAGGTTCGATGCGCACACGCACTCATGAACACCTACTGCTGTAGATACCTGGTACGGTTTAATGACGGGCAACAGCAAGATCTATACCGAAGGAACACAGCATTTAATACGAGCAGTCTTACTCCGGACGGAATCGAGAAGCGGCTGCGTCCGTAGCTCATGGTCAAGCTCCTCCTGCGCAGTATCTGCGTCATGTGCCAGGAGGCGTCCCGACGCCATATTGTCGTCGGCACCGACACCAGCACCGTCGAGATATCTTGGCGAGGTAGCACCCACCATGGCATGTACCTCCTCTGGGCTCCGATTGACCCCAACCCTTCCCACGTACTTGGCAAGACCGCGCTCGGTGAGGATCGATGAACGCAAAGGATCGTGTATGATAGGACAGGAGTTTACGTCTTTATTCCTGGTAGATCTTGATATGTTACGCCAGCACTTGTGCCTTGTGGACGTCGAGGATAGCTTTCACCGAGTAAGCACAGCCACCCAGGAGACCTACAAGTATAATCCCGGTGCTGACGTCCCCAAAGCCATGGCTCTGGAAGCTACTCGCGCTCGGATACGTTCGGCGGCCGGTTCAGATCATCCCTTTTTAATAACGCCCCCGAATACACTGGAAACCCAATGAGTGAGATAGTGAGATGCAACAGAGGACTTTAGACCAAAGGTGCTGCGTGGGTGGTGCTCTCTACTGAGCCAGCTACCTCCCGATCTTCGTGATGGTCTTCCCCTTGACAACACCGTCCCCTGGAATCAACTATAATTTCGTTTCCGGGGCGTATCTAGTCTGCTCCCTTATACTGGCGGTTCTCCTGGCATTGGATAAGGTGGGTTTCACGTTGTTCCACGCTGTTTCCACAACGTACGGACGTTTGCACTCGCGTGGCAATCCCGAATGCCGGCGGACTGCCGCTGTGGCTGTCTGCGGTCCGCGGCTATTGGTACGATTCAGCACCGGGTACCTTTGAGTTCGTACCAGACATGTATTTAATCTGCACTGCTGTAGCGAACTCGTGGGTATCGGTGGAAAACGTCCATCGCGATTTAAACCCAAACCTGCCAGAAGCTTGAAACTATTAATACTCGTATTAATAGTGTCCTCGTGTACAACTGCACCATGGGCGCGCCATCCTTAGCACATCGCCATCCGTGATCGGCCTTGGCCTTGAGCATACGAACGAGGCTATTATGTTACCGGGTATGCCAGTTGGGTTTAGCGCAGCGCTCGCCGCTGAGCACGATCTCTTATTCCGCTTTTCTTGGCGTCCCCCAAAAAGTAGTGCTTCATGGTTCTTATCACAAACAGTCTGCTCTCTTGTTACTCGCGGGTTTGTACTGCTGGACGTGTACAGCAAAATGGTCGCTGTACGCATTCGTAGTGCCGGCCGGCATCACGAGCGCCAACCCACGATATCGGCACTGTTGCCGCAACCGGCACCATCAATAGCACATCGCCACTCCGGTTAATCCCACTTGCGCCAAGCGATTTCACAGGCACTATTGCGGGCAGCCGGCACTACGCAGCCGGCACTTATAGAAGAGGGGCCACTATTAATACTACTATTAATACTACTGCTGTATACCCTGGTATGCTGCTGTACTCTTTATCTGCGTACTCGTATATACAATATTACGACGTACGATATGTACGAGAAAAAACACACACCAGGTACCAGGTAACGGCCCGTGGTCCTGTGGGCTTACGTTTGGCACCGTGGAACTTTCGTCGCTTCCATCCTTACCGCAGCCAGCAGTCTTCGCTGCTGCTGTGCGTGGAGTAGCATGGGGTCAGTCGCCCACGCTCCGGGCTTCCCTGCTTTCTTTCAGGCTTTCCTGCTTTCTTTCAGGCTTTCCTCATGATACAATAATATGCTGGTACTGTATCACGCACCTGGTGCACAACGGTAACCATACCCACCTGGTTCGTTACCGTACAGCACTGCGCACTGTAAGTTTGATACGGATGTACCAGGTACAACTCTATATTTATTGACTGTGTTGTACCAGTTGTGTTCGTCGGGGAGCGCCACCCTCTTGCCGTGTTCCTTCAGGGAAAGCTTGCCTCAGCTGGGGCACGGCTAATTGCATACCGGATCTGCAAATAGGTGTCATATGTACATCCCTGCGTAAGCTCAGTACCTTGCGTCTGTTGGTTTAATAACTTCGACCATATGTTTGGTGGGGGGCTCTCTATCCCTGACCCCCCCCCCCCCCGAAACACCTATGTTTTGGGTACTTCTTGATTTTTTTATAGGCATCCGGCGTGTGCGGAGTTGTGTTTGCATACAGCAGTACCCAGCTTGCCATTTCAGTACGAAGGCGCCATCCAACAGCCCGCCCCCCCCCCCCCCCCCAACCCCCCCTTCCCCTCCCCTTTCTCCTCTGATGGCAACCCGGCAGCGCTATCTGCATACGGTAGTAAGATACCTAGTGTGCAATTACAGTATTAGTAGGAGCCTCCCCGCCTCTTCCCCAACCCCATGCCCTCCTCCTCCCCCTTCCCTTCCTTCCCTTTTGAAAACCCGGCAGTGCTTCAACGTGGGGGCCGTTGAGGGGGCTTGGGTAGTGTTCGCCCCTTTCCCGCCTTGCCTGGCGTGGGCGTTGGCCATGCGGACGAAGTGGCTAGCCACGCGTGATGGCGGCGGTGCCGTCGGGGTCAAGACTAAGGAAGAATGAACATGCTGCTATTTTCTTCTGCACTGCACCCAAAATTTTGGGGGATAAAGTACTCGGAAATAGAGCGGGAGTGTGCAGTATAGTTTGCACGAATGAAAAAGGGGGTTTCGTTACAAAAGAAGGGTCGGCGGGTGGGGTGGGGTGGGGTGGGCTGGGCTGTGGTGGTGGTGGTTGGGGATCCTTCTGCCGGCAGCAAACGGCAGCCGCAGTAGAAGCAGCAGCCGTAGCAACAGCTGAACAGGTTCAAAAGCTGCTATTCAATCAGAGGTGTAGTAGTACTTGGTGCGCTTACAGTGGTGCCTTGTAGCACCTGCTCACTGGTACCATGCTGCTTTAGATTCCGAAGTTTTGGCTTCCGCCGTGTTACTTGCTACAATTAGTATAAAAGAAACGTAACACACCGGCGTCTGACACGATGTTATTTTGTTTTCTTTTATACGCACACCCGGTTTAAAAGCCCAGCATTAACTCAGGGGATTTTTTTTCCAGGCTGTGGATGTGCGGTGCAGATCGATCGTTTTCACGCAGCACACTGTAAAAACCATCATCACTTTTTTTTGTCCGTCTTCTTCCTCCTGTTTTTTTTTTTTTTCCTCTTCTTTTCCCTTGCACGCTTGTTTGATTATTATTTTGGCGTCGTTTCGTTCAGAAACTCAGAAACACATTCGTTTTCGAATTTTCCTCGGCATAGCGCTGCCTAGCATAAGGTTGGGGGTGGGGTGGGGTGGGGTGGGTGGTAGCTTTGTTATTTTTTCCACCCAATAGCCAACTCGCAGCTTTTTGCCACCGAGGGGGAAGGGGAGGGAACGGAAAACTGTGGAGGGGATGCGGCCAGCGATGACGGGGTACGATACTTATCACGTAGGTGCCGTATGTACCTGCATGTGTTCGGAATCTGTTCCATGGGGCGAGCAGGGTTTCGAAGGCTATTGGCTTTCCTTTGGGCGAGGTCTGAGGATGGAGCATTGTGGAAGGGGTGTCGTTAGCGATGGCGGGGTACAATACAATGACACACGCACGCCTAAACCCGTAGCTGTTTAGAAAACGTTACGTCGGACGCACAGGGTTTCGAAGGCGAATGGCTTTCCTTTGAGTCGAGGTGTTCTCCCTCCCACTGACCCGTCGCGTCCCGATGCTCCTTATCCACGACCGACGGTACTCAGCCCGACTTTTTACGTCTACAGTTGATATTATGGTTCCAAACATCTTCAGGGCTTTGCAACAACAGTACAGCAAGCCTTGAAAAAACTTGTTGCATCACGTTATGTTGAGCGACGCGTGTGTCTTGTGCGTGGGAGTGGGTGTCGTCTTGTCCGAGCTATGCATAGGAAGGGTGGGGTCCGTGGGGGGGGGTGTGGGCGTTCGCGACGTGTGTGCTTTGAGAACTCCGTTCCAATACGTGGTAGATGTTCTGTTGTTGCTGTTGTTGTTGCTGCTGCTGCCGCTGCTGCTACTGGTGTTGTTATTGTTGCAGCTGGCGTTGCTGCACACGTGTGTTCGAGGTGCGTGTGGGCAAGTAAAAGTACAACATATTGTTTTGTAATATTTTTCCGATTCCTCGCCGACCGCCTTTCAACGCAGTGAAAAAAACTCAACACAAACAATTACGTCACGTTCGATCAAAAATGGTGTTCTTTGATATACATAAACGTAGAGGAGGCGCCTGATAAAACAGATTAAAGAGTACGCCGATGATGATTGTATACTGCTGTAGTAGCTCTTCCCTACGATACAGTAGTAGGAGTTAATCTAGCGTCTTTGTGCTATACCCAAGTGGCTATGGTCGTGAAGAGAGTAATTCGAGTTCTAAAAGCAAGAACGGGGTTATGGTCGTGATTTCCTAAGAGTTTTCTCTCGGGCTTTCCGTCCGCGCTACTGCTGTAAATCTCAAATGACTGAGGAAATTGACCCCTTTTCATGAAGCAAGCTCGCTCCGGTGGTCTAGTGGCTGCCCTCGAATGGCACTATTATTAATAATAGCGTTGATTCTGGAGTTTGGTGAGATGGTGCGCTGATTTACCAAACGTTTAAAGAAAAAGAAAATAGGAATAGACTACTCATACAGCACTACGACAGTAGTAGTAGTAGTAGTAGTTGTAGTTGTAGTAGTAGTAGTAGTAGTATAGGCGCGATTCGCCCGGAGTCCACGAGGGAAGAAAGGGCTGGAGTCTTCTCGCCAAAAAAATGAAAGGCACGATTGCTGTGTACACGTATCATCGGTTTCTGCCTTGCAAGTTAGAAGTGTGGGAGTGGGTTGTAAAGCGCGGCATCTTCGACCCATTCTCCGAATTCTCCGGATGGGCTTGGTTCCTATCTGGATTTTCGACGAATCAGCACATACGGCCCTTCAGGGTGGGCTAGTGTCATGGTATCCCCTCTCTCCTGTTGCGGCGTTATGATTTGTAGCAAGTCCCCTCATCATTAATATACCTGTCAGGCGCTATCGCCTGCATCACCTGCCTGACTGATGAATATCCCTCCCCTCCGTTCAGAAGACATCCATCCGGTGAGCAAGCAAGCAACTACTACAGTACTACTGCAACACAAGGACGATAACTGTAAATGGAAACATCAATAATGGTGATAATGGTTGCTAATCTTGACCCCGATCTCAATACAACGCCGAGCAAGCAAGACTCCTGAAAAAATGCAGGAATCGGATGGACGTTACCTTCGGCGGTGTGTGAACGAGCAGAGATAGCTGAGACTATACAAACAGCAGAAAAAAAAAACATGTATGCGATCGAATTGACGCCGCGTATTTATGTGCTTCGATCATCAGTGTGCTCCTCGAGAGGAGAGGAGCCGTTGTATTCCTCGTACGTACGATGGTATGATAAAACGATATTTTTATGTGTTTTTCTCGTGCGACGTCCTGAAAAATCCTCGTATTATTTCTGTGTACTAAAGCGGGCCCCCCACCTAATCAGCCATAGGGGGTCCGCGGTTCACGGGAAATCAAACACACCCCGGCTGTCCACGGCTGTACAGGTGGGTGCCGAGCAGGGGAAAAATACGACGGGTGCGTGTGCCCTAAATGTGACCCATCTACATCATACTGCCACCTTGATGCTACTGCTTGCTGTGCTGCTGGTCTACTTGTTTTTGTTTTGCAATAATAAAAAACCCTCATATAATCAGCAGAGCACCCCAATAACGTCTGCAGCGAGCACGAACAGCAGAAGAAGCAGTACCTCCCGAAAGACAGAAAACCTGCATTGAAAAAATAAATGAAAAAAAAAAAACACTCGGTACAGAATCAACGTGCGTACACACCATGTCACCACAGAAACAAAGCCAAATAATAGACCCCCAGTTTCTTCGTGTACGACGACTGCGGCGATCCACCGCGACCCCCGCCCCCCGCTCCAATCTCGCCAACATAAAAAGCCTGTCACACAGAAACCCCGCACCGCGCCGCCCCTTCCGTTCCGGCTAAGAGCAGACAACAAGCTCCTTGCACAGAAATACAAGCATCCCCACCACAGCAAAAACAACACAAAAAATGCCCTCAAAAACAAAAAAAGAGGTACGTAAAACAAACTGCTTTGAAATATCAACGACGACGACGCGACAGATGCCGATGCAACACGAGGGTAATCAGCTGCAAGTCGCTTGCTACACGCACATCGCACCTTGATGAGGACATACGAGCTCACCGAATACTGCCTCTTGAGAAGGTACCGATACAGTCTCTCGAATACACACGGCAGTTAGCACTCGTAGCAGCAGCAGCAATACTAAGTCAAGCACACACACCCTAGACCCCCCCCCCCCCCCCCCTACCGCCTCACTCCCACCACAACTCCACCCAGCCTCCTTCGCGATGGTGCACCCCCGCGCTGCACCTTCGGAGGAGGAAGCGAACGCAGGAGGTGTAGCGGTAGCAGGCGGGCGCGCGCTTTGACCAATATGGGAGGTAACCAATTCCCGACCTTGTTTGTAGTGACTCGCTATGCACGAGTACGCTGGCGTTTGCTGCACGAAGCAATCGAGACACATCTCTACGGGTTGTGTCTGCTCTGCTCTGCTCTGGTTCTGCGTTCCTCTGCCCTGCGCCCCAACCAAACGAACCATAAAAGGAGCAAATTGTCTGCCCTTCTCTGGTCTGTTCCACAATCCCAACCACAATCAGAATGGGGGGGGGTGCATGCTATGTCTGCCCCCACAAAAGCAACCAATCAACAGCCAAAACGCCCTGCGCGCGTGCGGCGTTGTTGGCGCAAAACGCCGTCTGGGACCGCCTTCCATACCAAAACCTCGCACCTACTTTCCTCTCTCCGCGCATCGGGAGCGACTGCATACAGAATGGTCACGGAGTACTCCTGGAACGATGCTTGCATAAAAACAACCTGATATCACCGACCGATTGGTCGGCTCGTTTTCTCCCCCTCCCCCCTCTGGTATGATTAAACTACCCCCGCCACGTTGCGCAGACACCGAATCAGCGATCGAAAAAAAAAAGCTCTCTCCAAGAGCCGGGACAAACGGCCGATGTACCGGCCCAAGAGCCGGGACAAACGGCCGATGTACCGGTAGAGGGAAGAGGACGGAAGATTCGGACGCTCCGTGGAGGGGAGGGTGAAAAAAACGAACAAACAAAAACGTCCGTGTCAACCGACACAAGGCGCGTTGCCTCCCTCCCTCCCTCCCTCCCTCCCTTCCTTCCTTCCTTCCTTCCTTCCTTCCTTGCTCGCCGCCACCACCATCGCCAGAACGCCATGCCGCCACGACGACCACCGCAAGGGCATCAAAGCGCGTGTTCGCGTTTCAGAAACACCACATACACCGCAGAACACGCGCCACCTGTGCGTTCCGCCGTGCCTCCTACATGAGCAAGAAAACTGACATACTATATACGAAATGCCACCTCTTGCTGGCTGCCGCCGCCACCCCCCTTCCCCTTCCCCTCCCCCCCCTCCCCCCCCAGCACCCCCAGCACCCCCAGCACCCCCAGCACCCCCTCCCAGAACCCACTCCACTCGCTGCCGGTTCCCTCCCGGACCCCACTCAAAAAAGTGACAGCAACAAACTAGTTCAAAACCAAACCCAACCCCACCATGCACTGGGCTCACGTGCGGAGGCCGTTTTTTTTTTTCTTGTTCGAAAAGGAATACCGGTGGTGGCCCCTGTATAGTACCGGCTGCCCTACATAGCGCTGGTGCCGGTGAAATAACTCGGTGACTAAGTGTGCGGAGTAGAGCTGATATTGTTGGCTGGCGCATATGATGCCGGCACTATATGGGGGCCACTGCTGTTTTTACCCCTCATTGACTTTACGTGCCTCCACTACGGTTACAGATAAACTCATGTATTGCCCCCCCCCCTCCCCCCCCCCTCCTCCCCCAATGTCAGCCATCGCAGGGCGAGCAGGATAGGGTCCACCCGGTATAATATTATATGGAGCAAATATTCACCCCGGGGATGAGGGGGGCGATGTCGGAGGGAGCATTGTGTGACTCCGCCTCTCGCCATAGCTTTAGACCAGCCAAAACGTGTAACCAGCCAGTCGATCAAGCGACCACTCGTTTAACCAGCAGCTCACTCAACTTACCAACCGATCAATCAATCAATCAATCAATCAATCGATCATACAATCAATTCATCGATCAACCAGCCAAGCTAGCAAGCACGCAAGCACTTAATCGATGGAATCAACCACTTGATCAACCGACTAACCAACTAACCACCGATTCATCAACCAACTATATCACTCACCCAATCAATCAATCAATCAATCAATCCATCAATCAACCAACCAACCAACCAACCAATCAGCTAAGCGATCGGACGGCTTCGAGAATGTTACGGCGAAGTCCAAAACCTCAAACCCGCCGCCACCCCCGCCTCGCCCACGACCCTGCGCCAACCAAGGCAGCCCCCCCCCCCCCCCCCCCCCTCACCCCACTCCGCCTGTATAAACCTAAACCCGCTGCTTCCCGTTTTGCTTGCGCCTGCCCCACGCAGCCTTAGACGTGTAAGTCTCGCGGGGAGCCACGCGGCCGTGGGACACATCAACCCACTCGTCCCATTTAGTTGCCCAGCCGTGATAGTGGATGCAGAGCTGAAATGCAAAGCAGGCAGGAGTGAGGGGGGGGGGGGGGTCACGAAGGCGTTGCGGTGAAAGGAGGGGGGGTGGGGGGGGGGGGGGGGGGGGGGGTGTACTCGACAGGAGACATGTACTCGATTTCATGCATGGCCGTAGTCGTCGTATGACCATCGACCCCCGCATCCCTATAATGCCGGGACGGAGCACATCGGATTTTCACTGACCAGACAGACATAGCTTGCATCAAGTGCCAAGCACCGTGAGGTATTCGGCGAGTCGCAAAAATGGGGAGCTTGTGAGGTGGCTTTTCTCGCACTTGGGTTAGGGGAGAGGAGGGGCGCGGGGGGGGTGTACTCATGATCGTGCATGGCCGTAATCGTTTGACCATAGACCCTCGCATCCCTACAATGCCGGGACGGAGCACATCGGATTTTCACCGGGGGGGGTCACGAGGGCTTGAAAGGAGGGGGAGGGGGCGCGGAGGGGGTTGAGCAACGAAGTATATATTGTCGGTGCTGCAGAAACCTAAACCTACACCTGGTACGAAATACATCGCGATAGAACACCCTACATGGACGTGACCCGAGCTGGGAACCGTGCACTAGTTCACGTGCAGGTCGGATATCCACGTTGGACGTACCGACCGACCCACCTACCCACCCACGGACCGAATGGCAGACTTAGCGACCGACCTATACACCAACCAATCAACCAGTGCTGGATATCGAATCGAATGTGCTTTGACCTCCGCCCCCAGGCATCCCCTTGGAGCTTGCAAGCTGACCCTGAACGAAAGCTCCCATGTATTAGAAGATCGAAACCGTAGCTGGTATCGATTGTTTTTGTTCGTTCATCGGTATATATCGCGTGGCAGGTATATCGAACTCGATTTCTCGTTCGATCATCAACACTACTGCAGACAACCAACACACAGACGGACCCACCCTTGTACCGACCGTTAATAGTCGACACACCGACCGATCCACCGACCGATCTGCCTACGGACCAGGCGAACCCCACCGATCAACCGACAGAACGATCTACCGACCGACAGGGCGGCAGAGGGTGCCTCTCTTTCTCTCTCTCTCTCACCGTCGAGCCCTGCAATCCGTTAATCTTGCCGGGCAGCCAGTTGTCCTGAAAGTCTTTCACGTCCACGTCCGCTCCCGGGCACAGCTCAAGGTTTCCTGACAGGAGACGGACCATAAGACCAACGTCACCGCGATATGTGTGGGGAGGGGGAGACGCACGTGGAGGCCATGGGGATGGGCGGGAGGGGGTGCGAAGGGACGGGTTTGCGAGTGGGAGGTTAGGAGGGCGAGGTTAAGGGAGGCTGGGTTTCGATGCGAATCGGGGGCCAGAACAAGAAACACCGCACACGAGACTAGATGTGGTGTGGTTTCATGTGCTATCGTCAGAAATAACGCCGCGTTTTTTTCGGCGATCTAAAAGCTTCTAAACAAATACACAAGAGGTATCCAATCATTTCAAGGACGTAATCATACTTCTAGTATCACAAGGATGGAAGCACCGAGAAAAAAAAAAAATCGAAAAACCGAGCTATCGAAGAGGACAAGAAATAGTCAGAATACGAACAGCCGAAAAATTGAATGAGTACATCATACCCCTCGTAGACTCCTGTCAGACAAGCAACGAGCGTTTTTGATGATCCAACAATCCCCCCCCCCCCTCCCTGGTCCCATGCGACTCGCCAAACACCTCAAGGCGCTTCGCGCTTGGCGCTAGCAACGTCTGTCTGCTGGGCGAAATACCCGAGGTGCTCCGTCCCGGCATTGCAGGGATGCGAGGTACTATGGTCATGTGACTACAGTCATGCAGGACGTGAGTAACCCCCCCCCCCCTATCCACCCCACCCTTGCACCCCCCCCCCCCGACAACCCTCACCAAGCATTAGCGGAGCGCTCTCTGGGAGCTTCGCCTTGACCTTGTTTCCCAGGGCGGACAGCGACTTCTGCCAGTTCTCCGGTGTGTCTGACTTCAGCGCGCTGAGCGCAGAAGGGAGGGGGAGAGGGGGACGGGGGACGGGGACGGGAAAGGAGAGGGAAAATGTGACATAGGGAGAGCGCGAAACAACAACACAAGAGGAAACGGCGACGCGTCACGAGAGAACGGCCACATGGGCAGCAACGCCGGCCATGATGAATCCAACCTGCAACCAAAAAAAAAGGCCGACGAGCGCGAAAAAAGATGAAAAAAGTTCCCGCGAGATTGAGCCGCAGCTAAAAAAACAATAGTGATTCGCATCACACACGCAAAAAAAAACAACAAAAAAACGTGCACCCTGGGTAGATACACAGCCGTTTGTGCCCCATCGCTGACATCGGACATCGTCCCGGTGAACTTCACCAACAGACAAAAAACGAAAAACAAACCGCGAACCCCCTTGTTTCGAGACGACAGTGACCTTGCTGACCGCTCACCTGTCGATAGCGTCAGACACGGAGTCCGGTATGTGCAGCTCCCTGGAGAGACACCAACAACAACAGCAACAACAACAACAACAACAACAACAACAACAACAACAAAAAGAGAGACGACAAAAAGGCAGCGCGAGCGAATCGGGCGCGCGAGAGTGAGCGGATTGAGGGGTGGGGGTGGACGGGTCGGTTACTCCTTCAGCCAAAAATACTCTCCAAATAATGTTCACGGACAGTGCCGCTGGGTCGGCCCAGTTCTGAGGCGCAAGGGGGGTTGGGGTGTACTCGATATCATGCATGGCCGTCTCAGTCACATGACTATTAGTCCCTCGCATCAAACACAGTGAGAGACGTCGAGTTTGGAAAAAAAACGTGTGAAATAACAGCTAGCTAGCGACTGGTCTGCCGCACAACAGACAGGACAATCAAGGGTGCTTGCGCGGTTTATTTATTGCTTTTTAATTCATCACTTCCACTTTCCAGCCACTCGTGGGAGGTTTTACCCTCAGCGATCTCCTGGACAAGCCGTGGTCCAGCCGTGGTCACAGGGTGTCTACCCTTCTCCCCCCCCGGTACGTGCCTTCATTTTTTTGTCGCGCACAGGGTTCAGTATTCCCACGGCTCGTCGATTTTCATCGAATGCAGCTAACTCACGCTCTCGCGATTTTCCGCTAATCATTGTTTATGCAAGAAAAGGTCGCTACGAGCATGCACTCGTTAAGACTCGAACCCACGTTATTGAGCTTGATAGCCACGCGGACCACCCACTAAGGTTCATTCTTATCGGAGAGCGTTTTTTCCATAGTTTCCAAAGTTTGGAGTTAATTGGAGGTGTGTGTCAATATACGGAGGCGTTCTGTCACTATTCGTGAAATTCTCCAGAACCAAAAATATCAAGTTCGTAAACACTCCAATATTTGGGGGGGAAAAAACAGGAAAATATGGAAGATTGAAAAATTGCGCGAAAAAAATGTCCATATTTTCCTGTTTTTTTTTTCCAAATGTGTGAAATTTAACTTGATTTTAAGGTTCTGGAGAATTTCAGGGATATTTATATCTCCAATTATTTCCATACTTGGAAATTATGGAAAAAACACTCTCCGATAAAAATGAGCTCAAGCCAGCCGGCCTCAGACCCAAAATATAGGAGACGTGTTTCAAGGAAAGAAACACTGGGTGTACCCCGACCTGGGAGACATGAGTGTCGCCCGATCCTCCTGAAGCGAGAACTCGCTCCCAGTCGAAAGCGGCGGCGTCTCGGTCCGTTGCCATCGAGTCCAAGCTAGCTACACAGCATTATTAATAGTACTATTGGTGACGGCTTACTCCTCAAAATCGTGTGTGTGTGGTGGCGATGGGCATGCGTGATCAGCCGGCTGCGTGGGAACTCCCGCGCATCCGCTCGGCGAGCTCTGCGAGGGGTCCCGGTCCGCGTCTGCAAAAATACATACCTGGTAGTTATCACTTTACTAAAGTTTTTTTTTTTTTTCAGTCACTATTTCCACGCACACCGTCCTCCTCGCCGAGGTGTGTCGATGACCATGCTCTCGTGGAAAGCTATAGTGTGGAGGTGTACGACGTGTTGTGCTGCTTGCTGCGGGCGACGTGCGATGTGTTGACTGATACCAGAAGTCCGTACTGGTGGCCACGTATCACCACGTACTGCCGCAAATAGCGGTTTCACATGCGGCGGGATTCTGAGCACTAGAATTTTCAGCGAAAATTCAAATCGCACGAAAAAAAAAACGCACTGATCGTACTGCTGTAGAAAAATTATTTTCTTGAAATTACTTAAAAATCGTTTTTCAAGCATTTATACCAGATACGTATCGCTTTTTTTTTTTCCAGCAGCAACGCATTACCGAATAATTAGATTTACAAACGCTCTACACAGTTCATTCAGTACCACAATCACGCTTTACACAGTTCATTCAGTACCACAACCACCTACTCAAGAAGGAATAAGGCGGCGCGCGTGCTTCCGTGTTCGACGACGACGGCGACGACGCCTCCTACGGGCCCCTCGTCGAATCACGTGGCCCCGCGGCCACGGACAGCCCCCGGAACAAACTCGGCGTCCGGCGGGAGCAGCGGATCTCCCCTCGCACAGCCCGACTCCGGCGACAGCCACTCCCCCCTCGCCCCGACGAACCTCTCCAACAAACATCGACCTTCTCTTCGAGGGGCTGCCCGTGGCTACGGAGCCACATGACTCGCCAACGGGCTCGGAGGAGCCGTCGTCGTCGTCGCCGTTGTCGAACACGGAAGCACACGCACCGCGTGATTACCCCTTGAACGGCTGCTTGCGGTACGAGAGCATATATTCCGAGAGTGTAATGTAACTCTTCAGGAAATCCATTGCGGCTGTACGCTGGGACGAAGTACACGGACCATGAAAAATATACCAGGTTATATATATATATATATTTCATCATTATTTTGGGGACGTAAAACCCTGCCGGACGATCTTCCCGGCGAACTGCTGTACTCGGTATGATAACTCGACCATCAACCACTCAATCGGTCGGACTCACAGCTGACGAATTTATACTCGGTGTCAATAACTACTCATACTTACCGTCTACGATACCACCCGAGGTCCAGAAAGCCGAAACGGGTCTAGTTGCCCCGTCCGAGCTCTCACTCTCTCTTACCCTCCGCTTTTTTACCGAGGAGGGCCTCTCTTCTTGCCCACATAGAACGAAGAAATATTGCAGCCCCTGGTAAAGGGTCGATCTTAACGAGGAGTGTTTTTCAGTTTTTCAGAGTACGTACTTTCCCGAAGGTCTGGTATTTTCCTATTTCCCTAACCCTAACCCTAACCCTAACCCTAAAGGAAAACACCGACAAACACCGAGAATTTCGGGAAAATACTGAAAAAACCCTAAAAAACAGCCCTCGCTAAGGTCGCGACCCTAACGGCTCGAATTTTTAATATTGTTAGACCACTCTGGCCGGAAGTACCTTTTTTTTCCCCCTTTTAGTACCGCGTTTCCGTTTAGGGGAACAACTACTTGGAATTAGATTGGTTAGCCCCCATAACGGGACTGCGTTCCCTAAAAGGGCCATGTGTAACCTGAAGACGAAGCGGTTCTTATATTTCCGAAAAAAGAGCGGTGTATCAAAAGAGACTCGAGTTCTGTACCAGGCGTACCGAGAAACGAAAGGGCTACGCACGTACTAACCGTGTACAGATCGATACCCGTACGGGTTATACACTCGTACGATTTTCGATGTATCATGCTATCGAAGCTTTCGTTCAGTGTCAGCATAAAAAACAAAAAAACGCGGGGATGCCAGGGGGATGTAAGGCAAAGCGCGTGCGACACGATGTATCGCAATATCAACATCTATCTACAGCAGTATGTTTCGATATACCTGGGTATACGTACGATATGGTGTTGATCACGACAGCAGGTGCTCCATATTACAGGACCGGGGACCTGCACCCCGGTACTACTCGTACACCAGTGCGTGTGCTCATCTCAATTTCCTTTTTGTCTGAGGTATCATATAGTACTAATAGTATACGATTTGTTACAGTTATTGCGAGCAGTATGAACGTACGTGAGTGTATTACTTTCTCCCGTTCATATTCCCCCCCCCCCCCCCCCCCCCGAGGTATCTCCGTACCATACACTACTGGAGCCTGTCCTTTGACCACGAGACTGCATTATTGTTGTGGCGACGAATTAATGCGAGAACAACCACAACAACAACAACAACAATAACAACAACAACAACAACAACAACAACAACAACACTTCTGTGTCACACTGCCCGTACAACCGACCATGTTATAGTGCCGCCACACCACCATACCTCTTGAGACGCTTGAGGATCCCTCGGCGAGCCGCGAGGCTCTCCGGAGAAGCTTCCAGGCAGGCCAAGGGCTGGAAAAGCACCGCCAGGACCGCGAAGTACGCCTTGTGTTCTGTCAACGCATCGTAGATACACATCATGCATACATACATCAATGGGCGACATGCTTATAGCAGGAAACAGGTCGGAAACGCCGGTCGCCCCGGTGGTTCAAGTGGTTAACCCTTTTAGAACCGCAGTCCCGTTTTGGGGACAAACCACTCAAATTTTATGTAGTTTGTCCCCAAAACAGGGACAGCGGTTCTAAAGGGGTTAACCTCGAATTCTACTTGTGTTTGAGTGCTGGGTTCGAGCCCCAAGTGGGTCGGACATTTGACTTAATTTGCAAAAAAAAAAGAAAAGAAGGATTCAATTGTTGAGAGCGCCTTGCGGCCTGGGTAGGCACGATTCGATGCGAGTCGACGAGGGAAGAAAATGCTGAGATATTTTCGCGATAAAAAATGAAGGCACGTACCGTAGCGGGAAGGGGGTAGAAGAGCCTGCTATGTGACCCCGGATCTGAGTTACGAGTTGGGAGGAGAGAGAGAGAGAAGATGTGCGAAGATAACAAATGGGATGAGCAAAAAAAAAAAAAAAGTAGGAAACAGGATGCTTCAACATGTCAGCATGATACATATGTAAAACAGTACCACCAGGCACGAAATACACAGCGGAAAAATTGCCCACTCGTAGGAAGCTACGTGCAACATCGAACATATATTTTGTTCTTTCCCCCCCAAAATACAGACACACCCACTCCTTGAGGCTGTTTCGATGTGTACACGCCCAAGAACGGTGCGGCTCAATACTCGGAATCGTTTCATTGAACAAAAAAACATTTGTCGTAGATAAAATAACAAGAAACAAGGAAGATACAAGATACGAAGATGCAAACAGGTAGTCAGTTCAAGCTTTTCAATCTTTTGGCGATGCAGTAAAAAAAAAAAAAAAAACGGGGACTTTTACTCCGTGTTCGGACCTCGCTCTTCATATTCTCACGCCCTGCCGTCGACGCCACTGAAGGGAAAAGTAGACTATTAATAAAAATGTTCCGTAAATATGTCACGTAACGAGCGCTACCAGAGGTCAAGGCTTACAAACTCGACTCCCACCACACGTGTGGCGAAATTGGTTTTCTCTCGCGTTTAGTATAGACGTGTTAGTCATCGGGAACTACTGCTGTAGCGCTGTAGCACGTGAAGCAAGGGTTTCAATCAAGATTATTATTAATAGGGCGTTCCAATAGGGTGCTTGTAGTTTCTAGGCCAAAATCGGAGAGTTGCTTCAAGACCAAGTCTCCACAGCAGTAGTATCTCTCGGTGTGGATGTGAGCTACACGAGACAATTTTTTTTTGAGAATTGGTCAGAGAGAATAGGCGTAGTAGGCCAATCAACAGCAGTACCTGGGAGAGATCTATACACGTCATTTTGTACCCAGAAACGACAACCGCTGATAGGATAAATACTAGGTACTACAATAGGAGAGCTAGAAAGGGTATGTTGAAGAGAGACTATTAATAGTAGAAGTATTCCTCTTATTCTGCCTCGTTGTCTCGGCACGGGAGGGACGTTGACCAACCGCTAGCAGGAGGTAGACCAAGCTCTTCCCACGAGCATGCATAGAATAGGAACGGCATAGTCGGAGTAGTTGGTATGTAAAGCGAGACAGACGAGCAAGTGGGAGGAGTTGCCCCCGCCCCCTCTCGCCAGTCCATCGTTCTCCCTCATCTTCTGCACACCCGCAGCGACACAATGAAGACATTTTTCAGCTATCCTCTCGACAAAGCCAACTGCACGTACGCCACGAACCACATCTACTGTTCATCGCAGATCACCGCGTACAACAGGCTATCCCCCCACACACAAGAGGGTTTCCACATACAGTACATAGTGAGGATTTTTTTACCAGGGATAAGGGTCACTCCGTCTACGAAATTAGACGGATCCAAATGCCATATGTGTTGCCCTGCCAACAAGAAAAGCTGATACTGCCAAAACCCCATAAAACAAAGGCACTGGAACCACGTCTGCGTTCGTTCTTTTTCCTGAGGATATTTGTTTTGCTGCTCTACAGCCAGCAGCTCCGAACGTTCCCATCGGGCCAATTTTTTGGCAGGGCACACATGAGCTCCTTGGTGCACTCCCGTGAGTGCCAAAGCGACAGCACTTTCCATGTCCTCGGCGGATCTTGTCGCTGGAGTTTGGAAATGTGGTTCCAGGCGCTTGGATTTTCGGTTTCTGGTTCCAGCCATTGTTGTTTTCGGCTGTAGAACGAGGAGGGGGAACGCAGAATCTGTACGTACGCCCGCGTACTCACAACTCACAATATGCTGTACACAATTCGAGTCGCGTGCTCTCGCTTGCGCCAGTAGAAACATGCCAATAAACTCCGTTTTTTCTCCCCATGCCCAAATAGAGAGCACGTCGTGTGCAGGCCTCGAGAATGTGGGCTGGCTGTGTGCTCTTGGATAGAGCAGCGATAGAACAACGGGGCACACTTTCATTTTCTACACCTGTATGCACGAGTAACTTAAGTATGTACAGCAGCTCCTCCTGCGTTCTGCGTTCCTCCTGCTCGATCTACAGCACAAAAAAACAGTCCTTGTTGGCCGCAAGCTGTCAAAGATGTCGGGAGACAGGACTTTCAACCCTTGACAGACAGCAGCTTTGCCTTGACATGCCGTCACTGACACCAAACTACTAGGTTTTAGTGTGGAACACTTCTGCCCTACGTGCACCCTTGACACCGCATGTTTTGCCTTGCTTGACATGTCTCCCGACATCTTTGCAAGCTGTAGGGTGTGTGTTCTTCACATTCAACAGTTCTTCCTGCCCCCGTCGACATCCAGCACACAACCAGTCTCCGAGCCGATTATTCAAAACTAGATACTAGTTCTGTGGTCGCAAAACTACGACACAGAGATACGATACTACATTGCTGTGCAGTACGCAGAGTAGACAATGCAAACGCAATGCCATGTCATCGTACTGCATACGACAGGCGCGACATACTCAATACACGAAAGAGAGAAAACAAGAACAAAAAAACAGAAAACAAACACACAAAACGAGGGAGAAAAAGGAAAACTCTAGGAAAAAACAGTACCAGGTACGGGAAACCGAAAATTCAAGCGCCTGGAACCACGTTTTCAAATTTCAGCGATGAGGTAGGCCCCGAAGGAGGACGCGGAAAGTGCTGCCGCTTTGGCACACTTACGGGAGTGTACCAAGGTGCTCATATCTACCGTGCCAAATTTTCCAGGGATCTTTACGGTTATCCGTCCGTGCACGGTGCGGTTTTTTTACATCGAAAATCCTACGGTCCAGTTCGGTGCGGTTTTCAGGTATTGTAAATCCTACGGTGCGGTTCGGTTTTGAGATATATCCTACGGTGCGGTTCGGTGCGGTTTTTAAAATTCAGAAATCCTACGGTGCGGTTCGGTGCGGTTTTCAGATATTGTGAATCCTACGGTGTGGTTCGGTTTTGTGATAAATCCTACGGTGCGATTCGGTGCGGTTTTCAGAAATCGGAAATCCTACGGTGCGGCTCGATACGGTTCTAGAGAATCGGAGATCTTACGGTGCGCGGTTCGGTTTAGTGATATATCATACGGTCCGGTTCGGTTCGGTTCCCCGTTGAATCGGTTTTTCTACGGTGCGGTTCCAATCCCCGTAGGGAAGCCGTACAACACACGCTTTTCTCTACGGTGCACCGTATATATAGAACTACATACTTAGATCACAACCCCTGAGCGTGCTCGGTTGGTGCATCTCTGGCCTCTCAGAGCTCCCACTTCCAAACCGCCTCCTTTCATTACTTGCCGGACCTTTCCAGCAGTTCTTTGTTTTCTCGGTCCTTTCTTCCTTTTTTCTTCTTTCGTTTCGTGTGCGAGCGTTTTCTCCGAGCACGGCATCGCGGGAGGACCCGGCACCGTCGCGGGTGCCAGCGGGTGCTGGCGGGTAGAGGGGGGGTTGCAAGGAGCGCGGTCGTCGCTTTCGTGCCTAGGCGTCGCGTGTGCCTCGAGACAAGAGGGATGCATGAACGGGCTTTGTCTGGCTTCGATTTATGATTGTTGATAGAGTATGTACGAGTTATGAAGGTCGTTCGGGAGGGCAAGATAATATTCAAGCGGTGCTTATTTTTGCGACCACGCTGAAGTTGAAAGAGGGAGGTGTGCAGTTTGAACACCAACGTTATCGAGCTGGCGAACGACGGCTACGGTGAGCACCGGGCTTCACGCGAGGCGGGCGACGGGGCTGATTGTGGCAGAGAGTGATAAAAGCTTTACCCGGACCGAATCGGTAGCGAGGTGGTCGCGAGAGGGGCGGGCGGCGTACGAGGCTGAGAGAGAAGCTCTTCTGTGCAATTTTTTCTTCTCTTATTTTCGACCGGGTGTAAGGCTGGGTCTTATGCAATTTTTTTTGAGTGATTGAAAAAGGCAGGAAGTCGGGTTTTCCACCGGCAAAAAGCCACACCAGATCGGTGCGCCATGTGCCGTCTTATCGTGATTTTGGTTTTATTTCATGGGAGAACTAAAAAAACAGAACACAACCGACATTTTGAACTCCACGTGGACCACGACACGAACGAGAGTCGCTCACGCCGGGTTGGGCGACCAACCTTCACCACCAGCTCCTCGAAGGAAGCAGCGGAATGTGGAACCCCCTGGGGAGCTGCGTAAGGGGTTTGCTAGTCGCTGGACCAGCAAGGAGCTCTCGCCTTCGCGGCTTGCGGCGGTCGTAGTCAGAAAAATACCGTTTGATTGTTTTGATACTGCTGCTGTAGTCTCGTCCTATTCGTTTCCAAAGTTGTTTTGCCTAGAGCAGCTGCAGTTGGGCAGCCGCAAGGGACACGATGGTGGCCAAGGTACTGATGCCCTCCCTCTCCGTGGTGGCCGATGCACAAGTGTTGGAGCCCAGCTGTGTACAAGCGTAACCAAGCATGTAGCGTCGTGACCCGTCATGAACCCAGTCTATAACCTAGACAAAATTGTATAATGCCACCGAGGTCTAGTGCAAAGCCAAATTTGATCACTTTCAGAGTTGATCAGAAAAGGCTGCCAAAAAAAAACATTTCATGGAATTTCAGGAGTGATAAAATCTCGGAGGAACATTTTTTCCACCAAACAGGCCCCATAAGACGTGATTTTGATAAAATCTGATCAGATATGGGACCAGATACCCCGAAGCCTCCGTAAACAGTCATATAATCACCTAAATTTTTTTGCATAAGATCCGGCCTAAGGTGTTCCAATCAGGCAGAAAAAAATTACCCGAGAAGAGACGGGGATTTTTTTTCCTTTCCGAGTTTTCGGTTTCATTTTCATTGTTTTTGCTGCTGTACCGTGCTGTGCTTTCGCTTTCTTCGTACATACAGTACAGACATAAAGCATATCGAAAGAAGAAAATAAGTACAGACAGTAGTACCCTACCTGGGGTGTATGTACGTACGTACGACATCCACGACGCGAAGCGTATATGTGGCATCCAAGCTGACGTCGGAGCTGTTTTTTCCTGAAGCATGGCGGCGGGACTCTTGGCATTATCAAGTCGCCGGTTTGCAATTACGATCCTTGAAAAAACTAAACTCAATCGTGGACCTCTGTTCGCTTCGCATAATTTGATGTACTTTTTACCTTCCTGAGCGAGCGTAGCGGGCGGCGTAGGCCGCCCGCGGAGCGAAGCGCCTTGTAAACCGTACTATACCGCGGTTTCGTACGGTTCTCAGGCTTTTATCGGGGCAATATAACGAAACCGCTGTTTCTCGACGGTGCACCGTATGAATGAACCGAACAAAACCGCGGTTTCGTACGGGTTCTGACGCTTTTTCTCTGGGCTCTACATAACGCAAGCGAGCGCTGCTGCACAAGCTCTGCCGCAAGCAAGCGCTGCCGCAAGCAAACGCTGCTGCAAGCAAACGCTGCCGCAAGCAAACGCTGTTGCAAGCAAGTGCTGCTGCAAGCAAAAGAGCCACCTCTAGCAAGCGCTGTTGCAGGCGCTGCTACTGCTTGCGGCTGCTGCTGCTGCTGCTCCTGCTGCAAGCGCGCGCACCCTTGCCGCCACGCTCCTGTGATCTTCGCCGCTCCGATCCCTTCTCGGGTAGAGAGGACAACCAAGAAGGAGGGCCGATATTCTCGTTGTGGCGGCGTTGCTTGCACAGCGAGTATCGAGGAGCGCAAGTTAGATCGCACGTCTGCCTGTCGGTGCTGGCTGCTGCTTACTGCTTCTGCGGCTTGCTGCTGCTGCTGCTGCTGTGCTGCACAGGTAGGTACTGCTGCTTGCACGCCTTCTGTTCTGCTCGTTGGATGCCGCAAAAGTGCTGCCGCTGCTGCAAGTGTTTATTCTCCAAACATACTAACCCTATTAGGCAATTTTCTTGTCCGACTATGCGCACATCCGGTCGCCCCGGTGGTTCAAGTGGTTAACCTCGAATTCTGCTTGTTCGAGTCCTGGGTTCGAGCCCCAGGTGGGTCGGACTTTGACTTTATTTGCAAACATGAAAATCAAAAAGGATTCAATTGTTGAGAGCGCCTTGCAGCGTGGGTAGGCACAATTCGATGCGAACCGACGAGGGAAGAAAAGGCTGAAATCTTCTCGCGATAAAAAAGAAGGCACGTACCGTAGCGGGTAGGGGGGAGAAGAGCCTGCTATGTGACCCCGGATCTGAGTTACGAGTGGGAAGGAGAGAGAGAAGATGTGCGAAGATAATAAATGGGATGAGAAAAAAAAAAAAAAAAACATGACGGAAATCCTTGATACCAATACACAAAAATATTATGCGCAGGCACTCTAATGTTTCTGGATTTTTTTTCAGTTTTTACAGATACCATTTTTTTCTGGTATTTTAATATGTTCCCTTTCCTATTTTCCGGCAGGTGTACTTCCGGAGACTCGGGGTATACCAGGTACAACATATCAGAAATTTATAAACATAAACAGTTTACTTTTTCTGGTGTTTCAACCACAAAAATATTCAAAATATGAAATACCATAAGATCAACCAAGCCAGCGGGATCGCCTTTTGAGACGAAACCGTGCCGAAACCGTCATGAGCCGTGCGAAACCGTGACCCTGTTGCACCGTTCCGCGACCGATGAAACGGCGGGTTTTCTACGGTTTCAAGTTAACCGCACCGTTAAAAAAACGACCTAACGGTTTTTGCCACAGTCTCTTGACGCACACGGTGCAGTTCGGTTTTGTGATATTTCCTACGGTGCGGTTCGTTGCGGTTTTCAGATATTGTGAATCCTACGGTGCGGTGCGGTTTTGTTATAAATCCTACGGTGCGGTTCGGTGCGGTTTTTAACCCCTTTAGAACGGCAGTCCCGTTATGGGGACAACCCACTCAAATTCTAAGTAATTTGTCCCGAAAACGGGACTGCGGTTCTAAAAGGGTTAAACATCGGAATTGCTACGGTGCGGTTCGGTGCGGTTTTAGAAACTCGGAAATCCAACGGTGCGGTTCGGTTATTTTTTAAATCCTACGGTGCGGTGCGGTTCGGTGCGGTTTCTTTATTTCGTAAAACCTACGGTGCGGTGCGGTGCGGTGCGGTTTTCAAGGAGGCCAAAATTCTACGGTGCTGTGCGGTGCGGTTAACCGCACCGAACCGCACCGATAGGAAGAACCGCACCGTGAAGAACCCTGAAATACCGCACCGAACCGATAGGGCAAACCGCACCGTAAAGAACCCTGAAAAGTTTTCAGGGTTCAGGGTTCTTTACGGTGCGGTTTGCCCTATCGCTTCGGTGCGGTTAACCGCACCGCACGCATCGTAGGATTTTTGCCTCTTGAAAACCGCACCGCGCCGCACCGTAGGTTTTACGAAATAGGAAAACCGCACCGAACCGCACCGTAGGGTTTCAAATATAACCGAACCGCACCGTAGGGTTTCCGACATCTGAAAACCGCACCTTAGCATTTACGATATTTTAAAACCGCACCGGACCGCACCGTAGGATATATCACAGCACCGAACCGCGCCGTAGGGTTCACAATATCTGAAAACTGCACCGAAGGATTCCTGATTTCTTAAAACCGCACCGAACCGAACCGTAGGAATGCCCTCGAAACCGCACCGCACCGTGTGCGTTAAGATACGGTGCCAAAAACCGTTCGATCGGCTATTTGACGGTGCGGTTAACTTGAAACCGTAGAAAAACCGCCGTTCCACCGGCCGCGGAACGGTGCAACAGGGTTACGGTTTTGCGCGGCCCATGACGGTTTCTGCACGGTTTCGTGTCAAAAGTGTTTCCGCTGGCTTGGTTAATCTTATGGTATTTCATATTTTGAATATTTTTGTGGCTGAAAAACAAAAAAAAAGATATTTACATATTTCTGATACTATATTATATACCCCGAGTCAACGGAAGTACACCTGCCGGAAAATATGAAAATACTGTAGGAAATATGAAAATGTCAGGAAAAAATAGGAACTCTGTAAAAAACTGAATGTACGGTGTATTCATACGCTGCCTGTAGCGGTTTCATTAGTGCGTAAGTGCCCCGAGAAAAAGCGTCAGAAACCGTACGAAACCGCGGTTTTGTACGGTTTATCCATACGGTGCACCGAAGAGAAACAGCGGTTGCGTTAGTGTCCCGAGAAAAAGCCTAGGAACTGTACAGTACGAAACCGCGGTTCTGTACGGTTCATTCATAGGGTGCACCGTAGAGAAACAGCAGTTTCGTTAGTGCTCCGATAAAAAGCCTGAGAACCGTACGAAACCGCGGTTTCGTACGATTTATATATATACGGTGCACCGTAGAGAAAAGCGTGTGATGAACGGTTTTTCCTACGGGGATTGGAACCGCACCGTAAAAAAAAAACGATTCAACGGGGAACCGAACCGAACGGACCGTATGATATATCACAAAACCTAACCGCACCGTAACATTTCCGATTTTTGAAAACCACACCGAACCGCACCGTAGGATTTCCGATTTTTGAAAACCGCACCGAACCGCACCGTAGGATTCACAATATCTGAAAACCGCACCGAACCGCACCGTAGGATTTCCGATTTTTGAAAACCGCACCAACCCGCACCGTAGGATATATCACAAAACCGAACCGCACCGAGGATTTACAATACCTGAAAACCGCACCGAACCGCACCGTCAGATTTTCGACTTTCTGAAACCGCACCGAACCGGACCGCAGGATTTTGATTAAAAAAAACGCACCGTGCACGGACGGATAACCGTAAATATTGAAGTTTTGGCTTCATGGGAACGCTCGGGACCAGAGCAGAAAAACGCAATATCCTCAGGAAAAAGAACGGTGGCAGATATGGTTCCAGTGTCTTTTCTGTCGGCACTACAGGTATACATCAGTTTTTTTTTGCGGGCAGAGCAACACAGGTGACTGCTTCGATAGTCGATGGAGAACGTTGACTGCCTGGCGGGTTGAGGGTTGAAGCTATTTATTACGGGGGACCATAGGTAATAGGACCAAATATTGTTATTAATAGTTAAAAAAGGAAAATATATAGGTTTTTGTCTGCACCAAAGGTCCTACCAGGTAGTTACTATGGTCCCCCGTAATAGTAGACCGTCTCATGAAATAGGTGAAATGCGTTGGTAGACAGCCTTCAGTCACTGACCAAGCTTCGAGCTAAAATATAGACCGCCTACTCGTACTTACATCCTTGATCACAGGAGATGTCACCATACCAATACAAGGTACAGGTACAGCAGTACCGTACATACTGCTGCCGCGCGTTCAACTAGTACGGGGGACCATAGTTAATAGGACCAAATATTGTTATTATTTTAAACGGTTAAATATACCAGGTATAGGTTTTCATGTACCTGGTATGCCATACCAGGTAGGTGCTATTAACCACTTTAGTACCGCAGTCTCGATTGGGGGACAAACAACTCTAATTCCAAGTGATTGGTCCCCAAAACAGGACTGGGGTCCTAAAAGGGTTAACTGTGGCCCCGGTAATACTTCTGTACTACCCAGTACCGTTGCCCTGGGGTATGCTGTACACGCGTATGTACATTATGTACACGTGTCTGTTTCACGTTTCATCCCAACCACGAGAAATTCCATAATCCAGAACCACATCAACAGACCAAAGAAAGTCAGTCCACATATACACACCTGTGGTACATCAGCTATAGCGTACCTATACCAGCTATTATACCAGTACCAGGTATCTGGTACCTGGTATCTGGTATACGTGATTTGTGCACTCACACTCTGGTAAGTCGGACAGTCAATAATAATGATACCAACATTATCCCACCTTGACGAACGACGTTCCAGGGCCGTTTCCTCTTCTGCCCGACCTCGGAGATCATACCCCCCCCGTCCCGGTCCATCCGAGCCCGTCTGGTCTGCTGCTTCCTCCAGTCTCAGATTCAAAAGTCACGGCGGCAACTATTACACTGCTGACTGTCGATGAACCTGCGCCGTGTGCGAAAATCGAGATTTGAATTCGCGTACTTGTACACATCTAGACTACCTTGTCTATACTTGGAGTCGAAAGATCAGTTTGTACTATTCAGCCGGTCGCCCCGGTGGTTCAAGTGGTTAACCTCGAATTCTACTTGTTTGAGTCCTGGGTTCGAGCCCCAGGAGGGTCGGACTTTGACTTTATTTGCAAAAATAAAAAAAGGGATTCAATTGTTGAGAGCGCCTTGCAGCGTGGGTAGGCACAATTCGATGCGAGTCGACGAGGGAAGAAAAGGCTGAAATCTTCTCGCGATAAAAATGAAGGCACGTACCGTAGTGGGAAGGGGGTAGAAGAGCCTGCTATGTGCCCCCGGATCTGAGTTACGAGTTGGAAGGAGAGAGAGAAGAAGATGTGCGAAGATAATGAATGGGATGAAAAAAAAAAAAAAAAAAAAAAATATTCATATTCATATAATATAGATCTCAGCAGTGCCAGGTTCCCGGGCCTCAAAACTCGCAACACAACCAGGGGAGGCAAGCGGCACGAGGCACGGTCATGCGGTGGGAGCGGATGAGAACCACAGACATAAAAAGAGCAGACACAGGGAAGACAATGGGCCGACGACAGAAATAACTTTTCGAGGGTATCTTTCTCTCTCTCCCCGCCAAACGATCCACCCAAAAACATGGGTCAAGGTGATAGCGGAAGCGGCGCACTCTTTCTGTCGCGAACTGTCGATTGGAATCGGTGCTTCTTGCGATCCCGCCGTGTCTATCCCCCCACCCAGGGGCACAGCCCAGCGAATTTGATCGAATGAAAGAGCATGTGGTGGATGCGAGCAAAAAAAAGCGATTCAAATATATATGAAAAATCGAGGAAAAACTTCACCACCGCTGTACACGCAGGAGAAGCGGGGGGCGCGAACTGCACGTGGGTCGTTGTGCCGCAGGACTTAAGCGGTGAACTCACAGGAGCTGGAGGGTGGTTGCTTGGTTCCGGTTCTCTGCTGCGATACGTCAATATTTTCCTTCTTTGCTGTGCGAGAGGAGTGTTCGAACTCTCGAAAACAGCAACAAGAAACAATAAGAAGTCGAAAGGGAACCTATCAGCTATGGAAGTTTGGACAGCGGAAGACGGAGAATACCGGGGATAGGGGACACACCGAGGTATGTCATCCCCTACCTCCTTTTTCGAAAGCCTTCGAAGCCACTACGCGCAGCGCGTTGATCCGCGCAGAGTGTAGCTTGCGGATCTCGAGCCTCACAACGCGAGATCGGTTTGCAATTCTCAAAGCCTAGCGGAGACCAGCTTCTCAGACGCCCTGTGATTCTTGAAAACGGATTCGAACTAGCTGTCGATTGTGATAAGTATTCGTACAGCAGAAGGCTAGATAGACATAGTGCCAAGAAAGCGAGAGAAAAGCGGAGAGACCGGCGGCTTTGAGGGAAACACGGAGAGAAGGAGAGAGCGAGGAGCGAGGGCAGCAACAACCAGTCCGAGAATGAGCCTTGGCGACAGAATCGCGAGGACGGTAGCGCTGTTCCTCGGTGCTGCATGCTGCGTCTTCGCTGGTGAAGGTGCGCAATCGGGGTCGTGCACACACGACACAGCAGCAGCGGCGTGCTTTGCCTTTCTTTGAGGAAAATAATTGGAACTACCGGTCATGGGTAGGTTTTGGCAGCTGCTTGTGTGTTGTGTGGCCCATTCTACACTTTTCCTTTCCAGCCTATTAATAGCTCGCATATAGGTGGTTTTACCCTCGGCGATCTTCTGGACAAGCCGTGGTCACAGGTGTCGTCCCTTCTCCCCACCGGTACGTGCCTTTATTTATTGTCGCGCATACGTAGGGTCCAGCAGTCCCACTGCTCGTCGATTTTCATCGCATGCCAACTCACGCTCTTTATTCGTGTAAAATTAGGCGATGGTACAGATAAAATGTCTATGATACGGTCTGCACGAATCGTACCTATCTACATAATTGTTGAGAGCGCCTTGCAGCGTGGGTAGGCACAATTCGATGCGAGTCGACGAGGGAAGAAAAGGCTGAAATCTTCTCGCGATAAAAATGAAGGCACGTACCGCAGCGGGAAGGGGGTAGAAGAGCCTGCTATGTGACCCCGGATCTGAGTTACGAGTTGGAAGGAGAGAGAGAAGAAGATGTGCGAAGATAATGAATGGGATGGAAAAAAAAAAAAAAAAAAAAACATACTGCTTGTACGAGTAGTTGGTTGACCTATGAGTATACCAGGTATTAATAGTCTGTTATCCTTCCTTCCCTTGCGTTATGTTGGATACCCCTACGTAGGACATGTGCACGCACACCCACGACGACGGACGGGCCTGCTGCACTTTGCCTTACAGACCAGAACAGAACAGAACAGAACAGAACAGCCTTCCTGGTATGATATGTACGTACGTGGCGTTGACTCGTACCGGTACGTGCGTTGTGGGTGGGTGGCTGGGTGGGTCGGTGGGTGTGTTGGTGTGTGGTGTGTGGTGGGTGTGGATGGGTCGGCAGATTGGTACTAATAGGGAAGTACGTACTGCTGTAAGTTGGTGAGTTCGTGGGTTGATCGGTGAATGGGTGGGTGGTGGGTGCGGGTGGGTGGCCGTACTGCAGTACTCGTAGCCCGGTTGTGTTGCGACGTGCCAGCGAGGACAGATACTACGAGTACGAAGTTCGTAGTGCATACCCTGGTACCTTTGTACAATCTGCTGCTGTGGAATACAAATACCACAGGTGTACCTGTACTGACTGCTGTACCAGTATGCGACGTCCATGATACTTACCAGGTACCAGGTACCTCGTGCCTGGTACCTGGTATGTATCATGCATCATACCGTACGAGATTTCCTTGGGTCTGAATTACGCCGCTTCTGAGTCCTGAGTGATCGTACGCTGTGACCTGGTCGGCTGGTTGGCAACGTGATGACCTTCCTTCTTCTTGTCGTGGCCCCACGGTATTGTAGCCGGTACCGGTACGAAGTAAGCCAAAGATGCCAGGAGACAGCACTTTCACCCCTTGACAGACATCAACTTGCCATGGCATGCCTGGACTTACACCAACCCACTAATAATAGGTCTTAAGTGTGGAGCACTCGGCCCTGCATCCTTAACAGCGCACGTTTTGCGTTGCTCGACATGTCTCCTGATATCGTCATGAAGCAAGCCGCGCTCCGCACCAACGCTCGACAAGCGTGAAAGTTTCGTAAGTTTCCGAAGGTTGGTCAGATAGGTTGCGAGCTTTGGCGAAACACCGAGTAGCAACCCTGAACAGCTACTCGTATAACAGAGGTACCAGACATCGTGTACCAGGTACCAGATATAGGATACTACCGTAAAGGGAAAATAGCGTTTGACTTCGCACAGAAGTGCGATAACTTTTCAGCACTCGTTTTGTCGACAACGGTAACCCTTTTAGGACCGCAGTCCCGCATTGACGATGAACTACTTGAAGTTTGAGTGGTTGGTCCCCAAAACGGGAGTGCGGTGCTAAAAGGGATAAGGGGGCTAAAGTCAAACATCAACACGTTATTTTCGGAAGGCTGTTCTCGACAGGATCTTCCCGAAAGCATCTCGTTCGGTACTTATCGGGAACCTTAACCTTCCCGTTCCGGAAAAATCGAAGTGCTGAAAAATCGATCGCACCCCTTCGCGAACTCAACGCTCTTTACGGCATACCAGGTACGGAATACCTGATACCGAATACTGCGCCGAATGCATCAGACACGATACGATACACTACTATAGCAGTGCAGCAGCAACTGCTGTATGATTGCGTGAACCCCATCCCACAACGATCGAATTCACCACACCGCTCTTTGTCCGGGATTTGATGCCTGTTTGAAGTCCACATTTGATACCCACGTTAGACTCCAAAGGAGTACTCGTACTCGTACCAGGTATTATTTCGTGTGCCCGAAGACGGCACACAAAAATTACCTCTGTTTCCAGTACGAATTCATTAAACATTCGCCGCCAGAGTACTTTTTTTTTCTTGAGGAGACTGGTCTTTTTGGGCACGTCTAGGCCTGTTTTGGCCTCAACATACTACTAGTTTCAGTGGAGGGGTCAGGCCGTTTCGAAACACACGGACAGCAGTTTTGATTACTTTTTTATTACACAAATGTTCCTCCTAACGTTTTGGGAAAGGATGAGTACGTACATACATACCTGGTACCTGGTACTGTTTGAGCACCTTTTATCTACTGTTTTTTTATATGTCGGCCAGGTACCCGTACGAAATACCTCCACGTGTAACACGTACAGGGAGGGGTTGAGGGTTGGGACACTCGGAGCCGAGCGCATCGCGAGGATACTATTACGGGGGACCATAAGTAGGAGCAAATATTGTTAGTAAAAATAGGTGAATATATGTCTTTTTGAGTATACCGTAGGTCCTATTTACTCATAGCCCCCCCGTATCACGTAACAAAAAGTGGCACATATCAGTCCGTGTGCTACAGTCAGTAGTAGCGGTGCATTCCTTCCTGTTTCGTGTGAACGAAAAATTACAGTACAGTAGTCGGCGGCGGCAGCAGCAGCAGCACCAACAGCAGCAGCAGCGGTGGCGTGCCCCCCCCCCCCCCCCCCTCCGGAGCTCCTCAAGGTTCCCGGATAACTTATTATACAGAAGAGCAGTGCAGACATCTTCTAACAATATGAATATTTTATAAGACTATCGACCAGGTATATATGTACATATACGCCGGGTTGATTGGTCGGGCTGTGCGATGCCCACCAATCACGCCGCACCGTGTGTACAATACCAGATACCCGATACGTGCAAGATATGGTTATTGTTCGTGGTAAAATACACGGCTATGCTACGAATGAATATGAATATCACATGTGTAACCACGTACCAGGTACGACGTATCGTGTAACCAATAAAGCGAGTGAGTCCGGTAGGGCTGGGTCCTGGGCCGGGATATACCAGTTTTCACCTACTGGCTCGGGAGCTGCCAGTGCTGCCAGTATATTTACGAATTACGTAGCGTACCATCTGTTCAACGATAGCACCTCATACTGGTAGTACCACGGGAAACCACCTCACCAGATATCTAGGCTGCGCAGTGTGCAGTATTCCACACGTCGGCCAGAAAAGACCGTTGTACAGATCATACAGATTATCTATCTGCGTCATCTGTTGAAGTTTCCGCAGGGGCTGATTTTTACGATCTGCTTTGATCCGTAAATGCCTTCGCAACCAGTGATATACAGAGTTTGGTCGTGCTATCATGGGTATGTTTAGATTTGCCACATTGTACGCACCCTGAACCCTGATACGATCTGTGTGAATTGCATGTATTTTACCACTATGTCCCTTAATATAGTGATCATTTTAGTTTGATCTGTGATCAAAATGGCCCTTGTGTTCAGGTACAAAGTGGATACGCGTTTCCACGTGACGATGTGTAGAGTATGCGTGATCTAAGCGTGTCCCAACCCGCTGACATGATAGATCTAGGCCAGACAGGTCATGGATCTATCCAACGTCTTTGTACCCACCATAGCAGGTACACCGTACCAGGTACGCTCTGTCCTCTTTTTTCATACGTTTCCTTTCAAGAGTCCATCTCCCCACCCCCGACATCCAAGAAATGCCTATGGCTGGTATTTAACACGAACAACTAACCGACTTTTGAGCTCTACTTAGGTTGAAGCTAAGCTAGACCTGTGATCAGGCACGACTCAAGTCACCAACTTGCTGGTAATCTGACTCGGCAGTTATTAATGGTCGTTTCTCGGAACTTCTGTCTATCCGACTTATCGAGTTTCAATAATGTTGACTGTTGGTATTAATAGTATAATAGTAAGGATTGCTGAATGAGGGGGCACCTTTTTATTGTCGTTGTCGAGCGGAACCCCCTCAGCCGGGAAGTAGATGGTTCCCCAGCCGACTTGCCGACTAACATTACTTAGTTGGCTACCGGAACCTGCCGATTAGTTATTAGTCGTGAAAAGCCTGCGGACTCACAGCTCTACAAATCGCGCCAAAACGTGACTCCGGCAGGGCGCCTCAAGCGGGGCCCCCCGGGGGTGCCTCCTCCTGCGAGGCCCCCTCACCAGCAGGGGGAGGGCGGTGGTGGTCGCGGCAAAGCCGCCGCGACCGGTTTCGGCTTCTTCGCCAAAATGTTGTACTGCTGTTCCGATCGAGTGCTGACGCAGCCGGCATGTGTCACGCTGGCTGTATGTATCATACCGGCTGTGTGTATCATGCTGGCTGGAGCTATACACCAAGGCCCAGCCCTACATACCAGCCAAAATTCGACAGGTATCAGTTTTTTTTTTTCTGGCAATTCGCGGGATATTTGTATTCCGAGTTGAAGCTCGCGGCCGCACTTGTCGTCCGGCAGCAACCGAAACGCCTCTTCTTGGTCTTGCTATGTAGTGTCAGCATTGCCGCCGCTGCTACGGCGGTCAGTCGGCCAGGTAGGTACGTCGTCGACGCGGAGACAAAGTGTTTTTCCTCGGTTGTTTTGTCCCCCCCCCCTCACTTTTTCTGTATTGTTTGTTTGCTTTTACTCATTTTGCTCCATTCGACGAGTATTTTTTCATACTTGTTTTCTTATTTTCGTACTTCGAAGTGTTATTTTGTGTTTCTTGCGGTCCTTCTCCTTTATCTGTTGTTGTCGTTATCGTGCTTCGCCGCTCCCTCGCTGCTGAAGGAGTTCTCGTGACGTGCGGGAGCGTGGTCAAGCTCCGGCACGATTCGACCGGGTACCACCTCCACTCGCACACCATCAAGTGGGGCGGCGGTAGCGGGCAGCAGAGCGTCACCGCTCATGGGAGCGAGGACGACCAAGGCTCCATGTGGCTGGTGGGTTGCTTGTTGCTGTTGTTGTTGGTGTTGGTGTTGGTGTTATCCCGCTTGTTATTGTTCTGGTTCTTGGTGTTATCCCGTGTGTTATTGTTCATGTTCTTGGTGTTATCCCGCTTGTTCTTGTTCTTGTTCTTATTCTCGTTGTTCTTGCTGTTGTCCTTGTCTTGTTGCTCTGGCTCGTTTTATTTTTTGTTCTTGTCGTCCTCAGTCTGATGTTGGTGTTGGTGGTGGTGGTGTTGGTGGTGTTGGTGGTGGTGGTGGTGGTGTTGGTGGTGGTGGTGTTGGTGTTGGTGTTGGTGGTGATGGTGGAGTTGGTGGTGGTGTTGGTGGTGTTGGTGTTGTTTGTTTGCGGTGGGTTTGGCAGGGGCATTCGGTTTCCGCTACGGCTGTGTGTTGGCTGATCATCGAGTAGTCGACTTTAAGATAGCGTGACCTTCGTCGACTAACTAAAGTGAGTCACAGGAGTTCGCTGGCTTCGCCACTCAACTACTAGTAGTAGCCAAACCCACCGTGTAACCCGCAAGGTAACACATTCCCTCGGTGGTTTCTTCCGACTGGCTTTCTCGACACTAACGAGGGTGTGCGTGTTCGTCACATTAAACCGGTATTTCTACCCGTCGACATTCATCCGGCACACCCAGTGTCTGTACCGATGCGTCGATGCCTAGAGAGATGAACGCTTTGTGGTCACTAAACTCCAGCACAGAGATATCACGTTGTAATGCGGTATATAAGGAGAGTGGACGATGCAATGTCATCCTATCGTACTGGATACGACAAGCACAACATACACGCGCCAGCAACCCAGATACACCGAATGGAGAGAGAGACAAGCGGGAAAAGACGGAAGAAGAGAAATAGAGAAAAAAGAGGACAGGGTAAAATAAAAAAGAAGAGTGCAAAAGCAGAGCGATTGGTCTGTACGGAAATACTTCGACGAGTTATTTCCAAAGCCGCCATGTTTGTTAGTGTGTGCCGCCCCCCTTGCTTCGGACATCATCAGCTCTATAATTAACGCCAGGGTGTGAGTTTAATATTGAGGGTTGTGTGTATGCACGGTAGTTGGACGCGACGACATATAGACGCCATGGCGGCGGCGGTGGTGTCGGCGTTCGCCGATCAGCGGTGAATCTCTCTGTCCCGCTCTCAACCACTCTGTCAAGCTGCGTAGGAGACATGGGAATGTAGGGGGGTTTCAAGGGTTCAGGGGTGGAAGGCAGACGTCTTCCTCGTCTGAGGTTAGATTCAGGCCCAATTCGATCGTATGCGGTGGGGGATGTTCTCTTGTTTTTTTTCGTTTCTCTTTATGCTGGTGCTCTTGTTTTCATTATTGCTGTTGGTATCATCCCTGTTTTTGGGGGAACTCCCATCATCCTCTCCCCCCATACCCCGACCCTCTTCCCGCCCTCGTCCCCTGGTCCCGTTTCACCCACGCCCCTTCCCCTCTTTCTCGAAAAGGATGCGTGATCAATGATCATGTGACTAGGGCAAGCAGCAGATGAGGATGCCCTCCCCCCCCCGGTCGCACGACCACGGCCACGCATGATATCGAGTACCCCCCCCCTTCCTTCCCTCCTATCATCCTTCCCCCCACCCCCACCCCCCCTTCCCTCCCCTCCCCCCCCTTATCCTCCCCCCCCCCCCCCCTTATCCTCCCCCCCCCCCCCCCCCCTTACCCCCCCCCTTCTTCTCTCCCACCCCCCCCACCCCGCCGGCTCCCAATATGTTCTTGTCTCCCGTCAACCCCCGTCTCCCCTCCGCCCCAAGGTAAAGGAGGGAGACGGAGCCCTGCCGTGCGAGGCCGGGGAGCCGATGGCGTGCGGTGCGGTGGTTCGGCTCGAGCACGTGGCAACGGGAAAGAACCTGCACTCGCACCTCTTCAAGTCGCCGCTGTCGCGATCGCAGGAGGTTCGAATTGTTCATAATAGACCCCCTCGCAGTACCCCGCAGCTTCTACCACGGAGGCGCATGCAGCACTACGGGGGACCATAGTTAAAGGAACCTATGGTATACATAAAAACCTATATATTTCGCTATTTTTACCCACAATATTTGGTGCTATTAACTATGGTCCCCCGTAATAGTGTGAAAAAGCAGACCCCCGAAATGAGCCCCCAAAGCAGACCCCCACCTTTTTTTGGTGCTTCTACCTCTGAGTGAACCGACAGTGATGGACGGGTCTGCCTTGATTTTTTTTTTCGCGGCTGACGATAGTTTTTTTTTTCTTCAAATTGATGTTGACATTTGTATCCTAAAGAGATGCACCGGAAAAAAAAAGCCTCTTTCCGCCCGTTTCGGGCCTAACGTAAGTTGGGGCCACGGCGACGCTGTAGTGTAGGTCGGATAAGCCGTTTCGACCGCTCCAAACTCCAGAATGCTCTCATCTTGAGGTCTCTTAACTCGGCGTATCCTCCGTATATATGCTCTTGCCCGGCGGCGGTGGTGGTGGTGGTGGTGGTGGTGGTCAGGTGAGCGCTTTCGGCGACGGTGGCGAGGGGGACGGGGGAGACTCGTGGAAGGTGGAGTGCATGAGGAGGGGCGACGAGGCCTGGTCCCGGGATTCCAGCGTCAGGCTTAGACACGTGGACACCCAAAAGTGAGTTGAATGTCGTGGCTAGTCGTTGTCGTCGGTCGTGTGCCAGGTACCGGGTACCACTCTGTCGCCAAATAGGAGGGTCAGTTCGATTGAATTTGAATACATACATAAAAAGTTCGTACTTTTCGGGACAGAGTAGTAGGTAAAATGTACGTCCTACATGAATGTATATTTTCGCGCTAAGGGTAGTATGTGTACTACTGTGCAACTCCTACAGTAGGTACAATGATGCAGTACGTGTACACGTGCATCGTATACAATCAAATGAAATGACTGTTTAGTTGTTAGCAATTTGTGCCTTTAGATGCATGCGTGCTGCAGTGCGATGTGTTTCGAACCCTCTCGTCCACTTACGCGCCCATCCACCTCCTCTCTCCCCCCCCCCCCCCCCCCCCCCCCTCTCGCCGGACACCTCACGGAGCTTCGCATTTGATGGCAAGCAATGTCTGCCTGGTCGGTGAAAACCCGGCGTGCTCCGTACCGGCATTGTACGGATGGGAGGGTCCATGCTCATTCGACTACAGCCATGCATGATATCGAGTACCCCCCCCCCCAATTCTCATTGAAGCTGTCATCCATATGCAAGTCCGCCTCACAAGCGGTTCTTAGTAAGATGCAGCTCACCCTTCATGCGACTCGCCCAACACCCACCGCGCTTGGTGCAAGCAATATCTGCCTGGTCGGTGAAAACCCGACATGCTCCGTCCCGGCATTGTAGGGATGCGAGGGTCTATGGTCATACTTCGAAGTAAGACTACGGCAATGCATGCGATCGAGTACATCTCTCCTATCGAGCACCCCCCCCCCCCCGACCCCAACCCACCTCAGCCCAACCCAGCTCACCTATCTACCCCGCCCACACACACCTCTCTCGTTTGTGCCCGCCGTGCGATCCACGTGCGTACACCCGCTTTTGCGCCGCCGGGGTTGGGGGGGGGACAGGTACCTAAACACGAATTCGGGCTCGAAATTCACCCAGTCCAACTGTCCCCAGTGCCCTATCGTGGGTCAGACGGAGGTGGCATGCGTGAGCAACGCTGGGTCCAGCACCTCGTGGAAGGCAGACCAGGGAATTTACCTGGGCTCGACGTCTTGAGGGAATATGTAGGCTAGTATACCCGTACACCGCTAGTGGGTTGTCGCGGAGCGAAAGGAGGAAAAGCAGCAGGGGGAAGAGGAGGGGGTTGGGGGGGGGGGGGGGGGGGGTGTACTCGATGGGAGAGATGTTCTCGATCTCATGCATGGCCGTAGTCGTATGACCATAGACCCTCGCATCCCTACAATGCCGGGAGGGAGCATGTCGAGTTTTCACCGACCAGGCAGACATTGTTTGCACCAAGCGCGAAGCGCCGTGAGGTGTCCGGCGAGTCGCATGGAAGGTGAGCTGCATCCTCCCTACTAAGAACCGCTTGTGAGGCGGACTTGCATATGGACGACAGCTCCAATGAGTTGGTTTAATTTTCGGTGTAGGCAATTCCAGAGACCGCAATGGGAGTACTATGTAACTGCCTCTTGGGTGCCTTACCTTGAACGCTACGTGATACGATCATTCCCACATGTGCGAAGTAGAGGTTCTCCACCTCGCACAAATGATCTAACCCGACAACCAGCTGTGGGCGACCGCCAAAAAACAAAAAAAAAGCTTGCCCTGGTTGTTCAGCTCACGTAGTGAGTGGCATGTTTTACATTATCGTTGCCAACCGACGCCAACCCAACCTATATAAAATAGGGGGAGGGGGGGGGGGGGGGTCGTGGAAGGCGGACCGCCTCGTTTATCTCTGCCGTACGTCTTGAAGATATACTGGAACATAGTCGCAAAGGGAGAGGATCAGGAAGAGCAGGAGGTGGGGTGGAGGTGGGGTGGGGGTGGAGGAGGAGGAGGATGAGGAGAGAGGTAGCGAGGGGGGGTTGGAGGAGGAGGAGGAGGAGGAGGAGGAGGAGGAGGAGCGTAGGACTATAGACCCTTGCATCACTACAATGCCGGGACGGAGCACGTCGGGTTTTTGCCGACCAGGTAGACATTGATTGCACCAAGCGCGGGGGGGCAGGGGTTGGAGGAAAAGGACGAGAAGAAGGGGGGGGAGGGAGGGGGGGGGGGGGGGGCGGCAAAGGGTGGGAGGGTGGGGAGGTGAGCAACGCCGGGACTCGATCGCATCACGTCATTGTCGGTGATGGTTGTGTACGAAGTATTTAATTTAGGGGGCGTGTTCATTCGATCGGTCGGTCGTTCGTTCGTTCGTTCGTGTGTCTGATTGGTTACTTCGGTTGGTTGGTCGATTGGTAGGTAGGCCTATTGACTGATTGATTCGTTGGAATGTTCGGTGGTTGGTTATGTGGTTGGTTAGTTGATTGATTGATTGATTGATTGATTGACTGACTGATCAATTGATTGATCGATTGGTTGATTGGTTGGTTGATGCTTCCACTGGTGAATAAAACGCCGGTGGATGTTCGGGGCAATCCGTCGGCTGGTGCGTCCGGTCATCCGATTGTGTGAGTGGCGGGTGGGTAGGTTGAATTGGTTGGGTGATTGGTTGGCTTGACTGGTTGGCTGGTCGATTGGTTGATATTGATTGATTGATTGATTGACTGGTTGGCTGATAGGTTGGTCGTTTGATCGATTGATTGATCGATCCTGCTACCGTGGATACCACACCGTTGAAGGCGTGACTGCCCGCCCGTTTGTTCGTCCGTTCGTTCGTTCGTTCGTTCGTGCGTCTGGTTGGTTTGGCGGGTCGCTTGGTTGGTTGGTTGATGGATTGGTTGGTTGGTTGATGGTGCTGTTGTTGGTTTGCTGGTGAAGGACGCCGTTTCACTTTTGTTTTGAAGCCGCCACGTAGACTGTTTGATGTTGTGGGCGAGTTGGAGGACTACAAAAGAAAAGGGAGCGGGGGAAGGGGAAGCTAAGAGACTGGAGAAAGAAAGTACGCAGTATATACATGGTACACGTCGTGAGGATTTTTTTTATGCAGAGCCAGCTGCCCACACGCCAGTTCCGTCGGTCCGCAAGCCTGTTGAAGCATGTCTTTCCTTCTTGATAGATTAGTCCACCACCGGGCTCGCTGGGGTGGCGTGGGAAGGGTCACGGGTGAGGGGGGGGGGGTGGCCTAGTTTGCTGCTACTAGCTGACGGTGGTGGGTTTAGTTGGTGGGCTGACACAAAGTTTTGCGTTTTGGTGTTTGTCACTTGGTGCACGGGCCAGGGCTGTATGTAGTAGGTCGTGTGGCACAATGATGGGCTGGACTGCGCTCTACGTAGACGAGTTCCACGACAACCTTGGCGCGTTCCGAAGCAACCATGACCATGGTTTGTTCCAACGAAACCATGGCATGTTCCAAGGCAATCATGGCATGCTCCAAGGCAACCATGGAATGTTCCAATGCAACCATGGCATATTCCGAGACAACATTTGCATGTTCCAACGCAATCATGGCACCTTCCGAGGCAACCATGGCATTTAACATTGCAATCATGGCATATCCCAACGCAACAACGGCTTGTTCCAACGCAACCCTGGCATGTTCCAACTCAACCATGGGTATGTCCCACCATAACCATGGCATGTTACGTTGCAACCATGGCATCTTCCGAGACAACATTCGCATGTTCGAACGCATTCATGGCATCTTCCGAGACAGCCATGGCATGTTACAATTCAACCGTGGCATATTCCAACGCGACCATGGCATGTTCTTGCGCAACCCGGGCACGACAACACGGAATGTTCCAACGCAGCCCTCGCATGTTACAATGCAACCAACCATGGCGTGCTCCACCGCCACTGCACGGCATGTTCCACCGCAGCCACGGCATGCCCCAACTCAACCACATAATGTTCCAATGCAACCATGTCATCTTTCGAGGGAACGCTTGCATGTTCTAACGCAACCGTGGCGTGTTCCGAAGCAACCATGGCATCTTCCAGCGTAACCATGGCATGTTCCGAAGCAACCATGACTTGTTCCACCGCAACCACGCGGCATGCTCCCCAACAAGCAATGGCGTATTCCAACTACGTACAAAATCATGACATGTGTTCAAACGTACGCCCAGGCGCCGCGATCAAGCAATTGTTGTCCTTCCGCCCCGGTACAGACTGTTTTCGTTTACCGCGTCTCTTTTGGGGGGGGCGTGCCCTCCAAAAAAAAAACATTATTTTTTAAGGGATCGAAACGGCGCTACATTTATCCATAACCCGCCTACTAATACTATATATAGTACGATCAAGTCAAGCGGGAACGAATCGACTTTTTTTCTTGTTTCGCGGCTGTATGCACGGCGGGCAATGGTGGGTACCAGAATGCGATATACGTGTATATACATACGTATACTTACATGCCCCCCAGTTCCTAGCTTCAAGCTTAATAATGTAGTAAAGTCAATTCCAAGCAAGTCGACGAGAGTATTCACTTTTCTGGCGATTTACTCCTGAACCCAGGTACTTACCGGGCTTTCAGTCTCATTCAAAGCAGTGCCATAACACTGTGCCCCTTAAGGCTAGGCCTTCCTTTCTTACTCTTTCTTTTACGTACCTTGCCGTTCAGAGGTGTGGGAGTGGGTTTTGAGGAGCCGCATCAGGGTGGGCTAGTGTTATGTTACTGCTTTGAATGAGGCTGAAAGCCCGGTACGTAATTACCTAGGTTCAGCTATTAGGATCGTGTTTGTAGTACTTGGGAGGCGTATATTAGATGGATTTTCCAGCGAGGCACGAGCTTGGCTCCCAGTCTCCGCGTGCATGAATGAATGGATCTCTGAGCAAACACCACACGTGAGTACCAACGAGTACCGCCTTAAGAGGCAAACCTGTCCAGGGATACAAAGTGTTCCGACCTCGATCTTCACCCTTTTAGAACCGCAGTCCTATTTTTTGGGACAAACCAGTCAAATACCAAATAGTGTGCCCCCAAAACGGGACTGCGGTCTTAAAAGGGTGAAAAAAACAGCGGCTCCTCACTTGAGACCTTATAAGAAAGACTGGAAGCTTTAGTTACCCAACGAGAAAAAACATCCCACATGGCCTAACAGGTCTGCATATGTACAAAAATTACGTTAAAAAAATCAAGTAGAAAAAAAAAATACATTTCAGAGTTTCTACGATGATTGAAGGTTTCCTTCAGAATATCACCATGAAAAACAAATCGGGAATAATAATAATAATAATATTAATAATAATAATGATAATAATAATGATAATGATAATGATGAGAATGATGAGAATGATAATAATAGTAATAGTGATAATAATAATAATGTAAATATAAATAATAGAGGGGAGGGGTGAGGGGGCAAAGTACGTTCGCTACGATACATCGAAAACTTGCGATACGATACCCAACACTATATATAATACACCAGGTATAATACTACTGCCCCCCCTTTTTGCTCTAAGATGGCCTTGGTGGCTTCGATAGACGCCCTGGATTTATTCAAAATGGGCACACCGTTCATTGACATGTATGTGTTGCCGTTGATGTCGTTGTTGCGTGCGAGGCCAGGTCCGGCGTGGCCTGACCTGATGGCCCACGTTTGTTTATGCAAGACGACGCGTCCCCTCGTCAGGAAAGAGAAACTTGTGAAGATCAACAAAAAAAAGCGCGAGTGGCCCGACGGAAAAAGAAAAAAAATGGGCGAAGGATGGAAAAAAGAGCCCTCGGCAGATTGAAGGTATGCACGACCTATTCATCTCTACTCTCTCTCTCTCTCTCTCTCTCTCTCTCTCTCTCTCTCTCTCTCTCTCTCTCTCTCTCTCTCTCTCTCTCTCTCTCTCTCTCTCTCTCTCTCTCTCTCTCTCTCTCTCTCTCTCTCTCTCTCTCTCTCTCTCTCTCTCTCTCTCTCTCTCTCTCTCTCTCTCTCTCTCTCTCTCTCTCTCTCTCTCTCTCTCTCTCTCTCTCTCTCTCTCTCTCTCTCTCTCTCTCTCTCTCTCTCTCTCTCTCTCTCTCTCTCTCTCTCCTCTCTCTCTCTCTCTCTCTCTCTCTCTCTCTCTCTCTCTCTCTCTCTCTCTCTCTCTCTCCAAGCTGTCATTTCATGCTCAAGCCCGCCTCACAAGCGGTTCTTGTAGTAGGATGCACCTCACCCTTCATGCGACTCGCCGAACGCCTCAAGTCGCTTCGCGCTTGGTGCGAGCACTGTCTGCCTGGTCGGTGAAAAGACGACGTGTTCCGTCCAGGCATTGTAGGGGTGCGAGGGTCCACAACCACACGACTACGGCCATGCATGATATCGAGTACACCCCCCCCCCCCCCGCGCGCGCGCCTCTACCCTCCCCCCCCCTCCTCAATCACCCCCCCCCTCTCCCTCGTTCTGACGTGGTCTTCTGGCTTTTCTTGGCTTTCTCAAACATGAAAAATATAGATAGCAGAACGCCAACCAATCCACTTATTGGATAAACAAGGTCAAGCTGGAAACGCCTGCCAGCCAAACAAATCAGGAAAAAATAAACAAAAAAAATCCCAAGGAACAAAACGAAAAAAATAGGCGGCGAGAGACGAGAGGAAAGGGAAGGCTTGATTGTTGGTCCCATTGCTTGGTCCGACGAAACAAGCTGGAACTCTTCTTTAGCTTTTTATGTGTACAAAAAGAAAACCCAAAAAATCTCTACAAAAATAAATAATAGCAGGAGGGGCGAGACGAGATATACACATAGCTTTGGCTCCATCAGATTCACTTTTAGCCCGGAGTCGTCTCACGGTGAGGGTTGCACTGTTTAGACTTCATTTTTTTCTGGCAAGCGGTTGAGCTCCTTCCTCAAGTGAGCAAGCAGCTATACCGGTCTGCGTGATACGCTTACTATCGGCATCTTTCTTTTGTATTTAGGACCATACGTAGCTAGGACCATACGTAGCGCATAGAAATCTCGGTCAGGGTTGCGGGGGAAAAAAAAAAGTTCCAAGTCAACCATGTTTGGGGTGAGGTTATTGAGCTCCTCGTGCGATGAGCTCAGAAACCAAGGCGCCGCCCCTAGAGGGGCATTGCTCTCCGACAAAGAGCAGGAAGTGAGTCCACGGCAGCTTTTTTAGTTGTTTTTTTTTATAGTTTTGTTTTAATTTATCCCTCCCCCGGCCACCCGGAGCACCCTCCCCGCGTTCTCGCGGAACTCCGAGAGCGTCATGCCCACGTCGCTCCCCGTCTTCATCCTGGCGACGACGCGCATGATGTTGTCCACGTGCCGCGGGAACCGCTCGAGCAGGATGCCCGGCCGCGCCTTGAGGGCCACGATAAGCTTCGCCTTCGAGACCAGCTGCGTCTCCGGCTCCGGCTGTAGCAGCGCGAACGGTCGGTCAAAATTTGTGCAGGGTTATCACAACGTGAGATGGAACTACTGTTGTAGCTATTCAACGGCTTGAGCTATATGCAGGGGTGCTCGATAGTTACATTAAAAAAAAAAACAAGAGACCCGTTCTACGATAGAGGTATTAATAGCACACTTCCGCTATTTTGTTTCTGAAAGACGGAGTTCCTTGACCCGGAATCGTCGGAATGTCAATCTAGATTTCGAAAACAACGTTTTGTAGACTCGGGCCATGGGATTATTCGCCGCGATGAGTAATTTGATTTTTGCTGAAGTCAGTTTCCGGGTGAGGTATGGAGCTCCTCAAGTGAGGAGAGGAGCCTCAGAAAATTTTAGGGTGAACCTCTATCGTAGAACGCCTCAAGACAGCAAATGCACAAACCCGCGGTTTAGTTCCACAACGATCCCCCGAGAAGAGCAAAAAAACAAGAAAATTCGCTTCTTGGGATTTTTATTGGCAATGTATATGTTATCGCTTTTTGTGGAAACCTTACGTTTGCTTTCTCGGTAAGGATTCCAAATGGCCAATAATTGCCAAGATAGTTGGTATTCCGACAACTAAAAGAAAGTCATCTTTAGTCTTTTCTAGGCATCACATTCAGATTGTAACCCCGGAGGATATGCGATCATCGTAAAACTTTTTTTGGGGGGGTGAAAACTGTAGATAGATTCTCGACGGAGTTGGAAGAATTTTCCGTGTGTTTTTTTTGTCGTTCGTTTTTCCTTCCCGGAAACCTGAAAAAAAATAGGAAAAGAAACTGAAACAGGTGATGTCGACCGGTCGGCACCCCCACGGGCATGCGGTAAGAAAGGACTTGCGATCAGGAACCGGCAAGCCTATCCTGCGTATTCTACGGTGTTTCCGTACGGCACGAGCCAGCCCAAAGCAGCGCTTCGAAACAAGAAAAAAACACTGCGGGGTAGAGGTACGATCGCAGGGTAGGTGGTAACTTCTCGAGAACGACGCCAACATGTGAGGGCGTTACCTAGTGGGCGATGGGGGTAAAAGACCGATCGATCACCCAGCCCAGGGCAATCCTTACAACAAAAAACAGGTGAACGCTTACAAAGTAGTGCCGCCTCTACCGTGAAAGTAAAAGACTGTCAACACATCAACCCGAAGGCCAAGCGGTCGTTGTATTTTATGCCCAGAGCAATGAGTGTTTATTGACACTACTGCTGTGACGTTGAGCTATAGATACCGCTGAAAAAACAACAAACCAAGCAAGAAACTCTCACCTCCACTGCCTCGAACACTTCCTGGAGCAGCCTCGCCCTCTCCGTGGGGGTGTTCCTATCCATGTGCTTGGCCTTCTCCTCCTCTGTTCGCCGGTCCTTCTCCGCCAGGAAGCCCGGCGCTTTGTAGGGGCTCTGGACGTGAAAAATCGAACGAGCCGCGGAGGGGCGGGAACGAGTGAATACGTGGCCCTATTTCGGGCAACGCTACGATTTGCTACACATACCTGTACAGGTACGTGTTAGAATATTATTATCATTTCTCTTGCCATCCGACAATGTGCAGCATGGTCTTCAACACTGATCACTCATAACTTTCCCGAAGGAAGAAAGCCTCGGAAACAAAAGGAAATCCATGCATCAAGTTCGTATTCCGTTTGCCATCTGAGGACGCTGCGCAGCGGTTGTTCTTGTCGTATCATCCACGTACAAAAGGTTTGCTGGCATCCTATGACTTAGAACGTGGAAGGTGGTATCGATCAGACCTGAACACACAAATAACTGGTAGTTATTTTGTCGGGAGAGGGGTGGATCGCATAAAAATGACTAAAACAAAAAATGAGTCACCCCACGGTAGGGGTTGCACTTTTTGGGCCAAAGGTTTCTGACCAATCGGGTTCCCTCACCCCTTTAGAAGCGCAGTCCCGTTTTGGGGACAAACCACTCAAATTCCAAGTATTTTGTACCCAAAAACGGGGCTGCGGTTCTAAAAGGGTCAAGTGAGGAACTACCAGCTGGGATGACTTTTTTTTCTCGTATGTTCGTTTTATGACTAACAACGCGTACACTTGCTTGCCGGTCGGTTGGCACGAACGAATTTCTTCCAAGTAAGTGTCGTATCGGGTGAGATATTGAGCTCCATACGTGAGGGGTTAAGGAGCTCCAGGAGCTCCCCTATTGTAAGAGCTACGTGTTAACCCCTTTAGCACCGCACTCCCATATGTGGGGACAAATCACTCTAATTATAAGTAGTGTGTCCCCAAAACGAGACTGGGGTCCTAAGAGGGTTAATAGCGCGGAACATTTTTTTTTTTTTTGCCAAAAAGACGGGCACGATACGTACGAGGGCCAAAGCCAAATCACATTTATTTCACAGCGTTAATATTGGTGGGTATATCCCCCCAACTCCAAAGGTTGTTAACGTTTTCGCGGTTTTAGAGTGACACATCGAATAAAAGCATGATGCATCGCTTACGCTCAAAGATCGAAACATCACAAACGAGGTGGCCTTGAGGCTTACCTACTATTTTTTTGGATAAATATGTGACGCTCATTGCACCTTTTTATTTTTAGGCATAATATACTGCACATAGCTGGTATGTTTCAAACATCCTGCTTCAATGCGTGCCCTTTAAAGCAAGGGTGAGATGTGAATCGTGAGTAGTTTTTGCCGAAAAGGTGTGAATCGGCACCGATTAACCGAATAAATCGGAGCGATACGAATCGACACCGGGATCGGCAAGTCGGGGGCGATGTTTTTTTTCGACGGGCAAAACATCGGATTTTTTGTTCGGGAAACCGCATCGTCCGGATGCGCATGCACGACCTTGGAAAAAAAAAAACAAATCGGGTTTCACTCAAACATTTTATCGTAAAACAAGGGTTCGAAGGAGGGGATTTCACTCGCACCCTGCTCGTCGATATATATATCGGAATATCGTTTGCACCGAAAAAAACGATGTTTGGATTATTATCGGAAAAACACAGCCGATATACAGGTCTACTTTTTCAAGCCTTCGCGTACCCACCCACTACACCGATATGCAATGCATGCACCGGTCTTGCAATCTGATAGGGAATTGCATATATATATATATATACGAAGTACCAGGTACCTGGTATACATTTAACGACTTGTCATTTATTTGGTTGGCGTATTGGGCTTCCGTACTGCACGTGGCTCGCGATATGTTTCAATTTTTTTTATGGCTGCTGTTGTTGGGGAGGGGGGGGGGGGGGGGTACTCGTTATCATGCATGGGCGTATAGTCGTATGGCCATGGACCCTCGCATCCCTACAATGCCGGGACGGAGCGCGTCTGGTTTTCACCGACTAGGCATACAATGGTTGCTTGCACCACGGGCGAAGCGGCTTGAGGTGTCCGGCGAGTCGCATGAAGGGTGAGCTGCTTTCTACTGAGAACCGCCAGGGAGGTGGACTTGCTTATGGGATGACAGCTTCAACAAGTAAATTTAATTCCCGGTGTAGCCACTTCCAGAGACAGCAACGGGTTCGCTATATAGGTGTCTGCTTCGTGGGTGCCTTACCATATACACACTACGCGACACCATCATCCCCCTTGTGTTGAGATGTTAAGGGTTCTCCCGGCACAAAAATGATCGAACTCGACCGCCAGCCGCGGTGACCACCAAATAAAACAAAAAAAAGGTACCTTGGTTGTCTAGCTCACGCGGTGAGAGGCGTGTTTCACAGCGTCGTCGCCAACCGACGCCAACCCAACCTATATACCAGGCATCTAATAAAGGGGGCGGGGGAAAGAGCTCCTTACACCGTGGACACATCATACCTGGATAGAGGGGTGCACCTACTACTTCTGAGGTTCCTTTGCCCATACTCTGACTTTGAGAAGGAAAATAAATAGTAGAAGAAAAGGAAGAAGAAGAAGAAGAAGAAGAAGAAGAAGAAAAAGAAGAAGAAAAAGAAGAAGAAAAAGAAGAAAAAAAGAAGAAAAAGAAGAGGAAAAAGAAGAAGAAAAAGAAGGAGACGGCGAAGAAAAGGAAGAAGAAGAAGAAGAAGAAGAAGAAGAAGAAGAAGAAGAAGAAGAAGAAGAAGAAGAAGAAGAAGAAGAAGAAGAAGAAGAAAAGGAAGAAGAAGAAGAAGAAGAAGAAGAAGAAGAAGGAAAAGAAGAAGAAAAAGAAGAAGAAAAAGAAGGAAAAGAAGTGGAGAAAAGAAGAAGAAAAAGAAGAAAAAAGAAGAAGAAGAAGAAGAAGAAGAAAAAAAAGAAGAAGAAGAAGAAGAAGAAGAAGAAGAGAAGAAGAAAAGAAGAAAAAGAAGAAGAAGAAGACGCAACCTGATGGCCTAGCTAGGTACAACTGAACGAAACGTTTGACCAACGGTATCGGATTAATCCCCTTCGGTTAGCGTCCAAAAATAGCTCTGGCAGTGTGCAACCGTCTGCGCACGAGCGAGCTGCGTGAGCGGCCGGACGTAGTACATAGTGCGGGTATACAGGATCGCGCTGCGGCACAATATACTGCTGTACGAGTAGCGGGGGGGGGGGGGGTGGCTGTCGCGCACGGCAAGTTTAAAGTTTTACAGAGCGTCTTTCCGAAGCTATATACAGTACTACGTTACGCTTTTTTTATCAATATACCTGGTACCTGGTATATCGCTCACGGTTGGGGTGAGTAAAAAAAAAGGAGAAATATCGGGGGAAGAAGAATATGAAAAACAAAAGGAACGTGAAGAACGAGAGAAGAACAAGAACAAGAAGAGGAATAAAATAAAAAAGCGGATGTAAATGTGCTCGTTAGCCTCGAACAGGTACGCCCGCAGTCCCCTTGTATCGAGCATAAATTATTGAACGAGGGCAGGTAGACCCCTCCCTCCCCCGTGCTGTCAAGGGTATTAGGCGTGGACCTTAGACTTTTTTTTTAACCCCGAACATTTTTTTGTCACCGACGGAGCGGAGTTCCTCAACGCTACGTAGAACTTATCCAACCCAGGAAGCCTGCGCCAGTGAGTTGCGATCAGCACGACTTTCACCCACTTCCACCCGCTTCCGTTCCGTTCCAATAAACGTTCAGTAGTTCCTTTCGGCTTTTATCATTTATACGGAAACTTCCATCTACGTCCTCAAAAACTTCCATCCACTCTCATCCGACGATTTTTTACCGTTTGATGACTTCTGGCCATTTACGGCTCGCGCTTTGCACTCACGGCCTCCAGCGGTTCCTGCGGAGGGCTTACTATATTTCTGAACCTTGAGGGTGGGAGCAGGGTTCCGAATGGGGCCCCAGCCGGGTGGGATCAGGAGAGCCAGGCAGGGGCCTGTTTTGTTTCCAACGATTACGGACGCAAATGGGAGTTTTCTTGAAAATTGGAGTCAGATAGGAGTTTTAGAAGTTGAATGGAAGTCGAATGGAAGCTAGGTGGAAGTAGGTGGAAATGGGTGGGAGTAGATAGAACCGCATCAAGGTGTACGGAAGCTTAGTAGAAACTCGGCCAAGCTTCCCCCGGGCATGGACGTGGGAGCTTCCACTTTGCTTCCACTTGAGAAACTTCCATTGGAAGCGCATGGAAGTTTTTTCATCTACTTCCAATCCACTCACAACTCCTTCCACCAACTTCCATCCACTGTAGCTTCCATTCGACTTCCATTCAACTTCCTAAACTTCCATTCGACTTCCATTCCGGAAGTTGAATGAAAAGTTTTGGAAGCAAACTGGATTTCGAATGGAAGTCGAATGGAAGCTTCCACTCATTTACAGAATAATGAGGGACGCTGAACTGGCGAGAGCCGCCCAACATCGCTGGAGACCCGATATAGGAAGCACACGTTTACACATAATTTCATCGCCTAGGACATATCATGGCCTACTTAAGGTCGTGAGAGAATGAACAGGGTCTGCATAGCACAAACCCAAACCAGGAAACATGTGCTATATACGATGAGCTTGAGCATAGAAAACACGGAATCTATCTGCCTTGAAATTTCTGCTGTTGATATCCAAGCGGGAAGCGACGACCTTTCTGAGATAGATGTGTATTTCGTGCTCGCTGGCCTATGCGAACGCGTGCCAGGTTTACACATTAGCTGAAACGTCGAAAACAAGAAAACGTTCGTTGGAGCTCTTCCAGGGAGACCGGACTTCGGGCTGCTCGGGCCTCCCCCCCTCCGCCTCAGAACAAAAAGGGTTCCGGAACCCCGGCTACTTGTGCCCCCCCCTCCGCCCCCCCCCCCCCCCCCCCCGCGCGCTTCAAAATAAAAAAATGGGGAGGGTGGAGCGGCAGAAAAAGGGCTGACCAACCTAGTGACTACCTCACGTCTGCCCACGCTCGCAGGGCAGGAATCTCGTGCTTGCTTGCGCCCCGCCTAGGGGATGCTGACCTCTACGCGATGCCTTCCTAGAAAGGGCTGCATGCAGGGCCGTCAGGTCCCACGCTATCCCCATACTATATCCCGCTCCCCGATACAGACAGGCCCTATTCTCTCTACCAATAAAATCTTGTTTTGTTTGTTTCTTCGTTTTCGGGGGTCGCTACTTCGTCTGCTAGAAAAACTACCCCTTGGGCCTCTCCAAGGGAGGAAAGAGCCTCCGAACGTACATGTAGGTGCTAACTTCTTGTTGTAAAGGCGTTACCTGCAGAGCTATAGGCGTAAAAGATGGATCGATTGTCCAGCCCAGGGTAAGCCGTATAACCCCCCCCCCCCTCCCCCTAAGCGGACGTACCGATACACCGTATACGGCCGTACTTGGACCTATACCCGCTTCGTTTCAATACCTGGGGAACCGGGGAGGCACGTTTTTTAGGGAACAGCGCGACCAAGCGCTTCTATAAAAGAAACGATCGAAGTGAGATCCGGACAAGAGTCCTCGACGATGTCAAGTTTGAAGGCGTTACCTACTGAACTACACGGGTGGTAGATCGATCAAATACCCAGCCCTGGGGGTAGTCCTTACCAGTCCAACACTACTGTATCATAATGCGGGTGCGCGTCCGGCATGCAACACTCGGCTGACCTTCTTTATCTGTAACTTGAGGAAGGCGATGGGGTCTTCCGGTTTGTTCAGCAGGACCCTGCGGCGACGGACCGGCGGTGGCAGTAGTAAAAGCAGTGGGCAGAAAGTGCGAATACCGAATGTCACAACCGAAGGCATGCACAATTGTGAACAGCATGCACCGCAGATGGTACATATGATGCCCTTTGCAGTAACGTGCAAATACGATCCCGGATTGCAATACGAGTACTGTAAAAGGAAATGCACGCACGACGAGCGCTCAGACGTGGTGGAGAGTGCTCGTACACGTGCGGCCGTGCGCTCTTCCTACTCGTACGTACCAATGCGTTTACGGCGAGGTCCAGCAATCGTTGCTTTTTTAGGCCGCTGCACTTGGGTCCCAAGACCTGCGGGCCCCGGCGAGCTGGACACGGGGAGAACGTCGGTGCTGGCTATTGCATGCTTCTGACAGGTAAGTACTGTACTGTGCTGCACAGCAGTACTGGTAGGCGTTATTTCCGTTCGTATCTGGAGTGATGACTCCGGAGTCGAACGTAAAAACGTGGGGGATTCGTACTGTCTGTATGGGAACGCGACCCGTGCGACAGACGTGCCGTACACGTTCTGTTCTAGAGCCGTAGTGTTGGGCAGTATCATACTGTACCAGTACTTAAAAACTTAGTGCACTGCACTTAAAGTACTGTGTATTAGCCCCCCCCCCCCCCCCCGCGCGCGCGCCTGTTCTCCACAATGGAATTAAACCCCACGTATATGGGGACAATGTTGATAAATCCCAGGCATTCGAAAAGAAAAGTTGTTGGAAAGTACGCACGAAGTGAAGGATAGAGGTTGCCGTACATGTAATATGTACCGGTATAAAACAGGATGCTGTCTGTCAGCAGCATGCCCTAGTTTTGAACCGCTCCTCCACACTGCTCTAACACGAGACACGGAGCCCATTCCAGCCAGGCTGATAGAAAAAATGCCGATACTTCTTACAGTACTACACGAGCGCTCGTGTATGCGATCGATCGAGAGGTCGGAGCATGCGCATACATACCACAGACATGATACAGTAGTTCAGATTCGAGTCAGCTGCTGGTAAAAATATCATGGCAACCGCATCATCAGTCATCGTCACCCTTGTCGTCACGGTTGTTTGTTTTCTCGCCTTCGAAGATACTCCTGCATCATCTCCTGAAGATGGATTCTCTCCGCGAAAAGCGCCATGTCCTCCATCAGCACTTCGTTGTCTGGCAGGTACACCGGCGGTATGGGCGCCCGTGCGGCACGCGCCATGATGGTTTCGAGGACCCCAAAAGGAGACTGATGCACTACTTACTGCTGTTATTTCTGCTGCACGCTGAGAGCCACGATAGTAGCAGCACACAGAAGGTATACGTGGGCGAGACTTGAGACTCGACACTGCGGCGCCCGTGCGACGCACTCGTGTACTCCCCGACTCAAACGCGGCGGAATAAAACATGAAACGGCTGGATTCGCGAGCGTGGATTGGTCTATTCCAGATTTTTCGGGTTTGCCTCTCTTGGTTCTGTTTTTCGCAACTTTTCGCTATTTTCTACCAGGTAGGTACTGTTTTGAGTTGTCAAGTCTTCGCGTCTTAATACGCTGCGCTGCGGCTTGTTACCCCTCCTTCGCGTAGCCTCCCCCCCCCCCGATGCTTCCGTCTTCAAGAGTTCTACAGATCAAAGGCACAACCGGAGTCAGACTATAAATACTGTAGCAGATCACAGCTTCTACATATATATATATATATATATATATATATATATGTGTGTTGTTTTTTAGAGCGGCGTGAAGATACAAAGATATCATAGATACGAAGCTCGAAGACAAGATACGAAGATACCGACCGGTACACTGACTCTACTACTACTACTACTACTACTACTACTGTAGGTTCTTGTACCCACATCCTGGCAGAAGATTTCGCGTCCACTTCCGCACCGCTGCTGTGCTGTGTATTGGTTCAGTAGAGCGTAGGCGAGATTCGAATCCTGGCCCAGACGACGAGACACTGAGCTGGTGGTAGCATATCCCTGCAACAACAACCACACCGGCAGCTGTTTTTGGTGAGAAGAGGCTCGAAAAAATAGCCCATTCCGCCGATCACATCATACGGAGCAGAGAAGGTCACGTCGAGCAGTAAAGCGGGGCGCTCGGTCTCGGCGTGTGCGTGGCAGACAGATCTAACCACCGGTATTAATTAGTACGAGTGTATCTATCTGCCGGTATTTGTTATGGATATCGAGACATCGGAGCAGCTGGCGTTTATTCCGGAGCAGGTGGAGAGCATTTTGATGGCGGTCATCGACGGCATCCTGCGGACAGAGGTTTATCTCGAAGAGAAGGTGTGTCATGGGATGGGGTGGAATGGAATGCAATTTGATGTGTTGTATGTACCTTCGTCCGAAGGATACATTCGAAGGGGAGGCTGAAATCGTACGTACGTACCAGGTAAACACGATGGTGTCAGTGCGTTACTACTACAGCAGAAATGCACGTATGTCAGCCAAAGTGCTACCGCACTGCTTCTACAGCCACGAACCGCTATGGCTACGGCGATAAGCACGTCGCAAGCTCGAGGTGTACTGCCTGTGCCAACCTGCGACGTGAAAGACGGGGTGTCGGACACGCAGACGTGGGGAGAAGACGTTGAGAGATTCGTTTTTAATGGGCTTTAAATCTTAACTCGATTCTTTTACATCGTTTCGTGCACATCAAACGAACTACAATGAATGGCAGCGCGTGCGAGTATATAGATACCCCGGTTCGACGTATGTGTATACGAAGTGTACAACATCCATGGTGAAGCTCCATTTCTACCTTGTTTGTGGGGTTTACGTACGAGCTCGGAAGAAAACTCCAGTCTGTCGTCGTTGTCCAGCGTATGTTTGGAAGTACTAGTATTGTGTTTAGATACGTACTACACTGCTGCTGTAGTGTACAAGCAATGCATACGTACCTGGTAGTGGCCCCGCACTTAAACGATCCTCAGAACCACCGACAGTACTTACAAGTTCGGGAAAACCTCTTTCTGGTCGCGTGTCTTTGGAATTCAGTCCTCCTGCGGAAAATACACTCACTGTAAATTCATAGTATGTGAAGAGGGGTGCAGAAATATAAGCTGGCAAGAGGCACAGGGATGTCGGTGCTGGGTAGAGCACGGTGCTTGTACTTCACGCTTCTTAGTACTGCTCCTCAAGTGAGCTGAGCGAAAGGGAGATAACTCAAGTGAGTAAGGAGGGCTTCGTCAGGGGCACAACTCAGCCCAGACGCTGACCAAAACTAAACTGTAATAAATATGCTGATACAGTCTATCGGAACGTTGTCATGCAAATATTCCCAACTATATAACCGAATGTTCTCTACCGGGACGTTGTCATATCAAAAGTGCCCAGACTTTTATTTAACAGAATGTTCTGCTCACAAAGGGGAAGTCTGAACTGGCTTCACTGAATATTCCCAAGGAGTTACGTATATATACCCATATAAGATTCGCCTGCAGATATATTGCTAAAGACACTGCACACAACCATATAAGATTCGTCTACAGGTATATATATCTGGTATCCCCAAAGAGCTATGTGCAACCATACAAGGATCCGGGTATGGGTATATATATGCGTTCCTATACAATGGATGTGCTACTTCATCACATTAGCCCGCCCTGAATAGTCGTATATAATATGTAGATCACACGGCGATACAAGGACGATGACCATACGTACCATCCCAAAACCGGGAAGAGAGATCGAAGCTGCGGTTATTTAACACAGAAATGAGGTGATAGATCTACCCCACACCTCGTAGTGAGGCTTCGACGCGTCACTCAAGGAGTAATCGACTATCCGGAAGGGGGAAAAAATAAAACACAAGAATCCAGACAAGACGCAAGGGCGCGAAGGAAAACAAAGGCCAAATACGATACGTTGGCGGGAAGTACGCCGCAGAGCTGGTAGGGGATATAAAGAGCGTCTGCCACGCGGGGGCTCGAGGCTGACGAGTACGTGGAGCCAAGGACTAAGACGTGGGACCCGCGGCGGTCAGCTGGTAACACACTAGCACAAGCGGGAAAGTGTTGTGGCCTTTCCTCCGGAAAAACATACGCTAAGAAAAACAAGGGCATTTGGGAATGCCTCATATACTCCAAAGCAAGCAGAAAAACGCAGGTCGTAGCAAGGCTAGTCGCGATTAAAACAAGTATGTCAATCAAAGTGGCCCACAAGAAACACCTGGAAAACGTGTACAGAAGCGTGGAATCTAAAGCGAGTCCAGTACGCTGAAAACAAAGTAGGAAGTAGAAAGCATCTATCTGTCCAACAGATACGCACGATAAGAAAAGCTGAGAAAGCGGACAAAGAGGTAGACAAATACCATGACAGAAAAAGCTGTAGCGCCACGGTTCGGCGGCCTTCACGAAGAGGAGGGCGGTGGAAACGGGTGGCTTAAAGTGCTCGAAGAACGCAAATACTACCGGATACGCAATATCACGATTTCGTGGTAGCCAACAACAGTAGAAAGAACAATCATAAATGATACTGTAATTTTGCGGTGGTAGATTCAAGTTGAAGATATAATCGCTAAAATCCCGAAGGTACAATACCACGACAGTCCGGCGGTCTTCGCTATGGAGGCAAGCGGAACTGGTAGTGGTGGAAGTGAATACCGAAATCTATATCCCGAAGGTACACTACTACCGTAATTCGGCCTCCGTCGCTAAAAAAAGCGAACGGATCCGGTAGCGGTGAATTGAAAACAGCAGACCCACACCCGAAAAGACAATGCCACGACAGTTTGGCTGCCTTCGCTAGAGACAGCGAACGGAACCAGCAGTGAGTGGAAGATTGAAAACTTTAGACCAACATACACGACAGTAGAACACTATAATAATCTATGAAGAAACAGCCCAATACAAACAACAAGAAAAAGTAGACAACAAACAAACCAATACGCCTGGACGTACAACACCAGGACAGTTCGGTGGCTTTAGTTGAGAGACGAGCGGAACCAGCGGTGGGAAGATGGAAGAAGCAAATCAATACACCCTGAAGTAGAAGGAACGCAGAAAACCGCACTCTCAGCGTTAGACCCAAATTAGCCGAAAACTAAACCTAAAAGGGGGCGGCATACTAGGGTCGCAATACGACGTTAAACGCACCCAAACGATCTGGAGAAGTACTCAAAAGCTAAAGGAGGCTATGAGGGCCAAGAGATGCAGTCAGAGGCCCACCGGGCTCCTCTTCACATTTATTTGGCGCCACACGTGTGGGCACAGGGATGTCGGTACTGGTAGAGCACGCTGCTTGTAGTTCACGAACTTCTCATTAATGCTCCTCAAGTAAGTTGAGAGAAAGGGAGAGAACTAAAGCGAGTACAAGTAAGGAGGGCATCGTCGGGGACACAACTCAGCCCAGACGTTGACCAAAAAAAACTCACCTGTATGCAGATACAGTCTATCGGGACGTTGCCATACAGAATATTTCCAACTATAACCGAATGTTCTCTGCCAGGACGTTGTCATGCCGAAGGTTCCCAGACTTATAACAGAATATTATGTTCACGAAGGGGATGTCTGAACTGGCTTCATTAAATATTCCACAGGAGTTACGTACAACGATATAAGATTCGCCTGCAGACATATCCCTAAAGACGCTGCATACAACCATATAAGATTCGTCTACAGGTAGGTATGTCTGGTATCCCCAAAGAGCTATGTGCAACCATACAGAGCCGGCGTCCCCGGTGGCTTGGTAGGTGGTCCGCGTGCCTATCAAGATCAATTTCGTGGGTTTAATTCTCACCGAGTGCATGCTCGTAGGGACTTTTTCTTGCGTAAAAAAAAAATGATTGGCGGAAAGCGCGAGAGCGTGAGTTAGCTACGTTCGATGAAAATCGACGAGCAGTGGGAGTGCTGAACCCTATGTGCGACAAAAAATAAAGGCGCGTACCGGGGAGGAGAAGGGAAGACACCTGTGACCACGGTTTGTCCAGAAGATTGCTGAGGGTAAAAACCTCCTACGAGTTAGGCTGGAAAGTAAAAGTGATGACTAAAAATAAGAAAATAAAAAATACAAAGGATCCGCATACGGATATATATATATGCGTTCCTATACAATGGATGTGCTACTCCACCACAAGTACTACAAGCGGCTACTATTACGGGGGACCATAGTTAGTAGGACCTATGGTATACATAAAAACCTACATATTTACCCATTTTTACTAACAGTATTTGGTCCTATTAACTATGGTCCCCCGTAATATTAATAATAGCTTCTGAGACTAAAGTGCAGCGGTTTCGATTCTACGGTCTTTAGATACCGCGCTGCGTAACTCCTTTCTGCCGTCGTTGTCATGCGTATCTTTGGAATGGTTCTACTTAGATATATTATAGTGCACTTAATATGTGGGTCATGATACCAAAATGGAGCGGGTTCGATGTCCTGTGTACGTTTGGAATTATTCTCTTCAGCTATTATTGCACTACTAGTGGGGTTATTTCCGTTTCGGATACTGAACGGAGATATGACTCCCCCGGGTGGCTATCTCCCACCGCACCTGCCCCTCTCGGGGGTCAGGTCAGGTCAGGCCAACGTGCCCAAGCGCCAGTGTGGTAACAGCAGCCTGCTCTGATATTGCAACGGGAGCTTCGAGCTAAATCGAAACAAGACACGAAATCTGAACGTGGAAGTTAAGTGTGACATGCTCCACTTTTACCAATCCGCCGGAGGATAAAAACGATAAACAAATAAAATGATACTGGAGTCATTCACTGAAGTTTTCAAAGAGATGTAGACATCAAGATCGATGGAGGCAGCCTCTCTGGCAGTTCCGCGGCCGGGGAGGATGCACGTAAGATGCAGGTGGTGGATTTTGGGGGGTTGGTCGGTAGAATTAGAAGCAGCGCTAGCAAGTTAGGAGGCGGCTGAGAAGGAGAGAAAGTACAGCGAGCGGCCACGTGCTAGCTACGACGACGACGGCCACAGCAAATACCTTGCGTTGAATAGACTGCTGCTGTTTGACGCTGTTTATTGCGGCAGCGAGAGCACTCCCTCCACCAACGAAGTGTGGTCGAATGACGAAGAGGAGAGGCATGGGGGCGAAAATACTCGCAGCTCTGCGTCGTGTGCAGCCGAATGGGCACGGAGCTCCACGATGCCTTCATCAGTCTTTTAAATCTTAAAGCCCTGTGTAGGGTGTAGGGGTGTACTGTCGGGTGTTTTTGTTATTTCTCCACTCAACCTGACTCAACCGTGGGAGTTTCTCGATGTACCCCTTGGCAGTGTAAACGAAAACCGTACAGGTGCAGCTCTGTAGCGCCACCAGCACCGCTAGCCACCTCACGCCAATAAAGTAAAGCGTGCAACAGTTTTTCCCACCAAAGTCCCGAACAAGGGTTAACACTACTCACCATGATGTGTATCCTACTGCAGCACAATACCGGTAAAACCTACGCAACCTCGTATACACTCTCGACCACACGAACAACGGCAACAACGCATCAGCAACCTCCTCCGCAATCAAAACGGCGCCGTCGAAGAAAAGAGAGGTTGGGGATCGAACGGTCAAAGTTCGGGTACGCAATACTTCGCACATTGGACAGATCACGATGTACAGCAGCACATAATCTGGATCCCGTGCTGCTGATGTTGTGAGATGTAACCAGTGCAATTTCACCCCACAAAAAAGGTGCGCCATATTGTTCAGGCTATGTAGACGACTTCCATTCCGGCAACATCAGCTATAGATCATACCAGTACGCATCAGGAATCTACCCATCTCTGAAATATCTAGATCGCCAGGTGGGGGTATCATCTATCTGGTCTCCCCGGTGTGTGCTTAGGTCGCCTGCGAACGGTGACGTCGACGGCATGCACGGCACGTCCTCCACTGAGATCCTATCGATGGCGTCGACGTTAACTTACCGTTGTAAGGCGAGAGAAAGAAGAGTGTTAGTGTTCACCCGAATTGACCATGTGATGGGGCACCCGGTCTTTCTCTTCTTTGACGGCGACGGTTGTTGAGCGGAGGGGGCTGTCTGTTGATGTGCTGCTGTTGCCGTCGTTCATGATTCAAGTTGCAGATGCAGTCTAGGCCGTTGCCCATATATATTACAACAGTAGCCGCTCATTGCGTTCCACCAACTCTCCAATTTGCTTTGTTTTTGTGAAAAGGACTGTTGCGGTAGATGGATTTTCTTGGTGGGAATAACTTACGGAAGCACAGCAGTATTGATAGATATCTGGTAGATCATGATTTCTCCTTGGCAAACGCCTCGCGACATAGGCCTGTGTCAACGACACAACGACACCGACCATAGACGTCGCTCCTCACACACCCATGACAGACAGGCACAAGTAGGTATACGTTGTACAAGGGCCTTCAGTACAGGGCCTTCCAATCAAGCCCCTGCAACGCCTTTCAGGTGGTTCCAGGACCTTTTTCAGAGCCCTCAACCCCTTTATTTTGGACTGCAGTCCCGTTTGGGGGGCAGCCCACACAAGTTCAAATTCTAACTATTAATAGCTTGTCCCCAGAACGGGGCTGCTGCGGACGAACTACCCCGTCAGAACGGGACTGCGGATAAACTACTTAGAATTTGAGCGTGGTCTGCAGTCCCGTTTTGGGGACAAACTACTTAGAATTTGAGTGGTTTGTACCCAAACCGGGACTGCAGTCCTAAAAGGGTGAGCGTTTCAGGGCCTTCAAGACCTTTCAGGGCCTTTCAGGGCCCTTCAGGGCCTTTCAGGTACTTTCAGGACCTTTCAGGATATTTCGGGACCTTTCATGATAGTTTAGATTTTAGTTTAGATTTTAGGGGATTCAGAACATTTCAGGACCTTTCGGGACCTTCCAGGGCGAATCACGACGAATGGTAATCCTTGTGGCAATGACAAACCTTGCAGTACGTCAACACAATCGTTTCGGGTGCTCGTCGTATTGCCATACTATCGCGAATGTGCCTGCCGAGGGCGGCAGAACACTGCTGTACGTATACTTCATCACTATTTACCCTCTGATTATGTGCAGCTTTAACCGAAACTTTAACGTCGATCTCTAATGAACAGCTGGATGATGTACGAGTACAGGAACAAGAAGCAGAAGACCCAGGGAAACGGAGCATGGAAGTCAATCTATACGTTAATAGTATGCTGTATCGATCTACCGTACGAGAACTTCGAAGTGCCTACATTTACAGGGCATACTCTGCGTTTTCTTCTCCCGATTTGACGTCAACCTACAGCAGAAGTACGGCTGTACAAGGCACCTATGATATACGAAGATGCGGCAAAGTGTAAAGACCGTTGACTTTGCGCATGGGTGCGATCATTTTTCAGCGCTAGTTTTTCCGACCGAAAAGAAGCAACTACAGCAGCAGTAGTAGTAGTGCTTCTGCGATCCTTCTGCGGTCTAGGCAAGCACCTGCTTGATGCAGGGAAAACGTTCAGCCGTACGTAGCGGTACGAGTATCACCACCGTCATGCTGTGCGCATGTCTTACCTATCCCCTACCACTCTGTCCCGCAAAATAAGGACCGTTTGTGTTTAATATTACAGTATTAATAGTATACAAAAGTGCATTGCGGGACAGCGTGGCCACACAACAAGTACATATATATATACAAGGTTATAGTATAGGCTCACACGAACCAGAACCTGCGGTAGTAACAAAAGAAGGCCCACACTTCTGGGTGGGCGCCAAGAGAATTGGATAGAGAGTTTGTGTTCACAGCGGCGAGTGATACACAAAATAAAATGCTACCAGGTATATATATATAACAGCGAATGCTCAAGATTGTCCAGGAATGGTGTCACATTGAGGTTCTTTGCTCAGACTACAACTGCCAGTGGGGGGTTCTTTTTGGCGGGCCAATACTGTAATCAAGTACGTAGCTCGGGTTGATTCCTGTGGTTGATTGATGCTGTAAGCGTTGATATTTTCGGCTCATTTGTTTTCCATTCGAAGCCTTAAGCGGGGAAAATGGCCGACCAAAAGTAAGTAAGTGTCGACCGTACGGCAAAATATCACTGCCCGATCGAGAGACGATACCACTTACTTGATGTCTGCGTAACATTGCAGCGAGTCGTACGGCACGGACTCACAACACAATCCTGCTACTAATAGTACTGTTGGGCGCTTAGCGTGCTCGTAGACCGTTGATAACACCATAAAATCAACCAGGTTTTTGGCAGCTGTTTCGGAGCCCCAAAGGTGTTAACTTTCTGTGATATGAATAATGCCTCCGCCAGGTTTCTCACTGGGTCAACACGATCTGCGACCGAAGCATGCAGGAGCTGCACGACCTGAGCAAGCCGTTCAAGTACGTGATTTCGTGCGTCATCGTCCAGAAGAACGGGGCGGGCTTCCACATCGGGCACAGTGCCTACTGGGACATCAGCAACGATAATGTCTGTCAGGTACGACATTCGCACGCACCGGCTATATCACATTGTATGCGTATAGTATCGCAGAACTATTCCATTTACCATTTGGCAATAATATGTGTTCCTTGCTCCAATCACACCATCCACATGTAAAAGGGAATCTACTGTATAACTCAACGGTTTTAGACGTAAAGAACGCAGTGGCTTCTGACGTGGAAGATGCTGTCAAGTACGTTAATTGTATTCATGGCTAGATGATGGCAATGTGAGCTACCAGATAAGTCCTAATAGGGTTTGCTTAGACCCTATCACACCCCCCCCCCCGTCTGTGTCGTTGCTACCTTTCCTTGGGCATTTCCGGTTGATGCCGACGTGACGAACATAACTACTACTGCCGTATATTTCTATGTTTGTCTCTCTCCTCCGCACCTGCTCCGCGCGTTGTTTTACGCGTTATTATGCCTGGTGTGTGTTGTAGGTGGCATGGCCTACGGACAAAATGAGGGAGCAGCAAGGGAGCAGGATGAAGTGCGTCGTTACCGTCTTTGGTCTCTCCTTATGATCACCATCATAATGCACCGTTCGTATAGATTTTAGGGTGTTTAAGAGTACCTGGTGTATGTACGTATTACGGGGGAACCCACATCAATCAGAACCAAACGTAGCGTGTGAACATAGAGGGGTTCCTGGTTCTGGGGTCTATCGTGAGTTCTGATTACCGCCCCCCTCGCGCATAGTTTCGGCGGTCACCAACGCTGGCGGTCGAGTTAGATCGTTTGTGCGGGGTGGAGAACCTTAGCTCCGCACAACAAGGGGGATTGTCGTATTACGCGGTGTGTATACGGTGAGGCACCCAAGGGGCAGACACATGGATTATCCATTGCTGTCTCTGGAAGTGGGCAAACCAGAAAACAAGTCAATTCTTTCGAAGCTGCCATCCGTATGCAAGTCCGTCTCACCGGCGGTTCTTATGCACTGTAGTGCGATGCAGCTCACCCTTCATGCGGATCGCCCAACATCTCACGGCGCTTCGCGCTTGGTGCAAGCATTGCCTGCTTGGTCGGTGAAAACCAGACACGCTCTCCGTCCCGGCATTGTAGGATGCGAGGGTCTATGGTCATACGACTACGTACGGCCATGCATGACATGAATGAGTATGTACGCCCCCTCCGCATAATACTACTGTTGATGATTGCGTATTCTCACGACCTACTCATTTTACCTGGCTGGTTCCAATCAGTCACTCGTCACATACCAGGTGCGTTTTATTGTTGTTGTTGTTGTTGTTGTTGTTATTGTTGTTTCGGGCACCTTCCTCCCGCGTAGGAGCCCAGACAGAGTCCAGGCGCATATTTGGCGAATATCGCACACGAGTGGAGTATAGTAGCACAGCAGTGGGCGCCCGCAGTATGTTGACAAACCAACGTAGGCTCAGATCGGCACGAACAATAAGAAAACTTGGTCGAGAAACACAGCTCAACAGCGGGACCAACTCTCACTAAATCCTTCCTGGAATGCAATAGAGTTAGATCAAGGTCGGAAAAATAAAACCTTGATCCTGGACACCAAATTGACGTTTCTTAACAGCGGGTGCCCGCCGAAAAACCCCACAGCCCTAACCCTGGACGCCAGTCAGAGCAACCCAATATTTGCACGTCTGAGGTAAAATGTAAGGACCGTTGGCGTAAAATTATCAAGTAAAGAAGACCAAACGGTCCGCATTTTCTCGCCTGGAGCGGTATACCGTACCAGGTATACCAGGGGCTGGTGTAACGTTTGTTTGTTGTGTACCGTATCTATTTGGCGGTGTGTATACGCGCACTTGGACGCCAGTCGACGAGGGAAGAAAGGAGGGGCTGAAGTTTTACCGCGGCAAGAAAACGCAAGGCACGAAGCGCAGCGTGAGGAGGGGGCACAAGAGGCTGCTACATATCTATATATATATATATGTGTGTGACCCCGAATCTGAGTTACGACTACTACCACCATGTACTTGTCGGAGGGAGAGAGAAAATGAGAGCGGACACAATAAAAGCGATAAAAAGACGCCCATTCATTATTAAATGAAAAACTACAGTGCGTTCTACCGATCCCCGCAGATAAATCGCGCCCATTCGCAATCCCCGCAAAAAAAGAAAATATAGAAGGTACTGTAGGTACTACTGTAAGTCATGCTGCTGTACGTAGCGACGAAGCAAAATATAACTTTTAGTCTTCCTACCAACCATCTTTAGCGGCAGATGTGCGTGTGCTACGATAGTGGGAGAAGCACATTGTGGTCAAAATATCGTTGGCATACATACCTCTAATAACGTATCTTTACGGAGGAACATACGTCGCATATATATTGCACCCAGCGAGAGGTGTGAGCCAGAGCATCATCACTTCATGTATTAAAAAAAAAGTGTTATTGGCAGGCTGAGCTGGGGACAGTACTGCTGTAGTATAGTGCTGTACGTATGCACAAGGCTTCGGGAGTGTTCGTTGGCTTGCACTTTCAGCAATAATTTATAGGGAAAACACAGTTTTTTTGGGTGGGGTGTGAAGAGTTGGAAATCCTCAAGTGAAGAGCTTCAGAGAATGTAAGTGCTATACTAGCGGTACGGCTACGGCTCCGCCAATAGCGCTACGAAGTCCTGCGTTTGCCAATCGTAGACCGGCCACGGCTCGGCACGCACGTACTTTTTTTTACATCCTCAATCGGCTGATCCTGGTGTACGCACATACGCACGGGCATCTAACCTATATCTACTGCTGCTGTGCCTGTCGCTGAATGTAAACTTTCCTACTGCACACAGAAGGTAAACCATTATTGTTCAGTGCTTTACATAAACACCCCTCTATACCGTGGCACGCGTCAACAGTACGTACGAGTTTAGGATCACAGGCTGTGATGCACCTTTACCCGTGTCGAACGACTCTCACTCAGGGCGGAAGATGAAGATCGTTTAGACATGAATGTGAAGATGAGGCGTTCCTTATATTTCCGCCCAGAGTGCTGGTGGTGTATACCAGGTAACTCGGAGAGAACACACCTCCCCTTTGTTTTCGTTGGTTTACCATCCCCTAGTCAGTTTTTTTTTTTTTTTTTTTTGCTATTTCTCGCCCCGTTTATCATTCCCGCCCTTCTTTTCTCTCTCCCTCCTATGATGTAGTCATAGCTCAGATCCGGGGTTACACTGTATCAATAATAGTAGGTTTTCCTCCCCCCTGCCCCCTGCGATTCGTGCCTTGCATTTATTTTTGTTCGGGCAACAAGCAAAATTGTAAATATACGAGAGCACATACAACTCATCATACAAATCATACACAGAGAGCAAGCCACCGTGAGTACGTACGATAACCGCATCAAACATCGTAGACAACTGCTACACGTATGCGTATCGCACCCATGGAGATACACATGCGCCACGGACGGTACTTGCGATGGCAAAGCCAATACTCTGCGGTGCGTACTCGCACACGAGATCCTTCGAGCACGCATCCTATGTAAGAACGTGCTTTCGAAAATTAATTGAAGAATAACGCCTCTTTGTGGCGTAACTGCCGAAAAGATCTCCGTTTTTCGTTGTTGATTTTTTGGGATACGTTCGTTCGTTGTTGACGATGTGGCACCAGCGAGGAAGTCAACCGAGAGCACGGAGCACCCGTGTGTCCGCCTGAACCGCAGACCACCACCATCGCGGACGAGGTCGTCGGGGTGTGCAGGTATGATACACCAACCTCGCCAACACAGGACAGCACCGCAGCACAGCAGAACAGAGCAGCCACATTATTGACGATCCCGACGCCGACGAATGGATGGAGATGAAATATGACAGCATTTTGTGGTGAAGGACCTCGTGCAAACTGAAAATGGCCAGTCAGCTGTTGTTGATGTAGTTGTTGTTGCGATTCTATTGCTCGGAAGCAAAGGCACAGAGTATATCTACTGTAGTCGCATTCATGGGTGAGTACATGTCTGTATGCCTGCGTTGATGTGGGCGTCTGCGTCACCTTCACCTTTCTTGGGGGCATCCGTGTTTACTTTGTTCAGCATTCCGGCATACCCACACCTACCTGGCTTTGCTGGCTTCCAAGTGCGCTTCATGCCGCCCGACTACTGTATCAAAAGTCTACGAGTATGTTAATGCAATTCTCTCCTGTGCTCGAAGCAAAAAAGTACAGAAAACGCATTGTGATCTCCGATTTTGGTACGTACAGAGTACCGCCCAGAGTACCTGCATCTGGCGTACAGCCGTAGAGGTGTGAACGGTAGGCCAACCAAGACATCGTACGTACGACATTGTATTGGAATACGCCTGATGTTGACCAAGGCATGTATGATGTCGGGGGGAGAAGAAAATACATTTTCATTCGTAGGTGTATATAACCACGGGTTTGTCCAGAAGTTCGTCGAGGGTAAAAACTCATGCGAGATGCACTGGAAATTATATTTGGATCAAAACAAAAAACTGTACGCACGTAGGTGCCAGGTATGCACGAGTCCGTCGTCTACAAGTCATATTGTCGGACATCAAACACAACGGTACGGTATAACCTACTGTACCGTACCTGGTACACGAACGAAGTACGTATCTATCTATGCGTTCGTATAAAGCGCGTGAGCTGCTTCCTAAGTGACCCCCCACGAGGACGCAATCGTCAACCGATACGTGCATCTTGTGGGTTTCCTATATATGTATGCCGTCGTGACGTTTTCTCTGATGTCGCGATGTATAACGCAGGCAGTCGCGGGCACACTGGGCTCACATGAAATACCGTACTGTATGTATGCACCCACGTGAATCTCGACGAAACGCAGGACGCGGTGTTGTTGCGCAGAAACTACGTCAATTCACCAATACTATACCTGTTACGCAATACCGTACACCAGCACGAGTTAGGAATACTTACGTGTATCAGACAGAACAAGGCTCGTGCATCTCGGTTTGCGCTTTTGCTCCTCATTTCCCCCTCGGCGATGTTCCATTCGAAGAACACGACGGTTCCCATCACACTTTTTCAATAAATATTGCCTTCATGCAGGTATTTGTAGGAGGACACTTACACTTTACGTATGATAGTAAGTACGGTGTTGACTACACGTATGTTAGTTCGCAGTAAGCACAGGTACCGACATATTTTTCATCCTGCTCCTCCTCCTCCCCACCCACCCACCCAACCTCCTCTTCTTCCTCCTCATCCCCCACCCCCCTGCCCCTCCTCCCTCGTCTCCTCCTTCTCCTTGTCCCTCTCCTCCTCCTCCTCCTCTTCCTCCTCCTCCTCCTCCTCCTCATCCTCCTCCTCCTCCTCCTCCTCCTCCTCCTCCTCCTCCTCCTCCTCCCCCTCCTCCTCCTCCTCCCCCCCCCTTGCCCTCCTCCTCCCCCCCCTCCCTTGCCCTCTTTCCTTCTCCCCTTCCTCTACCGCCACGGGTAGGCACCTCCTTCCCGAACACTTATTGCGACAACACCACCATAAAGTCGGGCGTATCTACGACGACGGCCAGTACTTTCAGACAGCAGATACAAAGGCATGATGGCTGGTGCCGGCAGCGGGGGGGAGGCGATTAACCTCCATGGTGGTGGTGGTGGTGGCGCCGGTGGTGGTGGGACCCACACGCCACCTAACTTTTTGCTGGATCACGTGTCGCCCGCGACTCGGCTGCTCGAGAAACGGCGCCAGATGTTCGAGATACAGGAGGCGCTTGAGGCTCAGAAAGAGGAATTTTCGAGGTGGGATAAAAGCACGAGATGAGAGGAATTGGGACGGGACGGGACGGGGGGGGGGGGGGGGGGGGGGGACTGTAAGGGTATCGTGGATTCTCGCACTGCAAGGGAGCGACAGATTTTGAGCCCTCGATTTCTCGACAGCGGTACAGGTGCTAAAGTCGAACACTGCTACGCCATAGGATGAGTCTCGATCAGATATTTCCGAAAACACCTCAATGTTTTTGGCAATCTTCCCGTTGTTGGGGGGCAACGAGTGCCAAAAGAACGGTCGCACCCCTGTGCGATTACCCGCATCCTTATGGTGCTCATTATCATGCATGGCCGTAGTCGTATGACCGTAAACCCTCGGGTCCCTACACTGCCGGGACGGACCACGTCGGAAATATCACCGATCAGGCAGACACTTCTTGCACCAAACGCGAAGCGCCGTGAGGTGTTCGGCGAGTCGCATGAAGGGTTAACCTGCATCCTACTAAGGACCGCTCGTGAGACGGACGCTCTTGCATATTGGACGACAGAAACGAATTGAACAATTTATTTTCTTGTGTGGACACTTCCAGAGATAGCAAAGACTGTATTACGCAACTACCTCGTCGGTACTTTGCAATATACACAAACGCGAGCGGCAGCCGGGGGGGGATACTCGAGGAGAGTGGAAACATACTCAATGCAACACGGACATTCGTCTGTGTTTTTGCTTCTTCCGACGGGTACCGTGACCGTGGTTGACGCGAGTTGTATCAGAAAGAGGAGATATCTGGCTCGGGTGCTTGGTCGGACACATCGGATCGAGCTATCGAGCTGTATGCGTATAGAGCTATCGAGCTGTTGAGCTGTTGAGCCCTGGAGTTCTAGCGATACCGACTGTCGAGCTATCGAGCTATCGAACTATAGAGCTAAACGATTGAGTTTAAGAGCAATACGCTATAGCGATAGAGCTGTAACCATAGACCTATCGAGCTATCCCGTCATCGAGCTAGCCAGCTGTGAGCTGTGGAGCGGTTGAGCTATTGAGCTATTAAGATAGAGCTAAAGGGCTACCCATCTATCTCGAGGTTTTGAGCTATCTAATCATCTAAAACGGGGGGCCATAGTAAATAGGACCAAATCTTGTTTGTAAAAATAGCGAAATAAACAGGTTTTTGTGTGTGTACCTCAGGTCCTATTTAATATGATCCCCCGTAATAGTGACGATTTAGACTGCTATTCTTGTGTCATGCCATGTTTATGTACAGGGGCATCAGGCTATTTACGCAAATTGATTCAGCCAACATATGAAGAATCGAGCTACGTAATGCTACGAGCCAAAATACTCTAAAACTGTAATATAAACACTACTACTGTGGTGTTGTGTCGTGTCTTTGCTAGAAATATACCGTATCAACCCGCAACTCTGTCATAAGGTGTTGGCCCGCAACCGTATTATGCGGTGTCGACCCGGGATCAAGTTGCTATCGATGTATTGACCTGCAACTGTGTTACGAGGTATTGACCCGCACTCAGGTTGCTATCGAGTATTGATCCATAATCATGTCATGAGCTGATGACCCACAACCTTGATACGGGGGTATTGACCCGCAACCGCGAGCGTATGTATTAACCCGCACTCCTACAGTGGTCAATGCACGAATGTGTTTGGGCAGCCCCGTATCCCCTCCAATCCTTGCTGTTGTTCCTCTGACAGGGAGAAATCACTCACTTACCCAATCGTTTGGAGAACGCCACAGGGCAAGGAAGAAGCTGTATTTTCGAAATTGTGTGAGTGGTCGAGTGTTTCCGGCATCAATCCGTCTTCTCGCAACCTGAACCTTTCCCACCGGGTTACAGGCGAGAAGACGCTTTCCGGAGAAGAGAGGACGCGCTGAGGAAAAAAGATCTGGAACTCCAGGAGTCACTCATTAAGTTCAACAAGTTTCTTCAGGCAGGATTAAATTGGTCGTGTTGAGGGCTTCTATTAGTAGGCACCAACAGCGGCAGCCCTGTATTGCTGTTCGATCAATCGTCAGTACTAGTAGCGGCTGCAGTACAGTATCGTAACGTAGCACAAGTAACAGCAGCAAACCCTGTACGTACGTAACTCAAATATAGTCCTAGTAAATCGTATAACACGCATGATGATAACACACCCCCTCGGACTAATATCGAAGCTGATTTTCTCATTGAGGAAGGTACAGATACTACGGAGCAATGCGTCTGTGAAAGGATCTCGTCGAGATCTTTCTAGAGCCACCATTTGGAAATAATCCAAAACGTTAAGGTGACGTTCGTATGCAGTGTTAGCTTCTTTGTTTGGTTTCCTTTTGGGGCGTTTCTTGAACAAGTAGCTACCACTCTGGACATACATATATATAATGACCGTTATGTAAGGATATGTATTCGCCCACGCTCCTTCCATTTCCGTTCAGAGCGATACGAGGAATCGAAATTTGAGCCAGACGTTGTCGGACGGCACATATGCATAGTATTATTACTAACAATCACGAAATTTTTATTTTTCAATCTTTCCTTCTGGTGTTTTCACGGGTGATCTTGAGGTTAAAAAAGCTCACCATGCGGGCAGATGGTGAGACCAATGACCTACGAATAATCCACTAGTTTTAACAAACATGCATATGATACGCCATTCATACGTGCCGGTTTTGGGTGCAGGAGAACGAAAGCAAGCGCAACCGGGCGGTTAAGCGGGCGGGCGACGAGCGCAAGCAGCGGGAGCAGAAGGAGCAGGAGATCACCAAGCTGAAGAAGCAGTGCCGGGAGAGGCAGGACGAGGAGACGCGGTTGAGGCGAGACCTGGAAGAGCACCGACGATATCACGAGTTTCTAGCCCAGGCGAGGAAGGGGGACGGAGAGAACAGCACAACAGGAGTAGTGGGGGTGGTGGTGGTGGTAGTGGTTGTTGTTGTTTTTGTTGTTGGTGTGTCGTGGGCACCAGTGACGGCAGTGGTGTCTTCCTCCTGTCCTTGCAGTTGGTTTGGACGAATGGCGTTGAGTGCTTGTATTAATAGCATGCTGCATTTAATTTTGCGGAATGACTAAAAAATGCGAAAGCGAGAAACTAAAGCAAACACATCACGAAGTGATCAAAACCGCAATCAAAGTCAAACTCAGAACAAAAGGAATCACAGTCAATAGCATGTATCAAAACCAAGATGACAACTAAAACCAAAATCAAAACCACACTCAAATTCAAACTCAAAATCAAAATCAAACTGAATCTCAACATCGAAACCACACTAGGTCTTCGACCACACTCAAACTCAAACTCAAAATCAAAATCAAACTGAATCTCAACATCTAAACCACACTAGGTCGTCGAAGCGGCGACCGAGGACTATCCCGAGGTACAAGACCTGCTCAAACGTTTCACGACCCTCAAGGACGCCAACAAGAACCTCAACGAAGCCCAGACACGCGATGAGGGGGAGACCGAGCGCCTGAGGTCCGAGTTCAGCAGCTACACAAAAGAGAGGTGCGTAGTAGGTAAAGAGCAGCAGGTTACGCACTGTTCAGAATACAGTAAATGATGTGAAAATATTGAGTATCGAACGTCGAAAATCGATACGTCGAACTCCATTGTCGAATCTCAAAGCTCGGATCTCGAGCCTAGCATGCACTCTGAGTTATCAACCCTGGGACAGCGTTAAGCGGCTGCTGCTACAGGAGAAGAAACGCCATTATTATTGTCTCCCGTTTTTAGGTTTCCTCGTACAGCCGCACCGGTCATAACTAAAAAACAACACATCGGGATACTGGCCCAGACTGAGCTTCTGTTTTGAGAAAGAAAAGTGTCACACCATCTTCAGAAAAAACGCTCTAGATTTCTTGTTTCTCAGGAAATTTCAGGCTGAGATTTTTGTGGGATTCTTTCTTGTGGGAGAAGGCCGGTAGTTCATGTAATGTGCAGTCCGCGTTAATCAATCGTGCATATATCACATGTTTAGGTATCACATGTTTAGGTAGGTAAGTTGTACACTGGTAGAGGCAGCGTTATATTGGTTGGACATATAACAGCAGTAGCGCCCCCCAAAGTATTGCTACATATATAGAAGGCAGACTACTCGTACGACAACTAAACCTGCGATTTGGTAGAAAAAAAAATGTACGTACACACTAGAGTAGACGCGTGATGCGAACGTTTGTCGCTTTTCAGTTTGTTTGCGGCTTGGTGCGTCGGCTGTAATAGGTCTGCAACCGGTCTACAACCGGCTCGCAACCACCCGGCATCGACCCGCAACCGGCCCCAAATCGATCCGCAATCGGTCGGCGATGCAGTGCGGTGCCATATGATCCAATAGAAGAGTGTTGTTTCTTCACAACGCTGTACACTGCTATGTAATACGGTGTAATGTGGGACGAACGACGCATTCACAACGTGGTGTGTTGCGGTGAAATACGGTGTGGCGAAAGACGACCAACATCCTCACCATGCGGTACAATGCGGTAAAATGCGGTGAAATACGGCACAACGACACAACACAGGACGAACGATATCCTCGCATTGCGTTTTTTTGCGGTGCAATTATGCTTTATTGCGATGTAATCCAATCCAATCCGATTTAATGCAGAACGAACGATATCCTGAACGAGAGCAACGAGATTGCCGGGCTGCAGAAGCGCCTGGAACTGTCGGGGAGAGAAGTGCACCTCCTGCAGAACGAGCTCGACAACAAGATCAGAAGTATGTCCGACCGGACGCTTGAAATGGGACAGGTGGGCTCGGCTGGGTTGGGTTGGGGTGGATTCCACGTTTGACTCTGGGCTTGATCTCTTAGCTTGCGCTCTTGACAGGAAGTCTTGGCTTGAGCTCTTGACATGAGATTTTGTGGCTTGAACTTCTGAGCTCAGCTCAAGGGTTGAGCTCTCGACTTAAGCCCTTGGCTTAGACTCTTGGCTTGAGCTTTTTGGCTGGAGGTCTTAGCTTGAACCCTTGGCTTAACGTCTTGATTTACGGTCTTGGCTTGAGCTCTTGGCTTGGCCTGATATGCACATGCTAACTTGTTTCGTTTTCATTTTTTCTGAGCAGGTGTTGGGCGCGGTTGCAAACATCCTCGACCGGTGCGTCGGAGCCCGAGCAAAGCGAGGGATGGGTGGAGCGGCATCCAAGGTAGGCGGGATGAGAGAAGGGAGTGGGGGGGGGGGAGGGGGAGGGGGAGGGGGAGGGGGAGGGCGGAGAGGGAGCTGGGCGGGTACTCGATTTCATGTATGGCCGTAGCCGTATGACCACTGACCCTCGCATCCCTGAAATGCCGGGACGGAGCGAGATGAGCAGGAGAAGAAGGAGGAAAAGAAGGAGGGTGTGGGCGGGGGGAAGGGGGTGGGAAAGGTGGGAGATGATGATGAGATGTAGGAGGGAGAGGGGAGAGGGAAAGAAAGGGGCGTATAGGGGGTAGAACAGGGGGAGGAAGAGAGGACGAGGAAAATAAGGTGGAGAGGGGGGGGTGCACTCGATAGGAGAGATGTGCTCAATCTCATGCATGGCCGTAGTCGTATGACCATAGACCCTAGGGGGTGTACTCATGTCGGAGAGGGGGTGTCAGGAGACCAGGAGGAGAAGAGAGAGGAGGCTGGACGTGCAGAGATAAATAAGGGGGGGGGGGCTAGGCTACCGCTATTCGTCTTTGGTCTGCCAACTATTACCCCGGTACGGATCACTGAGTTATGATACGTTACCATATGCTCCCCAACAAAAAGTAGAAAGTGATATATTATTGGGGCGACGACACGTGCCGACTCTCGTACTCCACTCTGCCATATAACCGACAAACACATGACACGCAACGGTTAAACGTGTCTTTTTCCCTCCCCATTTGTTGGCGGTGATGGTGGTGGTGGTGGCGGCGGTACTTACTGGTACCCTACAACGCCATCGTCGTTAACAACAACGACGACGAAACAACGATGACCATGACCCGGCGGCTGCATCAACCATGACTGGCCCGACGGTGGTGACGGTGGCTCTCTGTTATGCACCCTTCAACTCCACCACTATACCCGCGGTGATACTGAATGCGACGACAACGATGGCGCCCATGTTGGTGTGGCGGTATTGGTGCGACGGTGGCGGCGTCTACGGTGGTGGTGGGTGGCGGTGGCCTGGCCTTGGGGGGGGGGGGGCTGTTTGCGAGGGCAGGCTGCCGAAGCACGCGTTGTGAACAGCAAGTCCGGGCCGTTGAGCAAGTCGGGTCCGAAGAAGCTCGAAGACCTTGAGGCCGAGGGCAAGCTGGCCATGGACCGCCTCGAGGACATCGCCAACTACATGGGCGACTACAGGGACATCGTAGAGGAGTACGCGGTGAGTGGGGCCCGAGATTTTCTGCGCCAACAACTCTGGACGAGAACATAAGGGACCGTCTCATTGTATCCGATATTACGTACTAACGCCGAAAAGCTCCTTACATTTCCCCCCGAGGGTGACTTAACAATGAACGAAAATGTAAGGGTCGTTTCCGTATTACTATGAATACCAAAACGTCCCTTAATTTCCGTCCAGAGTGTACCCAGGTATCTCTTTATCTCCCATGAGTGTGATTGAATATTGGATGAGATCGTTTCTGTAAGAATATACCAGGTAAACACCTAAATGCTCCATACATTTTCGTCCAGAGCAGCATCTATTACACCCCTCGGGTGTGGCCGAACGATGGACAAAACTTAAGGATCATTTCTGTATTAGCATGAACACCAAAAGGGTCCTTACTAGTCCACCCTCTTAGCACCTCTTGCCCCCCTGAGTTCGACTGAACAAACGAGCAAAAAATGTCAGCAGCGTTTTTTTTTTGTTATGAATACCAAAACCGCCCTTACATTTCAGTCCGGAGTGGTATCTCTTATCCCTCCTGAGTGTAACCGAACGATGGACAAAAATTAAGGACCACTCCTGTGTCATCATCATCATCATGAGTGCGACAACGATCCTTAGATTTTCCGTCTACTAGTATCTCCCTTGGGTGTGACCGAACGATGGACGAAACTTCAAGGGTCATCTCCGTATCGACATGAAAACCAAAACGGTCCCGGCTTTCCGTCGCGAGTGGCTTCTCTGATCCCCCGTGAGCGTAACTGAACAAATGGACGACTTTGTAAGGACCATTGTCTGTACTATTACCGGGGATCCTACAGAAGTAACTACGACCAAATTTTGTTCGTAAAAATAGATAAACATATAGGTTTTGGTGCGTACCGTAGGTTCTATTTACTGTGGTCCCCCGTAATAATATTAGTAGCAAAACGGTTCATATACGTATCCCTCCATTCTCTTAGTATGCCTGAACGATGCACGGGGCGAAGATGAGAGGGGGCCGGATGTTTGCCTTATCTCGTCTCCTTCGTGAGTGTAAAGTAACACAGCACGAAGGTGTAGGTGTAAATGCAAGGGTGATGGGAGTGAACTAACTGCGGGATGTGAAGAATGGAATAACCGTGTGGCTGGGTGTGCGGACAGAACGGATCGAGGTCTAGGCTTTTCTTTGCATGCATCACCAATTACGATTCACGAATGGGCGACAACATAGATTTCATGGAGTACATAGTGAGTGAAGCCCGATATTTCCATTCGTCTCTCCCCCTCAACGATGCCATACACATGCAAGAACGTCCGCCTTACGAGCGGTTCTTGATAGGGTGCAGCTCACCCTTCACTTGACTCGCCCAGCACCTCACGGCGCTTCGCGCCTAGTGCAAGAAATGTCTGTCTGGTCGGTGAAAACCCGACGTGCTCCGTCTCTGCATTGTAGCGATGCGAGGGTCTATTGTCGTACGATTACGGCCACGCATGACATGAGTACACCCGCCCGTGCTAGGTACGTCGGGATATTCGGGCATTGTATAACCTACGGTCGTATATACTTGGTAGACACATAAAAGCCAAGTTTCTATACAATACCTGGTGAACCCAGGGAGATTTGTTTCACCTTGTTTCAGTATATCTCACTCCTTGTCTACAGTAGGCCTCGCAAAAAGGAGTGTGATACCGATATATATTCCGGATGCCCTCGTGTTTTGTGCTGGTGAGTTGTTCCGGGAAACGTGGGACCAGTGCGGTTTCTTAACCCCTGTGAGGCCCCGACAAAGCAACCAAAAACAACAATAACCTTAACTTTGGGCGTTATCAACCGTCTACGAACAGCGTGAGCGCCCGGCAGTATATGCGGGGTAAAATCATGTTGCGGCCTGGTCGCACGGCTCCGTTCGTTTGCATTGTAACTCGGACACCCACTTGTATCATGCTCCAATCACGCAGCAGCAGCAGTGGTCGTTGCTGAAATCGTCCCGTTTTATCGCCGTTTTTCGATTTTCCCCTCTGAAGTCCCCAAGACCGCGACATAAAAACAGCTATCTACAGCGTACTGTACATCGCCCCGGCCCTCTCTCTGTACCTGGTATCTCCCACGGCGTACCGCGACCTTTGCCCTTTTTGAGAGGGGCCGTTGCTTGACACGCGCGGCGAGTATTATATACCAGGTAGGTTGGTATTTCAGTCTTCCCGTCTGCGTACTCCTCCAGATTTAGTTGTTCCAATAGAAGAGCGGGGGGGAAAACTGACCTATTGCAAAAATTTAAGAATACCATCGCGACTGGTGTAATTTACAATCCGAAAATGTGTAGGCAGAATGGGCTTTAATGTCGTCGACCGCTCATGAACATTCCCAGCAGAAAAGAGAACTACATCAAGGGAAACCAAAAGAGGTAACCCTCCAAAAAATACACACGCACTACTGTCTGTACGAACCTAGCTGGTACATCCTGCTTAATCGGTCTAATTCACCTGTCATCCTTCTTCTTAATTTGCGCCGCAGGAGACGAGCCGGGCGCAAAAGAGGCTCGAGAATGCCCCCACCCCTCCAGTGGGGGCGGCAGGGGCGGCGGCGGCGTTAGTAGGAGCGGGGGAGGCGAAGGCGATAGCTGCAGCACTCCTGCCGCAGGGAGGACTAGACTAAACATTTCTTTGAATTGCATTTCTTGACTTGACTTGATAACACCACCATCCCCACCACCACACTGCCACGAACGAGCTACAACCACATGGCGGTTCGTAGCGGCTGCTTGTTGGTGCTTTGTCCTGCCGACGACGCCATTTTTGAAGTAAGGCATTCATTAGTCGGTTGGGCTATGATATTAATAGACTATCTGGTAAAACTGTTCACCAGTCGCCTTCCCAAATTAAAGCAATACCTGGTACAACATTGTGCGCTGCCGCGCTGAAGCGTGATATGGGAGGGAGCCCGCCCGCGCATCAAAAGCGCCGATGCCCTCAGCTACGCGCCGCGTGGCACTAGGACTGCTGCCTCTGCGCGTCACCTTCCTTGGCGAAGCGTGACGCCCCCCCTTCTCTTTCCGACCAGGCGGTGGCGGTCGATCTGAGGTTCATAGCTTACTGAGGGTGGGGCACGTACTACTGTAGCATGTATCCCTGCCAGGCTTGCCTTGTATAGAACAGGTTCTCGTTTTTAACGCTTTCATCGCACAAGACGGCGGGGCGCCAGTCGTTTGTTTGCTTCGTCGTCGCCGTCGCCACCGCTACTACCGCCGATTCAACCACGGCAATCGTGGCAGTTTGCGGCAATCACGATAATCGTGGAACAAAACCCGTGGCAAACTAAAAAAATGCAGCATTTGCGACAGCCGTGGTAAACGCGTTCAACCACGGTGACCACGTTCAAACGCCTTCGAAGGAAGAGACAGGCGAACGTTTTTTTTTGCTTTCGGAAACCCACTCTCTTTTGAGTTTTTCAAGGTTGAGTTGTTTTTTTTTTATTTTAGGTTACTTTCCGATGCAGAAATCGCGGAAAATAACGTCCAGCAGCTCCTCCACGTCGACCGCCCCCGTGATGCGCCCGAGTTCGGAGCTCGCCACCCTCAGCTCCTCAGCAGCGAGGTCGAGCGGCAGGCGCGGCTCCTGGGCCGCCCGTAACGCCAGGAGGCACGCTTCCACATGCTGCCGGTGCCGGCGTCTGGGTTTTGGTTTTGCAGCGGGTGGGGGCGGAAGGGTGACAAAAGACGAGACAAAAACACAAACAGGGACGCGAGATGGGGGTATACAAGTTGTCGGCGAGGCGCGAGAAGAGCGTTCGTTGGGGCTGGGAGTAAGGCATGCCTTGGCTGGAAGGCTACGAATGGCACCAGTTGCGTCGGAACCTGACGATACTCACGGGAATAAAAAATCAAAGTGCAAATAGAACAACATATTGAGTCCCGTGCGTCGACGGCGGCAACACTTATGGATGAAGGATTACAACACAGATGGATTCAAAGGGGTGAGCCGACACGGCAACAGCTCACGAGAATAAAAAATCAAAGTGCAAATAGAACAACGCATTCAGTCCCGTGCGTCGACGTCGGCAACACTCATGGATGAGGGATTACAACCCAGATGGACTCAAGGGGAGAGCCGACACGGCAACAGCACGCAAACGAAGAGAACTACTAGATTTGGCGGCGGAGCAAGTCGACTATATAACTGACTAACTGGTACCTTGTAGTGCGTACAGTAATGGTCCCTCCGCGGTGCCGATACTCGCCAGCCAACCAAAAACGGCACTACAGTGGCAATCGGCACTAACTACTCCGCACACCGCCACACTGGTTACTCCCGTCTGTGCCAACCGATTTAACAGGCGCTATGGCGGGCAGTCGGCACTACTAGTACTCCACCGGCACTACTGTCGGACCCCTACTGCACCAATAAACAAAACACACGCGGGGACGCCGCAAAAGGCAGCAGTCAGACATACAGCCGCAAGCACTCCGCAATATTCCGCAGGCAGCTACGTACGTAGCTTTAATACCTACCAGGTAGACGGCCAACACATACGGTAGCTTAGTCGGCGACTTACTGGCAGCCAAGTCACAGCGGGTAAAGGTAGATAAAAAAGAACAAAAAAAACGACTACGGCCAAGCATGATAATGAGCACACCCCCCCCCCCCCCGCAAGGGAGCCAATATATACATATATGTATATTATACATGTACATATATGTATATATATATTGGCGCACGCGCTCAAAAACGAAGACGCCGCCGGGGGTGGGTGGGGCCAAGGGGAAAAATAAAAATAATATTTTCACGACAAGCTTCTTTTACGTAAGCACAAAAAAATGGATGCGAGCGAGGGTGAGTTTAAATAAAACAAAGAAAAAAAAAACGTTGAGAGGAAGCTGAACAGACGATCTCGATAAAATCGACGCAGCGAAGCCGTCAAGCGTTGTGTTCTGCTGTCAACGCGCGAGCGTGAGAAGCTAGCAGGTTATCTCAAGCGAAGCATCAGGGACGGGGGGGTGGTGGGTGGGTGGGTGGGTAGGTGGGAGGGAGGGGACAGCGCCAGGCGACACCCCCCCAACTCCTGTCGACGCAAACGTGTATATACATGTTGTAAGGGGCGGGGGGGGGGGGGGGGTGTACTCGATAGGAGACATTTACTCGATCTCATGCATGGCCGTAGTCGTATGACCATAGAACCTCGCATCCCTATAATGCCGGGACGGAGCATGTCGGCTTTTCACCGACCAGGTAGACATTGCTTGCACCAAGCGCGAAGCGCTGAGAGGTGTCTGGAGAGTCGCATGAAGGGTGAGCTGCATCTTACTAAGAACCGCTTTTGAGGCGGACTTGCATATGGATGACAGCTTCAATGAGTTAATTTCATTTCCGGGTGTAGGCATTTTCAGCGACAGCAGTGGGAGTGCCATGTAACTGCCTCTTGGGTGCCTTACCTTGAACACTACGTGATACGATCGATTCCCTTGTGCGGAGTAAAGGTTCTTTACCTCGCACAAATGATCTAACTCGACAACCAGCTGTGGGCGACCGCCAAAAAAAAAAACGGTACCCTGGTTGTCTTGCTCACCCAGTGAGCGGCATGTTTTACAGTGTCGTTGCCAACCGACACCAACCCAACCTATACAAAATAGGGGCGGGGGGGGGGGGGGGGGGGCAAAAACAAAAAACGACGCGAAGGGTACGCGTGTCTAAAACGTACTAGAGAACAAAATCTACAACCACACTCTCGTATTCCCGAGTCCTAGACAGGGACATACTAAAACAAAATGGAAAAAACAACGTAAAACAAAACAAAAAAACGAAAACAAAACACAACAAAAAGAAAGCAGGTCAAGTCTTTTTTCAAGTTTACACAAAAAAATCACGCCACTGGTTTGTAAACTATTCCCACACCACGGACAGGTCACCGATGCCCACTTTAAATGATCTAGATGTTTCAGGGCAGATATATAGATATATCCCTGATCTGTACGTGGGTGAGCGCCGTATAATCTGCATGGTCTAGGACGTGTTACCTTGGTGGGATCTGTACTGCAACAGCTCTTGCACAATCTCTCACAACGGCAAGCGAGGAACTACAGTAGATGATGTATGCACTGTAGATAGACAGATAGATCATGATCTGTATGATCTGTGCGAGGTGTCGGACTATCCTGGCATGGCATGGAGGGTTGTGTGGTATCTGCGGTATTTTCTGTGCTCAAGTCGTGTGCCCTCGGCGAGAGGGTTCATCTAATACGAAAGAAAAATGGGCACGAGGGTGTCTACTGTAGCTCTAGAAACAAAAAAACAAAAAAAGGCTTGTTGCCAATGGAAAGACGTACAAAATATCAACACAAGGAAGCGACCGCGCGCTGTGCTTGGTTAGAGCGAGGGGAGAAAAAAAAAAAAAGCAAAAACGTTCTCGAACGGAGCACCATCGTTGGGAGAGGGTGTGTGTACTCGGTAGGAGATATGTACTCGACCTCATGCATGGCCGAAGTCGTAGGACCACAGACCCTCGCATCCCTACAATGCCGGGACGGAGAGGGGGGGGGGGGGGGGGGGTGTACTCGACAGGAGACATGTACTCGATCTCACGCATGGCCGTAGTCGTGTGACCACAGAACCTTTCATCCCTGCAATGCCGGGACGGAGCATGTCGGGTTTTCACCGACCAGGCAGACATTGCTTGAACCAAGCGCGAAGCGTCGTGAGGTATCCGGCGAGTCGCATGAAGGGTGAGCTGCCTCCTACTAAGAACTGCTTGTGAGGCGGACTTGCATACGGATGACAGCTTCAATGAGTTAATTTAATTTCCGGTGTAGCCACTTCTAAAGACAGCAATGGGAGTACTATGTAACTGCCTCTTGGGTGTCAGGAACAATTAATTCCCTTGTGCGGAGTAAAGGCTCTTTACCTCGCACAAATTATCTAACTCGACAACCAGCTGTGGGCGACCGCCCCAAAAAAAAAAAAAGTAGCCCTGGATGTCTAGCTCACGTAATTAGCGGCATGTTTTACAGTGTCGTTGCCAACCGACGCCAACCCACCCTATACAAATTAGGGGGGAGGGGGGGGTAAAACAACATTTGCGAGAACCGTCGTTGGCCGGTGGGGAGGGGGGGGGTGAAGGGGATAGGGGTGGGGGGGGGGCGTACTCATCTGTCGATTGCCTTAGTCATGTGACCATTGACTATATACGCATCCCTTTCGAGACGTGGCGGGAGGAAGGAAACAGGAAAAGACCCCGCCGTCATTCATATTCAGGGGGCAAAAAGAGAAGGAAAAAAGAAGCGCAACCGCGCGCGCAGCAGTCAGTGTATGATCATGCACGAACCACCGCAATGTCTACGGTGCACACACGTATCGTAAAATACGATATACCTGGTGATGAGAGGGGATTCGTCGTCCGCAGCCCCTTGAAACCTGGACCTGACTTCCGCCTCCAAGTGTTCCATAAACCCGTCCACCCCTTCCTTGGTCTTGCACGACAGCTTCCACACACGACCTTCTTCTTCCTCTCCGTCCCTCTCTCTCTCTTTCTCCCCCCCACTCCCTCCCCCGCTCCCCAACTCCTCCCTTCCCCCGGCCACCCCCGCCCCCACTCCCATCCCTAACCCCGTCCCAGTCCCTCCCCCCACCCCCACCTGCGAAGGCAGGGTTCGCTTCGCCGCTGCTAACGCCAGCGCCTTGAGCGCTTGGGCCGCCTCGTCTCCCGCCCCCCCTGCTAGCCCTACCTCGGCGAGGTCGGCCTTGTTCGCGACGACGATCATGTCGTCCAGCGCCGCCGCCGCCCCGGCCGCCCCTCCCCCCGACCCTAGCAGCAGTTTAGTGGGGAAGAGCATCGCACGTAAATATGTACCTGGTATCTAATACGTGAATACTTCGGAGGATAGGTAGACATATCGTGTACATACGCAAGAGGAGAAATCTGAGCTTCAATAGAGTCCGATATTCTAAGACCCACGCGCTATCAGGTACCTGGTACATACGTAAGTACAGAGGTTGTGATCTGCAATGGTGTTTGTCGTGCAATAGTTGTTGCTGTTTCATGTTCATTGTCATGCCATGGTTGCGGTTTACAATGGTTGCTGTCGTGCAACGGTTGTGACCTGTAATGGCTGCTGTCATGCACTGTTTGAGATCTGCAATTGGCTTTTTTTTCCCAATCATCACTTTTACTTTCCAGCCTAACCCGAAGGAGGTTTTACCCTCAACGGGCTTCTGGACAAGCCGTGGTCACAGGTGTCATCCCTTCTCCCCCCCCGGTAGGTGCCTTCAGACTTTTGTCGCGCATAGGGTTCAGCATTCCCACCGCTCGTCGATTTTCATCGAATGTAGCTAACCCACGCTCTCGCGCTTTCCGCTAATCCTTTTTTTTTATGCAAGAAAAAGCCCCTACGAGCATGCACTCGGTGAGACTTGAACCCACGAAATTAATTTTGATAGGCACGCGGACCACCTACCAAGCCTGTTGTAATACAATAGTTGTGTGTTCTAATGGTTGTTTTCATACAAAAGTTTTGTTTTGCATATGGTTGTTGCCATGCGATGGTTGTTGCCATGCAATGGTTGCGGTCTGAAACATTTGTTGTCATGCGAAGGTTAGATCTGCAATTACCTGAGATACTTTTTTAATGATATCGATACTGGAAATAGAGGTAATTACTTATTTCCCGAATTCGGGGAGACGAAATGTTTATTTTTCAATGGTTGGGTTGCGCAATGGTTCTGCTGTGGTCTCTTGGGGCTAGACAATTATTGTCGAAACATCCATAGGTATAATAGTGTACAGCTTCATATATACATGGACACAAGACCAAATATCCACCGTCGCGGCGTTGTAGGGATGCTAGACGTTACGGTCACACGACTACGGCCATGCATGACGATGAGTGCAAACTCCTTCCCCAACTCCCCCCCCCCCCCCCACGATCCCCCATTCTCCATCTCCTCCCCCCTCCTGCATACTTTACCTGGTAAATAGGTTGGGTTGGCGGTTGGCGTCGGTTGGCAACGGCACTGTAAAACATGCCGCTCACTGCGTGAGCTAGACAACCAGGGTACCGTTTGTTTGTTTTTCTCGGCGGTCGGTCACACCTGGCGATCGAGTTATGCATCATTGGTGCGGGGTGGGGCACCTGTACTCCGAGCAAGGGCAATGGTCGCATCACGTAGTGTAAATGCTTAAGGTAAGGCACCCACGAGGCAGCTACATAGCACCCCCACTGCTGTCTCCGGAAGTGGCCACACAGGAAAATAAATTAACTCCTTGAAGCTGTCATCCATGTGCAAGTCCGTCCCACAAGCGGTTCTTAGAAGAATGCAGCCCACCCTTCACGAGACAGACTCGCCGAACACCTCGCGTTTCGTTTCGCGCTTGGTGCAAGCAATGCCTGCCAGGTCGGTGAAAACCCGACGTGCTCAGTCCCGGCATGTTATTGATGCGAGGGTCTACGGTCATACGACTACGGCCGTGCATGATAACGAGTACACCCCCCCCCCCTGCTCAACCCCCCAACACCCCCACATGAATACCCCCCGACCCCCCCCCCCGTCCACCTCCCCGACCCCCCCTAGCACATCCCCTAAAACCCCCCGCCTCCCAATCCCCACCCCCAGCCACAAAAAAATCTAGTCTAAAACCGCTCACCCCGTTCCTCTCCAAAGACATCTCGCGCCGCCGCCGCTTCCGCCGCTTCCTCCCTGATCTGCGTCAGCAGCTCCCCGGCCCCGGCAGCATCGCTCCCATCCACGACGAATATGCCTAAGTGGGCGTTATCCACCGCACCCCTGGCGCGACGCATCCCCTCCCTCTCCACCTCGTCCTCCGTCGCCTCTCGCAGACCCGCCGTGTCGCTAAGTTGTATTTGATGATGATGATGGTGCGTTCCGTTGTAGCGTCGTTTTTGTTTTTTAATATAAATCGTTTGGTGAAATGTGGGTAGGTGGGTAGGTGGGCAGGTAGGTAGGTAGATCGGTAGGTGAGTAGGTAGGTAGGTAGGTCGGTGGGTGGGTAGGTGGGTAGACAGGTAGGTCGGCGGGTGGGTAGGTGGGTAGGTGGGTAGGTGGGTGGTAGGTGGGTAGGTGGGTGGGTGGGTGGGTGGGTGGCGGTCGCAGTGATGGTGGTGGTGGTGGTGGGAAAAGCCAAGGGCGGCATTAACGCGTGGGGGCGGGGGGTGGGGGCGAGCGGCGAGGGGGGAGGAGGGGGTAAAAAAAGGTTTGGAGTGGTCCAAGCTCGTTTAAGGCAGATAACCACGGGACCGAGTACGAGTGAAAGTGCACGTACAACATACACACAACACAAATGCACACATACCTGGTAAAAAATTGTGCAAAATCGTGGGCACAAAAACAAAAACAAAAACTTGAAAAAAAAAACACCCTCACAGATAAACAAAAGTATCTTGCAAAATACAGTACACAAAGTACACAATACACATGTACACAAATCATGGAAAAAACGAAAGTCATGAGACTAAAAAAAAGAACAACACCGAAGCACTCACCTAAGAGTGACAGGCAGACCGGCGATATCCATCTGGACCTCCACCACGTCCCTCGTAGTGCCCGCGACGGGGCTCACGATGGCCGCGGGCCGGGCCGCCAGGAGGTTCAGCAGAGAGCTCTTGCCTGCGTTCGGGGGGCCGACGATCGCCACCCTGATCCCCGACCTCACGATCTCTCCCCTGCCCCCGTCCCTAAGGTGGGCCTTTATCTCGGCCGCTAGGTTGGAAACCCGGGGCATTACGGCCGCGAATGCCGCGTCTCCGCCCACGTCTTCCTGTGCGTTTTGAGTGATGATGGGGGGGGGGGTAGGGGATGGGGGAAGGGGGGTGGGAGGGGATGAGAGGGGATTGGGGGGGGGGGGGGGGGGGGGGGGGGGTACTCGATAGGAGAGGTGTACTCGATATCATGCATGGGCGTAGCCGTGGTAGGAGGGAATGGGGAAGGGAGGGGATGGGGGGTGGGAGGGGACGGGGGGCGGGCGGCGGGGGGAGGTGTACTCACCATCATCATTAATGGCCGTGGTCGTATGACCCTAGACACTCGCATCCCTACAATGCCAGGACGGGACGGAGAACGTCGGGTTTACGCCGACCGGGTAGACATTTTTGCTTGTACCAAGCGTGAACCGCCGTGAGGAGCTTTGCGGGTGGCGTGAAGGGTGCGGCCGCATTCTACTAAGAACCGCTTTTGACGTGGAAGGTTTTGCATATGGATGACAGCATCAATGAACTGATCTAATTTCTGGTGTAGCCACTTCCAGAGAGAGCAACGGGTATGAGGGGAGGACAAAAACCTATCGTGCCCGCATTCAGCGGATTGGGGGGGGGGGGGGGGGGGGAGGGGCGTACTCATTTGTTGCTTGCCTTAGTAATTTTCCCATTGACCGCGCAACTCGTTCGAGATGGAGTGGGGGAGAGGGAGTGAACTCTGTATCTCCGAATACAAGTCGGGGTGTATGGGGGGGGGGGTTATACCATCCCCGACTTCAAAAGTGGGGGGGGGACAAACCTCATCATCCCCGAAATCGATGACGGCCTCCGCGTGCGCGAGGCACCCCTTCAGCTGATCTCGCCACGCCTCGTACTTGTCCCGCAGCGCCCCGCCCATCTGTTTTAGGGCCTGGTGGGTGCGCGGTGCACACACGGTGGGCGAGTATGGCCATGCGCACGCACACGCATAGATGCGTAGGTGGCAGCAGCAGCAGTAGTAACAGCAGCAACAGCAGCAGCATAAGCAGCAGCAGCAGTAGCAGCAACAAAAGCAGTGCAATAAGCAACGAAATAAGCAGCAACAGAGGCAGCAGCAAAAACGACATCAGATACGTAACATCGAAGTATCACACACAGTATGCAACGATGAGTTTCGAGGGAATTTTCCGATCTCACCGCTCAAAGGTTTTTCTTCCTTAAAAAATATATATATTTAGCAGCACCAGTAGCAGCAACAACGTGATCAGCAACAGAAAGCATCACTAGCAGCACCACGAGCACCACCAGCTCCACCACCGGGGGCGGCGCACGGCAACCTCGTCCAGACGGAACCTCTACCTACGTACCCGCATAGCTTGTTTTCTCATCGGCTGTAGCCCCCACGACTGTGCGTCGGGCGCGCTGCTACCCCACACCCCCCCCATCCCCCCCCCCCCCTCCGCCCCCGCCGAAAAACAAAAAATCCGACAACAAAAAAAAAACAAAAAAATCCGATAACCAAAATCATATCTCTGGTCTCGGGGATTATAGATCGCGGAAAGTGTTTCGCTCGGAAAAAATATTATTCCACACACCAAAAAAAAATCAGCAGCACTACCCCCGCCCCCCCCCCGCTCCCCCTTCTCCCCCCCGACACCGCCCTTGCCCACGTCCGTATCCGTCCCTCCCTTCTCCCACCCGACCCCGCCCATGCTCCCGTCCGTCTCCGCCCCCTCCCCCCTGTCTCCCCCGCCGCCCTCGCTGTCGCGCCCACATCCCCCGCGCACGCAACGCGCACCGTCCCCCCCGCTTTGCGTGTTTCCTTTCAACTTGTTTTTCGAGTTCGCCTTTATTTTCCCTTATTTTCTCCTCTCATTTGCCCTTTTTTTGCCGTTCGTTCCTTTCCCTCTTCCTCTTCCTCTCCCTCTTCCTCTTCCTTTTTCTCTTACTCTTCCTTTTTCTCTTACTCTTTCTCTTATTCTTTCTCTTTCTCTCTCTCTCTCTCTCCTTCCCTTTCTCCTCTTATTTCTCTCGGTTCTAAAAAATCCACGCGTCGTACGAATGACGATCTATATCATACACATAACACACCGTATCATCCCACAGCTACACTTCTGCCCGTCTATGGAGGTGCTCTTACGAGGCAAGCGCCAGACCCATAAAGCTCCCCCCCCCCCGCAAAAACAAAACAAAACATGTGCGCATCAAAAGAGCCGTGCTACCCAGATCCCATCCGACAGGAAAAAAACAGGGTATACAGTACGTGTACAGAGTAATACATCGTTTGCAGATAATATAATAAATCGGGGAGCTATCTGCACGGACAGATCTAGATGATGAACTGGGGATCTATCTGATCCAATAGATGTACGAAATGTGGAGGACGCACGCGAAGGTATCATAGAGGGATGCACCTGCAATTTTCTGAGGCTCCACTCACTAACTCACTTGGAGAAGCTCTTTCTGTTAGCCCGTGTCCTCATCCCCGACCATTGCCTCCCCGCCCCCGGCACAAAAAACGGGCTTTGCGAAGTAAACGCACGCTCAGTCCGATGAGAAAACCAATCTCATGCCTCACAAGGTCTGTAGCGTAAAACGATCGGAAAAACGACCCGATTCTGGGTACTTTCCTCATTGGTTGGAAATATTGCCTCCTGAGGCAAAAAAAAAAGCGCTACCCCCGGTTACGTATGTAGTAGCCCTACCGTAAAACACGCCCGGCAATTTTTCGGACCTGCTTTCTCTGCGCCGACGTGTCCGCGGCGATGAGATCAGCCAGCCCCTCCACCCCCGTCAGGTCCATGCGCCCGTTGCCATACGCCCTCTCCGTGAACTCCCCCCGCTCGGCCATGCGCACGCCCAGCTCGCCCATGCCTCCCAGGGCGTCAAGAACTCCATTGATCACGGCGCGGCTGCCGTGAGTGTGCAATTCTACGGTGTCCTCCCCCGTAAAACTGTTCAACATAATATTTTCGTTGTTGTTGTTGTTGTTGGTGTGGTTGGTTGCGGAGGCGGTGGAGGGGGGGGGGGGGGGGGGTGGAGGGGGAGTGTTGGTAGAGGATTGGGGGGAGGTGTTGTGAGGGTTTACCCTGGGCTGGGTAATCGATCGATCTTTTTACTCCTATAGCTCAGTAGGTAACACCTTCACATTTGACGTCGTCGAGGACACGAGTTCGAAACTCACTTCGAACGTTTCTTTTATAGATGCGCTTGCGCGTGTGTGCCTAAAAATATATCTCCCTGGTTCCCCAGGTATTGAAACGAAGCGGGTAGGTCAGCGTACCACCGTATACGGTACCGATGCCCCAAATACCCCGCCGTTTAGAGGGGGGGAACCGTGTTATAAGGATTACCCTGGGCTAGGTAATCGATCGATATTTTACCCCTTATAGCTCAGTAGGTAACACCTTCTCAGAGGAGTATTTGTTGGCAGATCATTTTTTGGGGGGGGGGGTTGCTGAATACCGCACCACGCCCCCCGTACCTTCTACAGTGCCGTACAGTACCGTCTGTCGTGCAGTACCAAACGGTCTACCGCACCGCACCCATACTGCCTACCTTGCCGTTTACCGTACCGTGCCGTCTCCCGAACCGTGACCTTCATCGCCTGTTACCGTGTGTACCCTACCGAGGCCCGTACGGCCTACCGTCCCGTCCACCGTACGGTCTGCCGTACGAACTAAACCAACACCAGAAAAACAAACCTAAAAACAAACCTAAAAACAAAACCAGACCCAACTAACACCACAAGCACTAACCTGCGCGGCCCAGGCATCCACAGAACGAGGGCCTCGTCCAGCAGATCAGTCACCACCGGATCATACAGACGCCTCACCACCGCACGCCTGGGCGCTGGAAATGGAGGCGATTCCCTGGGACGAGTGGTTGGCTTCCCCGGCTTCGCCCCCGCCCCCCCCGCCGTGACCAGCGAAGGCGACATGTCCTTAGCGATGGTGACGGTGGTGGCGGGGGCGGCAGTCAGAGCTTCCAGGACCTGCTTGGACCGTGGCCCCGATATGCGCACGACGGCTACTCCCGCGGGTCCAGCGTTGCCCGTCGACAGAGCGAAGATAGTGTCCTCGGAGGAGGAGGAGGAGGAGGAGGAGGAGGGGAAGGAGGCTGTAGATGCTGCCGTTGTTGTTGCGGCTAATAGTGAAGGTGATGCTGCTGCTGCTGCTGCTGCTGATGCTGTGAATGGCGATATTGATGCTGCTCCTGTTTCTGCCGCCCCTGCAGCTAGAGCACTCGCTCGGCACAGGAGCTTGCTATTGATACCAACCGCGCGGCCCCGCGGCAGCGCCATCCTGCTGCTGCCGCTGCTGCTGCTGCTGCTGCTGCTGCTGCTGCTGCTGCTGCTGCTGCTGCTGCTGCTGCTGCTGCTGCTGCCGCCGCCGCCGCCGCCGCTGTGGTGGTGGCAACAATGTGCTTGGCTGCTGATAGCTCGAAGATGCGGCAACCCTGTGCGTCGCCTCAGTGCTGTCGACGTCGACGACACCAACGCTAACCGGTGGCCTGCTGACATCGTTAGCAGCGTTGCCTCTCTCCAGCCCATGCAACCGCTGACAGCCCTAGCTGACCTTGTTGCAGTTGTCCTATGACCTGCTGTCGGTGGTAGTGCAGGAATGCCGAAGCTCGCCACGAAGCAATCCACTCCTCTAAGCGACAGCAGAACCAACAGCAGTGGTAACACTACTCCCACCAAATCGGAGGGTACTGGCATCGCTGCCACTTGCCAACAAACCAAGCTTTGCTTGAAAGGTCTCCGGTGTGCTTGTCTTGTGCGGTGGAAACAGAAAACGTTAAATGGGTTTCCATAGTATACAACCAGTTTTATTACACAGGGGACAAATGCCGATCTGTTTCCGTCAAATTCTGTCCCGACGCCACGCAGCGCGCAGTGGTGCAGCCAGCATCACCAGGGCACCCATACCATGGAGATTGGAGCGGATACATGTCGCCTGGACGAGCCCAAGATTCAGCGTGGGTGGAGTGACTCCTCCGCATGGGACTGGGCTGAGAGCGGCGGCGGGTGGGAAGCAGAGGTGACGCCACGAAACGACGAAAAATGCACGTCGTCAGCGTTGCGGTTGCGACGAAACTTATCTTCTCTCGCGTAAATGTATGATACACACAACAGCATGATGCGTGGTATTCTGCGAAACTTGGCAGGTAGGACTTGCGAGCAGGCATCATTGCTGCGCTATACGAGTTGCACGTAGCTTTGGGCTTCTCCATTTCATGCTGTTGACTGCGTTTCTGGTCGTTCTGGCGTACTAAAGCACTACCAGGTGGTACGTAGGGAGTCGGTAGTCGCCGACAATTCGTTTTCCCCCTATTTTGCCTGCCTGGAGAGGCCAGCAAGCCACCCACCCACCTGACAATGGTGGTGTTCGCCTCTCTCGTCGAGAGGGACGAGCCGTGCACCCAGCAGAAGTTCTGCGCGTCAGCTTGTATAGCATGCTGGTGCCGGTGCTGCTTCTGCTGTGGGCATGATGTGTATTCTGATGTATCTACAGATATTCGGCATATTCGGCCTCTGCTGTGACAACATACCTGGTACCTGGTAGACCTTTCCAATACAAATATATGACCTGATATGTCCATACGATGCCGTGACAGAACAACAAGATAGCCGGACACATAAAAGGTGAAGATGGAGTGGGCGTGTGGGCCATGTATGTACATACTCTTCCAAAGCTCTTCCTACGATCTCTCTGGCTGGCTGTCTACTGCTGTCTACAGTTTGCCCCTCTGCGCTTCTTATCATACACTGCTGTACCTCCTATTATACCTATGTACCTGGTAGCACATGGCTGCGTTCGTACTTGAGGGGGGCTCAGGCGTGCGTTGTACGTTGTATGCAGCCTATCGCCGCTGCAGCGTTCTGCGGCGCTTCTGCGGCGCTCGATACTCAGTACCGGTACCAGGTATGTACCTCCTGAGAAGGTCGCCGAAGATGCCCGCCCACAGGCAAGGGGGGGGTGCTTCTCGAAAGGCACGGAGGGAGGGAGGGAGGGAGGAGGGATTTATTTATTTATCGATGGGATTGGTTGTTTCGGCTCTTCTGATGCTTGCTTCCGTCGGCGTACCCCAGGCACTTGTAAGAGCCGGTCGCCCCGGTGGTTCAAGTGGTTAACCTCGAATTCTACTTGTTTGAGTCCTGGGTTCGAGCCCCAGGAGGGTCGGACTTTGACTTTATTTGCAAAAATAAAAAAAAGGGATTCAATTGTTGAGAGCGCCTTGCAGCGTGGGTAGGCACAATTCGATGCGAGTCGACGAGGGAAGAAAAGGCTGAAATCTTCTAGCGATAAAAAAATGAAGGCACGTACCGTAGCGGGAAGGGGGGAGAAGAGCCTGCTATGTGACCCCGGATCTGAGTTACGAGTTGGAAGGAGAGAGAGAAGAAGACTTGCGAAGACAATGAATGGGATGAGAAAAAAAAAACAAAAACAAAAACTAGGCATTATACCTATGATAAGTACCAGGTATCTTTTTTCCTGGTATATTATGTCTATTTCTTTGATACCGCTATGGCCGAAAATATACCTGGTAGTCACTGTTTGATATGGAAGTCATCTTCCAAACGTATCTTATATTTAAGTACCACACGGGAACCCAGTGCCAGGTACTTTACTCTTATTACCTGGTACTATGTTGTACGTGCTCGGCCCGCAGGAACGTTCACGCTCGGAAGTGTTCTGACTACTACGGGGGACCATAGTTAATAGGACCTACGGTATACACAAAAACCTATATATTTGCCTATTTTCAATGACAATATTTGGTCCTATTTACTATGGTCCCCCGTAGTAATCTTCTGAACAAGCCGTGGTCGTGGTCGCAGGTGCCCACCCTTCTCTCTTCTCTCTTCTCTCTTCTCTCTTCTGACCTCTGACCATGCCGTGATATCATACCTGGTACACCGGTACCTGACATGGTCATACTCTCTGGAGATGTGCTGCTGTACTGATGGCATGTTCACGTCATACCTGGTACAACAAGCAGTATAAATATTAATAGTACAAGGGCTCCGCATGGGGTGCCTGCCGGCACCCATGCTACGGATAGGGAAATATACCTCAGTGCCAAGCCGTGTGATTATGTTGAAGCAAGTTGACATACGTACACCATTCGATCTTGTTGCGAACGGGATCAGGGCAATGCCAAGTGGTGCAGGGAAAAGCATGCCGAGTGTCAAGTTCTCAGTGTTTGTATCTGTCTCACTCGAATTATTGACCAACTTTTATAGCTTTTTTTCGGGGACGTTATTATCATTGCTGTCTTTTTCAGCCATCTACTCTGAAGCCCAAAAACCAGAACCGTCTATAATGATGGGCCAGGAAATCATCGATAATTTGGAGCTCAGTTGCTGCTGGCGAGGGCAGAAATCAGCTCAGTTCTGGGAGGTCTCTCTTGTACTGTCAGAACTGAGATTGCTTTAATGATGTTGTTTACGATAGTAGTTTTGCTGCCCTTTTTTTGCCCAGTTGCCAAGTACCCAATACCCACGCCGATATCACACCCCTATCTACGGCGAGCTGTACCTACTTCCAACGGCGCTTGTACAGAAGAGAGGGTCTCTCCCGCACATGAAAGCGATAGCAGCAGCAGCCCAATGGCAGCAACAGCAGCAGCAGGAGTAGTAGGAGGCATCGCTGCTGCTGCGGTCGGTTGCTGCAGCTGCTGCTGTGCAGACCCAGCCGCAACACCATCAGCAGCACAACAGCAGCAGCAGCGGTACGTACGTCATCGCAGCAGACAACAACTTGCAGTATACGCCCAAATTACTGGGAGAACAGGACGGGTACTGTATGCGCATTATCGCACTCAATCCTGAGAACAGGCAGTAAATCGAGATACTGCGAGTATGAGCAGTATCGAATGCCTGATAACTGATACCTGATATCGATCGGCAATACAGAACAACCGCAAAGTACTGCTGACATGGGCAGTATTCTCATAGCGTGAATACCACGATGTTCATGTTGGATATACGTGTAGCACACGCAGCAGTATACGTGCGGCAGCACAACACTCCGACATACTGCGAGTGCTTGCAGTCTGCGCAAGCAGTTTCCAACCCTCGATTACCTCCAATAGTGCTCGCCGAAACAACTGGACGCGTTTTTCAACAGGAAATGGTACCCAGCCGACCATCATATCTTGTACCTGGAACGAAGGGTCGTAACTTTAAAGCGGGTCGGTATCTCCCATTTACTCGTAAATGAAGACCTCGCATCTGGACTGGATGTGATTATTTTCCTAAAGTGAAAAACGTCTGCTGTGTATGATATCCTCCGATGCGATTGGTCGGTTTTTCTTATCGAACTCACAGCACTCGGCCGACTTGTCAGCAACCTTCGTTCAACTCGACCGGCGAAAACAAAGCTTTGTACCTACATATTCGAAGTAGAACACCTATGAACTACTGTACTGCTGCTGTAGTTGTTAGTACTGGTATTCCAACGCGCCTCACTCAGCAGTAGTGGAAAGTCCGAGCACGTACGGCCACCTGTGCGATACCCTCCGATGTGATTGGTTGTTTTTTCTTATCGAACTAACAACACTCGGCCGAATTCAGACTCCCCAACAACCTTCATCCCATCCTACCGTCGAAAACAGAAGACGTGCCGAGTTGTCAAAATGTTATTAGAATAAACACCAACAAAGCAAAATCACGGGGATATGCAATGATCTGGTACCAAGAACGGTGCGATACCCCGAGAAGGCGCGTGCAGTCGTCCGTCGAAGAGAGAGGGGCAAGGGAAGGGAGCCACCGAGAAAGGCAGGACCGAGGGGTTCGAACAGGCCGATGGCGGCGGCCCGCAAAGCAAGGCAGTCGGTAGGTAGAAAGCGGCAGCATCAGCAAGACCAAGAGATCGAACCTCGGAGAGAAAAAAAACTACTACTGTAAGATGAAGCCTGCCACAAGAAGCTCTTCGCGGAGCAACAACACCTAAACAAATTTCCAGGACCAAAGAAAATAGAACGTCCGTGTCTCCTTTCCCCAGCAAATAATCCCTCAAGTTCGGGGTCGCCGCGCTCGTCGGTGGCGCAAGACTCCGAGACGCGCGCACGGGAGAACACCCGTCGGAGGCCGGCTCGCGCGACCCTCGAGGACAGCGGTCGAAAAAGCAAGCACGAAGGCAGGGAAGCGAAGGCGTCCGGAATCTCAGACAAAGTTGAAGACAAAATCGGAATTTTAAGCTTCGCTCACAGCGGCCAAGAAGGCGGAGAAGGACGCTGTACTCATGGCTCAACCCTTCCATTTTTTCTGCCCAAACGTAGAAAACAAAGAACCGCCCAGTGGTGCGGACGTGCAGATAATAGACACAATAATAGTTACTAATAGCCACGACAGCAAGACTATCCATATGAATAAACACAGCAGCAAGCGCTATCAACAAGAACAACACGCTCGATACTGACAGCGTTACCCGGTATATTATACTAGAAAGCTCGATATTTTGATAGATGGGGGAAAAAATCGATACGATAGATATACCCTAGACGGCGATCGTCTCTTAGTTATTTGCGCGTAACCCCCCCCCCACCACCACCCCTAACTTGAATCTTCCTTAAACCTCCAAACGTGCGTGCCCGTAGTTGGCAACCGGAGAGTCAAGAGCAGAACAAGACCAGGGGCGACAAGACCAGCATCTGGATTCTCTCCCGCCGCCTCGGCTACACGAAGGCCGACAGCGTCCCCACCGGCCGCGCCACCACCAGCACCGACGACGACGAACCAGACAAGAACCGAACGGTGCGAGAGGCGGCGGTGGGGGGGCGGGGGGCGGGGGCGCGGCTAGCAATAGCGGCGGCGGTGGCGGTGGCAGCAGTAGCGATAGTAGTAGTGTTAGCAGCAGCAGTGACAGTGGTAGTGGTGGTGGTGGTGGTGGTGGTAGCGGTAGTGTTTTGAGCAGCGGTCTTATGAATGGCGGCGGCAGGAATGGCGATATGAACGGTGTCATCCGCGGCGTTAACGACGGCATCAGCAACGGTGTAGGCAACGGTGTCAGCAACGGTGTCAGCAGCACCACCAGCAGCAGCAGGAGCATGAGCATGAGCATGAGCATGAGCGTGAGCGTTATTGGCGGCAGCGGTGGCGGAGGCGGCGGTACCGGTAGTGGTGGCGGTAGCGGCGGTGTTGTCGGCAGCCAACGCTGGCGCAGGTGGGTGTCTGCCGCGGCCTCGTGCACTCGGGTCGGCAGGAAGAGAGATAGGCAGAAGCAGCAGCAGCAGCAGCTGCAACAACAACAAAAGCAGCAACAGCAGCAGCAGCAGCAGCAGCAGCAGCAACATAACAAGCAGAACCAGCAGCAGTGCCCCGCCGGCACCCGTCGGAGCAACCGGTTCTGGTTCCACGGACCGAATAATCCCCACCAGCAGCCACATCACCAGCAACAACAGCAACTATTACAACAGCAAGCACAACAACAGCAGCAGCAGCAGCAGCAGCGACAGCACCGGCAGCAGCACCACCACCATCACCACCAACTGTCGGCGTCACCTCCAGCGCTATCCTCACCGCGAAGGCTCCTCTGCGGTTCGACCGTAGTGAGATCCTCGCCTGGACCCGGGGGCGGCAGTGGCAGCGCCGTTGGCGGTGGACTGACAGGAAGAGCCCAGGGAGGGGGGGTGTCAGGAGGGTTGGGAGGGATAGGGGTAGGGTTAGGCGGCGGGGGAGGGGGGGGGGTTGGTCGCCGGAGAGGCCTGTTGGGGGGGCAGGGGGGGGTGGGGGGGATTTGGGCCGGAATGGGCTCGGCGTGGGTTGCCCTTCGGGAAGTCAACGGGTTCCTTGCGTGGATGGCGGTGATCGTGGCGCTCATGGCGCAGTACCCTCTCCTGTGGTTCGTTTTCTGGCAGGTGAGACGCTTGCTGCGGTGTAGGGGTGGGGTACGTGGCGCCTACATTGTTTTTTGAGGATCTCCCAACTCCGTTGATAGTATACCTGGTAGGAGGTTTTGACTTCCACTCAAAATCTGCAATTTATTTTGGGGGGGGGAAATGCTAAAGAAAGCTGATGAAAAAATAAATCCCAACGCCTCTACTATGGATACATCACGAAAACGAAACAAGTTGCAAAACACACACAAAAAAAAACGATATTATTACGACTATTTTTCGGGTTATTATTTCCGGGGCTTTTCGCGGGTCGGGAGGGTCACATGGCGTTCAAAATGTCACGGGTCGGGTCGGGTCGGGTCGGGCCAGGAAGTGTTCAAAACCTCATGGGTCGGGTCGGGTCGGGTTAAGAGGTTTTCGAATATCGTGGGTCGGGTCGGGCCGGGTCAGGAGGTGATGAAAAGCTCACGGGTCGGGTCGGGCCGGGTCAAGAGGTGATGAAAAGCTCACGGGTCGGGTCAGGTCATGACCCGCGAGAAGCGGGTCACTCGCGGGTCGGGCCAGTATGGCCCGCGAGTTTTTTGCTACTGACCCGCGGGTCGGACCCGCGCATTCGGCTCGCGGATTCGACGCTTCAATCACTTCCCGCTCTCTTACCCTAAGGCTTCTCTCGTACCAATACTCAATCATACTCCTTTGGTATCATATTCCAACATTAGAACACCGCCGAATTCATATACGCATGCCCGCATCCATTTGTACCCACTACAGCCAGGTCATATATCGCTGTGAGGCACTAAAATTAACCTTAAATTGATTTTGAAATACCGACCCACCGGCCAGATCCGCGGGTCGAACCTTCGGTCCAAGACGAATGGCCTCGCGGGTCAAGGCGACCCGACCCGCATAAAACCCGTGTCTCACCGGTCAATCAGAAGGTGGCGGGTCGGGTCGGGTCGGGTCAGGAATAGTCTCACGAGTCGAGTCGGGTCGGGTCGGGTCTGGAGACTATCAAAGCTCACGGGTCGGGTCGGGTCGGGTCGGGTCAAGCGGCTTTCAAAAGCTCGCGGGTCGGGTCGGGTCAAGTCAGCATACCTCAACTTTTTCGCGGGTCGGGTCGGGTCAGTGACCCGACCCGACCCGACCCGACCCGTGAGGTTTGACCTGACCCGTGAAAAGCCCTGATCACTGCCCCTCTGGGACGCCCCGAGATAGCGACCTAAACAATGGCTGAGAAAAAAATTGTCGCTACAACAGTACCTACCGTCTGCTATGGCAGCGGCGTGAGCGACCGGCAGTGTACGGGTATTGTCGCACGCCCTTGCGGCACACGACTCCTTGCGTCGTGACCACGGTAGGACACCAATTATTACTATTTTAGTTTTTTTTTTCAAGACACCAACAACAACAACAACAACAACAACAACAACAACAACAACAGCAGCAACAGCTGTGAGAGCGAAGAGACTTTGGTCCAAGCTACTCTTTTGCAGCTATTACGGGGAGGGGATAGTAAATAGGACCTAAGGCACACACAAAAAACTACCAGGTATATGTTTCCCTATTGTCACCAACAATACTTGATCCTATTTTCTAGGATCCCCCGCAATAGCGGTGTGTGGTGCTTCGATCGCGCGTACTGCGGTGTTAAGTTTCCTTTGGTCTCATCGCAGGAAGTGCATACAGTCCGTACCACGTATGGGGAAGAAAAGACTTGAAGCGGATGATTTGTGTTTTCCCCCCTACCACGCGGTTGCCGTGGCCGAAGCCGTCACTTCGATTTTTTTTTTCCTTTCTCGTTTTTTTGCCCTCTCTGACGTCCGAAAAGGGGCAAGGAACCCGGTCGGTCAGAAATATTTTGGACGAAAAACTGCTTGTCTCTCTCGTAGCACGCGTCGTGAAGATGTAGGTGTGTGTGCGACTTTTATTTATTTCTTTTTTTCTTAGGGCCCGGGTTTTTTTTTTTTTTTTTTCTTGTGTGTGTTAGTTTGTTTGTTTGTTTTTTGTGTTTCTGTTAGTGTTTTTGTGCGTGTTTTTTTCACGTTTTGTCTTGTCTTCTGAGTGTCCGGTTGTTTTGTTTGTGTTGTTTGTGGTTGGGTGTGTTTATGTGTTTCGTAAATCTGTGTTCGTTCGTTTGTTTGTTTGTTTGTTTGTTTGTTTGTTTTTACCTTTTTTTCTTGGTTTTGCGTTCGTGTTGTTTTGTGTTTTTGTGTTCAGCTGTTCGTGGGAGCGTTCATTAAGTGGCCCGTGCTGGGTGGGAGTGCAGCACTGGTTCGCTGGTTAGCTGGCTCGCTGCCCCCGCCCCCCCCCCCCATTATCCACTCCCACGTCCCCTGCCCACCCCCTTCCCCCCCTCCCGTCGCCTAGCCCCCCCCCCCCCCCCCCCCCCCCCGTCGATCCTACCCCACCTTCCCCTCCCCCCCAAAACACGCCAATTACTGCGTGAGCGAGAAAACCAGGGTACCGTTTTAGTATGTGTCGTTGTTTTGTTTTTGGTCACCATGGCTTGGGTTCGAATTATAGATCGCTTGTGCGGGGTGCAGACGCTCAACTCCGCACATGGGGGATTGTCGTGTCAACCTGTGAGTATATGGTAAGGCACCCCACGAGGCAGCTACACAGCATCCCCGTTGCTGTCCCTGGAAGTGGAAAAACTGGAAAACAAACCAGTTCGTTCGACGCTGTGATCCACACGCAAGAGAGTTTTATCTCGCAGGCGGTTCTTAGTATTACGGGGGACCATAGTTAACCAGGACCTATGGTATACATTTGAAAAAAAAACTATATATTTGACCATTTTTACTAACAATATTTGGTCCTATTAACTATGGTCCCCCGTAATAGGATGCAGCCTCACCCTTCATGCTACTCGATGAATAACCTCACGGCGCTTCGCGCTTGGTGCAAGCAATGTCTGTCTGGTAGGTGAAAACCCGACGTGCTCCGTCCCGGCATTATAGGGGCACGAGGGTCTATGGCCATACGACGAGTACGGCCATGCAAGTCATGGGTACCCCCCCCCCCACCCACCTCGCCCATTCCATCCCCCCCCCCCCCCCCTCATTCCGCCCCCTTCATGAGCAAAACTTTTTCATGTGATACATGGACAAAAAAGTGATGAGCGCCCAAATGTTGGAGGTGTCTCCAACAGGAGTACGAACGGTGCTCCGTCTCAAAAGGGATACTCTGCGTGGTTAATGGCCGAATGATTCAGGGAAAGCAACAAATAAATGCGCCCCCCCCCCCCCCCTCCCCCCCTCCATCCCCCCCAATATTATATACCTGGTATATAGATAGGCTGGGTTGGCGTCGGTTTGGCGACGACGCTGTAAAACACGCCTCTCACTGCGTGAGCTAGAAAATAGAAAACCAGGGTATCGTTTTTTTAATTTGAAATTGGCGGTCACCCCGGCTGGCGGTCGAGTTGGATCACTTTTGTGCGGGAAGAGCCTTAACTCCGCACAAGGGAGATGATCGTATTACGGTAGTGTGTACACGGTTAGGCACCCAAAAGGCAGTTACGTAGTGAACCCGTTGCTGTCTCTGGAAGTGGCCACACCAGATGAAAAATCGATTCGTTGACGCTGTCACCCACATGCAAGAAAATCCACCTCAAGAGCGGTTCTTATGAATAGTAGGGTGCAGCCTCACCCTTCATGCGACCCGCCCAACACCCTCACGTTTCGCTTCGCGCTTGGTCCGAGCGTTGTCTGCCTGGTCGGTGAAAACTCGACGTGCTCCGCCCCGGCATTGTAGGGGTGCGAGGGTCTATGGTCATACGACTACGGCCATGCATGATAATGAGTACTCCCCCCTCCACCCGCCCTTCCGCCCTCGTTCCTCCTCCCCCCCCTCCACTCTCCTCCTCCTCTCGGCCCCCTCCCATTTCCCGCTGTCAGCACGTCTGCCCGAACGTTGGAAACCCCGACACCGAGCACCACCGCGGAGGGAAGGCGGCGCTGCCCCTGTGGCTGCTGTGGGCTCTCGGCTTTCAGCACGTTCGAAGGTGGGTTTCATTCAACAGGCGTTTGGGGATAGGGCTGGGTTGATTTTGGTTGGGTTGGGTTGTGGATTGGGTTGGGTCGTTTTGGTTGGGTTGGGATTGGGATTGGGAATGGGTTGGATTAGGCGTTACTAGGTGTTGGGGTTGGGTTGGGTTTGGTTGGATTTGGGTGGGTCTGGTATAGCGAAGGCGTGTTTAGACTGGATGGAGCGCCTTTTTTATGGGGTGGAAGCTCATCGTGTTAGCCAGCAGGCCAGGCCGTGTTCGACCACGGAATCACCCCCCCCCCCTCCCCTTTCCTTCTAATCCCCCCTTCCAATCGTTCTTTCTTGTGAGGCATTGAGTTTTCGAGGCGAGCGGGTCGAGAATCAACCATTGACGATATATGTGTTCGTACGAATCCGCCCCTTGTTTCGCCGGCTTATATCCTGACGTTTGCCTTGCCTTGCCTTGCCTTGCCTTGCCTTGCCTTGCCTTGCCTTGCCCTGCCTCGTATTGCCTCGCGTTGCCTCGCACCGCCTTGCAATGGGTTGTCGGATGGGGGGATGGAGAGCAGGAGGGTGCTAGCCACGTCGCAGCCTCCGATCGCGAGGGTGGTGCTGAACGGCGAGATATTTATCTGCGTTTCTATTCTGGTGGGTTAATATAAATCTGTGTCGCCTGCCCCCAACGTATTTTCTGGGCGTGTCAACCCTTTATCATACGAAGGCGTTTTCGGACTTTCGAGGGAAAACGTGCACCCCTACCCCCCCCCCCCACCCTTGTCTCCACTCCCTCTCACCCCCCCCCATGAGTATACCTTCCCCCCCCCCCCCCCGCCTCCCTCGCCCTTGCCGCCCCCTCCCCCGGCATTGTTTTCTCAATATATTTTCATCCAAAGTCTCTCAACCCCCTACCCCCTACCCCCCCCCCCCCCTACCCCCCGGCATTTATGGCCTTACGACTACAGCCATGCATGAGATCGAGTGCATCTCTCCTATCGAGTACACCCCCCCCCCCCCCCCCCCCCCCGGCATTTTAGGGATGCGACGGCCTCGATATTATTACTACTACGGCCATGGGTGTCAGATGAGTAATCCCGCTCCGTCTCGAAAGGAAAGCGTGATTCAATGGTCAGATATCTAAGGCAAGCAACGAAAGGGTACGCCCCCCCCCCCCCCCCCCCCTCCCCCCCCTCATACTCACACGACTACGGCCATGCATGATATCGAGTACCCCCCCCCCCCCCCTCCCCCGCCCCACCCTCTTCCCCCTTTACCGTTACGTGCCCCGTTTCGCGCCGCGACCGCACGTGCGTTCATTTTTATACCGGGTTCGTTTTCGTTTTCGTTTTTTTTTTGTTTTGTTTTGTTTTGTTCCCACCTCTCCAGATGACGATTTGCGCGAATTTTAGCACGATGCTGCATCGTCCGAGGCCAGCCCTCTTCGACGTCGGTTTTTACCTCATCCCCGCTCAGGTACGTGACCTTTTTCTGTTGCCGCGCAGAGTGGTGGTCTGATCCCTCTATTACGTAGTGCCGCCTGAGCAGGACCTTTTCTGTTGCCGCGTAGAGTGACGGTCTGATCCCTCTGTTACATGGTGCCGCCTGAGCAGGGCCGGTCTACCCGCTTTGATTTTTTGTTGTCTGTGGAAATCGCTCGGCGCGGATGGGATTCGCCAGTCAGCGCGGGCGGCATAGCTCCGCCCCGACGGCCTTCGGGGGGGGTTACCGTCGACTGCTGCTATTGCGGGGGACTTGGTAGTAAATAGGACCAAATGTTGTTGGTAGAAATAGCGAAGTATATCGGTTTTTGTGTGTGCCGTAGGTCCTATTTAATACTGGTATGTCCCCCCCGTGATACAAGAGGTTGATACTTGAGTGGTGCGCACGCATCCCACCGTGTGGTGTGTGTGTGTGTGTGTGTGTTTTTTTTTTTTTTTTTTTTTTTCTTCTTATTCTTGACTTTTATTCGCAAAAAAAAGAGAAACGATCAATTTTTGCTGAGAGGAGCGGAGCGGCATGTATCTCGTGGGTTAGGCGCGATAGGGTTCGACGCGAGCCTACGTGCCGGGGGAGGAAAGGGCTGGATGGAGTCTTCGCGCGATAGAAAATGGCAAGGTAACAATCGTAGCGGAGAGAAGGGCGGGGGGGGAGGAGGAGGAGGAGAGCCTGTTGTGTGACCCAATGGTGGGCCTGAGTTTACGACTATCGATAAGAGGCAGAGAGACAGGAAGGGCGAATAACATGAAATGGGAAGGGGGAAAAAAAAAAAAAAAAGAGCGGTCCCTCTATGGTGCCCATCGAGCAAGGCCGGCTGCCCGCCATACGCGGTGGCTGTGGCATCGCTCGGCGCGGGTGGGATTTTAGCCCCCGTGCGGCGGTGTGTGCGGAGTAGTGCCCGTTGTTTGCCGCTATTTATAGTGCCGGTATTTTTCTGGCTGGTGGGTGCATTCGGGCACTGTCGCAAAAAGAAACCACTACTGCAGTATGTATTGCCTTCCCACGAATTACAAAAATATATACCAGGTATGAGAGAGGTGGCCGTGGGGATTTTTTTTTCGTCTCCGTAGCAAAAGCTGGCAAAAGCGGTACACAAATCATTCGTGGCGGAAAATCTTGGGGGGTGATGAACATATCTCAAGGGGCATTTTTTTTTTTTTTTTCACAAGATTGTGCTTTCGTTGACTGTGAGTTCCCGGCGTACATAAGAAGTACCAGGTTTACGAGTATGCCTGATCAGAATCCCTGCTGTTTTGAAGTACAGGGGCTGTTTACGGGTCGGGTCACTTGGCCCGACCCGACCCGTGAGATTTTGAAGACCTCCTGACCCGACCCGACCGGACGTGACCCGACCCGACCCGACCGGATGTGACCCGACCCGGCCGGACGTGACCCGACCGGACGTGACCCGACCCGACCGGACGTGACGTGACCCGACCCGGCCGGACGTGACCCGACCGGACGTGACCCGACCCGACCCGACCCGACCCATGAGGATTTGAAAACCTCCTGACCCGACCCTCTGACCCGACCCTCGGGTCGGACCATGACTCGTGAGCAGCCTTGAACACTACCCAATACACATTTGTGAAGGGTACATAGCTCTCGCTGTCAGGAACCCGCGCGAGTAGATAGGTGTATCTTTCGTCCAACTTGTGTGCGTTATTTCAAGGGTTTCAAGTGTCGCGATGAGGCGTGTTTCGGTGGGCTGATAACAAAAACGAAGATAGGGGCACTCGTAGCTCTCGCCATCAGGAACCCGCTCTGGCGGATGTTTGGTGGCTGTCGTCTCTGGTTGGTGTTGCGCTGGTGAAAGGGGCGTGTAGGATTCAGCATCGGAGAGTTTCGGTCCGGACACGGCACGCGGGTTTCCGCGTTCACCCGCCTCGAAACGGCGCGCCCCCTCCCCCTCCCCCCTTTGTGTTTTTTTGGCGGCCGCGCAAGTTCGCAACTCGCTTCGCGAAAAAAAAAAATGCCAAAAACGTGCAGGTACTTCTTTGAACTGACTACCGCGGGGGTTATGGCCCAGTCAGTAGTGCACTGTACAGAAACCTACATGTGACTCTACAGACAGCTGTTTAGTTTCCACATCGGGGGGGTGCAGTCAGTCCTGAAGGTAGGGCTGGACACTATACACTGCTGTCTGGCTTGATCATTAGCGATTACTCTGTGGTCGAAAGCGATCGAGTATGTCTCCTTTCTCTCCTCTCTCTCCTCCCGGAACGCGATCGGTTGTGGGTTTCCGTGATATAATATGGCGTGTGTTCCTTCGGCGTACGTACGACAAAAATTACTAGCGGATGTATTGGCGAGTCAGTCCGTGGATTGTGCTACTGCCAGTATACGCACTGTTCCAGTGCCCAGCCCTGCATGGAGCGGTCAAGTGGTTGACGGCGGTTTTCAGACAGGTGCACTCGCACGCTCACTGACACACATGGATACGAACAACGCGCCCCTTCGGTTATTTTCTGTCATCATCCTTCTGTGTTACACTTTAAGCTTTCGTAGCTCTTCTTCGGCGCCTGCTTTTTCGTTTTTTCGTTTTTTCGTTTTCTGTTTTTTTTTGGTTTTTTTTGTGCTCGTTGTATGTTTCTTTGTTTTTGCTTGTATCATGATGACATAATAACTACTTTTACGGGGGACCATAGTTAATAGGACCAAATGTTGTCCGTAAAAATGTTTAAATATAGAGGTTTTCATGTATACCATAGGTCCTATTAACTACGGTCCCCCGTAATAGTGCAAAACCCCTATGTTCGGTGTTTTTTGTTTTACTTTTTTTTTCTCCGTTTGTCTTTTTTTGCCCTGTTTTGTTGCTTTCGGCCACTCGTTTCGCGCTTTTGTTGCAGTTTTTTTTTTTTTTCGTCCCTCACGTTTCGTTTTCTTTTTCATTTTCTCCCATTTTCCCTTTTTCGCGTTCGCCCTCATTTCCGCCGCTGTTGCCGTCTCTTCGCTTCTTCCATTTTTCGGTTTCACTTATTTTTGTTGTTTCATTTTCTCGTTTTTTTTTTTCGTTTTTGTCTTAACATTTACATTTTCGTTGTCGCTTTTCGTTTTTTTCTAATTCGTCCTCATTTCGACTGTTGCCGTAATACGCTTCTTCTATTTTTCGGTTTTTTGTTTCATTTTCGATTTTTTTTTGCTTTGTTTTTGTTTTTAACGTTTTCGTTGTCGCTTTTTGTTTTTTTCGTCCCCCAACCCCCCCCCCCCCCGATAAAAAAAGGGGAAGTATAGCAAATGGAGACCACTGAGCGACATCCTGACGCTGGCCCTTCCCGGAGTGGCGTTTTTTCGGTCGCTGTTTCTTGATCGCCGAACGAGATGCCGCCTCGTCGCCGATTGGTTCAGGCTCATGTGAGTCCGTGACGACTCCCTGCTCCAGTCTGACCGGAAATGTACGGTACACTCTGCCTTTTTGTTACGGTCTATATCATGTGTTCCTTATAATCACGGTAACGAAACGATCAGACTGGTACTATTAGTGCGGTGGATGGAATACAGAAATCAGGACCCAACATGCTTTTTATGGTAAAAATATTGGAATACATGCCTGGTAGGGTTTCGTGTGCGTGATGAAAGTTAAGACCAAATATGCTTATATGGTAAAAATACTGGAATGCATACTCATACCTGGTAAGTTTTTGTTTACATGATAAAAATTAGGACCGAGTATGCTGACATGGTAAAAATACTGGAATACATAGGTTTTTGTGTGCATGATGAATTTGGACCATGTATGCTTATATGGTAAAAATACCGGAATACGTAGGTTTTGTGTACATGGTAAACTAGGACCAAATACCTGGTATGCAGTTATGGTAAAAATACTGGAATACATGGGTTTTTGTGTACATGGTGAACTAGGACCATACATGCCTATATTGTAAAAATACTGGATCACATAGGTTTTTCGGTACATGATCAAATTTGGACCAAATATGCTTATAGGGTAAAAATACTGGAATACGTAGGTTTTTGTGTACATGATGGGGGTCCTGATTCACTGTTAGCATGGTCCCTATAATAGTCTTGATATTAATAGTAACAATCTCTCTTGGGTGTAAATGTAGGGACTGTTATGGTTTTCATATTTGTATCAGGGCGCTGTACGGGTCATGACCACAACCTGTGGAACGTGGAAGTGTGGTGAGCTTTAGCTTTATTTTTACCAATCCGCCGGAGGATAAAAAAAAAAAAAAAAAAAAATTGTGGCCGGTTGGTTCGGTTCGGGTCGGGTCGGCTCGGGTCGGGTCGGGTCGGGTCGGGTCAGAAGGTTTTCAAACTCTCACGGATCGAGTCAGGTCGCTCCTACCCGACTCGACCCGACCCGGCCCGCGAGGTTTCGATCCTCTTCCCTTGAACAGCGCTGACATTTGTCACCTCAACGGCCCTTATGCTTCTGTGGTAATATGCAGTAATGCCGACAACTCCTTCACCGCTGTTTATACCGTGCCTGGTATATTCGACACTGCGGTAGCGCTGGTTATCATATATATGCGCCAGCCACCAATACCCGCACTTATGTACAGCGGCAACCGGCTCTACTATTACGGGGGACCATAGTTGATAGGAACTATGCTAAACATGAAAACCTACCAGGTATATATTTCCGTGTTTTTACCATTACTCTTCTGTCCTATTAACTATGGTCCCCCGTAACACTACTCAACACACCGCCACACCGGTTACTCCCATCGGCGCCAAGCGATTCCACAGGCACTTACCTATCACGGGGGGGGGCATAGTAAATAGGACCAAATATGAATGGTAAAAATACGGAAATATATAGGGTTTCGTGTGTTCCGTAGGTCCTATTAACTATGGTTCCCCCGTAATAGTGCGGGCAGCCGGCACTATACAGGGACCTCTCTTGTGCGTCAGAGTGTTTTTACCCGAAACAGTGGCGGCACGGTTATCTTACGTACGGGATTGCTGTGGCGTTGGTATTCAGTTGCCTACCTGGTATATTCAATTCCCTGGCGTTTTAACCCCTTTAGAACCGCAGTCCCGTTTTGGGGACAAACCACTCAAATTTCAAGTAGTTTGTCCCCAAAACGGGACTGCGGTTCTAAAGGGGTTAAGTACGTTGTGTGCCATCGCTGACACGGAGGGTGGATGAAGGGTGGAGGGCGGGGGGGGAGGGAGGGAGGGAGGGAGGGAGGGAGGGGAAGGGGAGGGAAAAGAAGGGAGAGGGGAGAGAGGGAGGGTAGGGCCGGACGATGGGTGGGTGGGAAGGGCCGGGCCGGGCTAGAGCAGACCGATCGAGTCGCATGGTTGGGTCGGTGAAAAAGGCAACCGTCAAGAGTGCCGCAAGCCCTGCCACAGACCTTTTATATATATATATATATCGTCCGAATATTGCACAACGCGGACAGGTCAGATAGATCATGTACAGATCATTCCCACGCGATGATCTATGTTTTTCAAAGAAGAATAGGCCCCCTGATCTGTGTGTTGTATGTAGCTTACGTTGCCGGAGGGGAGCTACACCGTAATCTGCGTGATCTACTCTGCAAGGACATGTTTTTTCTGGGATGGATGTTTGCTATATTTTGTACAGTACAGATTCTGCACAGCACCTCATAACGGAAGGTTATGGTGGACATGATCTATCTGATATATGTGAACTATTTGATCTGTCGGACTTGTAGAAAATTTCCTTCGCCCCCCTCCCCCCCCCCCCATAATATATACCAGGTATATCATATATAGGTTGGGTTGGCGTCGGTTTGCAACAACACTGTAAAACATGCCGCTCACTACGTGAGCTAGAACACCCACGGTGCCCTTTTTTTTCTTTTTTCTTTTTGGCGGTCGCCCACAGCTGGTCGCCGAGTTAGATCGTTTATGATAGATACCTTTTACTCCGCACAAGGGAATTGATCGTGTCACGTAGTGTTCATGGTAAGGCACCCAAGAGGCAGTAACATGGTACTCCCATTGCTGTCTCTGGAAGTGGCTACACCGGAAATTAAATTAACTCATGGAAGCTGTCCTCCATAGGCAAGTCCGCCTCACAAGCGGTTCTTAGTATGAATAGGATGCAGCTCACCCTTCATGCGACTCGCCGGACACCTCACGGCGCTTCGCGCTTGGTGCAACAAGCAATGTCTGCCTGGTCGGTGAAAACCCGACATGCTCCGTCCCGGCATTGTAGGGATGCGAGGTTCGATGGTCATACGACTTCGGCCATGCATGAGATCGAGTACTTCTCTCGTACTGAGTACATCCCCCCCCCCCCCCCCCCCCACGACGCATGATGATGAGTACCCCCCACCCCATCCTTGCGAAACATGCCAACCATGTGATCTTTTGTGCACCCTGGCGCTTGGCATGAGATCTCGTGTGCAAGGCTTTGATGACGAAGGTCCCGACACGTATACCTCAACCCTCCCACTTGTGCGCGCATCCGTGGTACAGTATATAGTAGTGTCGCTGTTTATCGGTCTGTCCGCTTGATCCTCCGCTCTCCCCTCTCTTGTGGTTCTGGTGTATGGTCATACGCGACTACGGCCATGCATGACATGAGTACCCCCCCCCCCCCCCTCCACGCCGCTTGCGTTTCCCGTGGGTTTTTTGTGTTTTGTTTTTTTCGTCTCTCTTTTCCGTCTGTACGTCTGTTTGTACTTCGTATGTATGTCTGCCTGTCTGTCTGTTTGTCTTGTCTGTCTATCTGTCTGCCTGTCTGTCTGTCTGTCTGTCTGTTTGTCTGTCTGTTTGTCTGTCTGTCTGCCTGTCTGTCTGTCTGTCTGTCTGTCTGTCTGTCTTGTCTGTCTGTCTGTCTGTCTGTCTGTCTGTCTGTCTGTCTGTCTGTCTGTCTGTCTGTCTGTCTTGTCTGTCTTGTCTGTCTGTCTGTCTGTCTGTCTGTCTGTCTGTTTGTCTGTCTGTCTTGTCTGTCTGTCTGTCTGTCTGTCTGTCTGTCTGTCTGTCTGTCTCTCTGCCTGTCTCTTATCTCTGTTCGTCTGTCTGTCTTATCTGTCTTCCTGCCTGCCTGCCTGCCTGTCTTGCCTGTCTGGGCATACTGCGCTCTCTTTTCTCTATCGTCGTTTCCGCGTGTTCGGTCTGTATGTCTGTTTCTACTACTACCTCCACTACAGGTCGGTGACCTACCTGATGAGATGCCTATGCGTCACCCTCACCTCCCTCCCGGGCCCGGCGCCCCACTGCGAGACCCTATCGGCCTACAATCCCCCGACGGGTTGGCACGACGTGGCGACGAGACTGGGGCCTCTGATGGGCGACTTTCGGACGTGCGGCGACCTGATCTTCTCCGGACACACTGCCTGGACGACCGTGACGATGCTACTCGTGAGTCACCATCGCCGCAGCCACAGCCGCCGCCGCCCCTGCTGCCGCCGTTGTTTTTAGCTTTTTAGTTTTTTTTTTCTACAGTGTTGTCTTGTAGCTTCGAAATCGGTGTGATGCTTCTTCGTGATTCTTTCACATGCGCACCGTTTGGTTGTTGTTGTTGTTGTTGTTGTTGTTGTTGTTGTTGGTATTGGTGTTGGTGTTGGTGTTGTTGTTGTTGTTGTTGTTGTTGTTGCTGTTGTTGTTGCTGTTGCTGTTGTTTTCGTGTTTATTTTTTCACGCACGAATATACCGTTGTTTGTCATTTAGAGGTTTTTTTTCGAGATTTGTTTTGCAAGTGTTCGGGTTCCGTTTTAACGTCCGTTTCAGATTCTTATGTTGGTGGTGTTGGTGATGACGTTGGTGGTGGTGGCGGTGGTGGCGGTGGTGGTGGCGGTGGTGGCGTGATGGTGGCGGTGGCGGTGCTACTACTGTGCTGCTGCTGCTGCTGCTGTCTCGCCTACTGCTACTGTTGCGGCTGCTGCTGCGCCCATCTCTAAGCTGCGTGAGCCGTTCTATATATGATCAAAGCACCCTCCCACCCACCCACCATCGGAAGACCTGGGGTCCGAGTGTCCGTCGCTTCCCCCCCCCCCCCTCCCCCGCCCACCCCCCTCCCACTCCTCGCCCACCGCCCACCCACCCACCCACCCGACCCCCCCGCCCTCTCTACCCCTGCCTGCTCCGCACAGCTGACCAAGAGTTTCCGACGGGCGACGGCGGTGGTGTACAGAGGGGTTAAGGGGACGGGAGTCATGTACCTGCTGACCATGGCCACGTGCACCATCGCGGGGCGCAAGCACTACACGGTGGACGTAGCCCTAGCCGTCGTCATCGCCGGCCTGACGTTTTTTAGATTCCAGGTAACCGGGAGTATGCCGTCACTACCTCGTACAGCGTTCGCCTTTACATGGCTTTTACTCGGGTAGGTGGCGATTTCGTTGCTTTTCAAACCTGCAATAGTTTTGTTGACACCTCTTAAAAAACAAACCTGCCTGGTACGCACGCACCCCGTGGAACTTGCGATCGAATGATTTATCACACCGAGCTTAAATCAAGCTTTCAAAACAACTGAAAGTGAGTTTTTGAGTAAGAGGTTTGATTTTATCTCACAGCTTCGTTTTTCTTTTCTTGTTTTTTTTTTTTGTTTCATGTGTATCCGGGGCACAGGCCAAGAAGGAAGAACAAAAAGAACGGCACCGCACTCCGCGCTCTAAAAGAGGTCTTGTTGAAAAGCACACCAGTGCCTGAGTGGTTTTTTTTTTTCAACGTATTTTTGTACTTGGTTTCATTGTGACATCAAAAGAGTCATCAAGTTGAATGCGGCATGGAGGAGTTTGACACACCGGATGGCAGCGAGAGAACTATCGCCATCCCAGGAGATAAATGGTGGCCACAGGCGTCGAAACCGGATGGGATATGGCTATGTAGCCAAAAGGTTTCCATGTTGTATATGGAAACAATGTGGCGAGCGCCCAGCTGTTGGACCTGTATCTAATGAACTCCGTCTCGAAAGGGATGCGTAGTCAATGGTCAAATGGCAAAGGCAAGCACCACGTGAGTAACCCCCCCCCCCCCCCCCGCCATTGCTGTCTCTGGAACTGGCCACACCAGAAAATAAATTTATTCATGGACGCTGTCATCCATATGCAATAAAATCCGCCTCAAAGGAGGTTCTTAGTGCAGGATGCAGCCCCACCCTTCATGCGACTCGCCCAACACCTCACGTTTCGCTTCGCGCTTGGTGCAAGCAATGTCTGTCTGGTTGTCGGAAACCCGACGTGCTCCGTCCCGGCATCGTAGGGATGCGAGGGTCTATGGTCATACGACTATGGCCATGCATGATAATGAATACATCCCCCCCGCCCCTCTCTGGGTCTCGATAATGGATAGTTGGGTTTCACTTTGTTTTTCGTACGTGCACCTTCGGATGTATAAATATATATATTGTGATCTATTTCTGCAGCATCCATAGGTATAGTACAAGTTGGCTTCGACATCAGCTAGCAGCAAACTCCTACAATCCGACCGCTCAGGGTCGCTGTGCGAGTACGCCATATAGTTCAGCTCGATTCGGTCAACGGGTCACTCACGTCCGCTCTCGGCTCGTTGCTGACTGCAGTATGTATTTAGCGTGTAACTTATTATGACCACGATATAAATGTGTAATCTGATGTGGCTCGCTTTTGCGGTCTGTTTGCTAGCCTTCCGCCAGCAACTGGCATCAAGGAGGCGTGTGCGTGCGCACCATTAGCCGGCACCTGAACAACGCATGATGGTTTGCCACAAGCCACCCCAGGTTGCGTTTGGGGGGTCTTCATTCTCCCTTGTCTGCTAAGGGTTATAATCGTCGCAATCAGCTGTCACAATATGAATATCGACACGAACTCGGCAACAACCAGTCCTCCTCCTCCTCCTCCTCGTCCCTCTCACCCCCCTCCTCATCCTCATCCTTTTCCTTCCTTGCGCTCCTCATGCTCCTCGCCGTCCTGCGCGAACATTTTGCTTTCCTGAACCGTAACAGGACGGCATGGTGCCCCGAAGACAACCGGTCGGCGGCGGCGGCGGCGACAGTCCCGTCGGGATCCTCCTCACCAGCCGCAACGGCAACCACCACCACCAAGACCAAGGCCAAGAATACCCCCACAACAACACCAACAACGGCACGGCGAACGGCCACCCCCATCCCCACTCCCACCCCCGCCCTCACCGCCCCCACCACCTCCACCACCAACACCGCAACCGCCAGGAGTTGGAAAGCCGCCCCCCCCGGCACCCGCACAAGCGAAAGCTCACCGCGGACGCCCCCCTTCTCTTCGAAAACGCCCGCGCCGGAGTCGGCGACGCGCGCTCTCCTACCGCAGCCTCCGCGGCTGCCGCCGCGGCAGCCGGCGCCGCTGCAGGAGGCGGCGGCGGCGGCGCTTCCGCCTCCTCATCCTCGACGTCTTCGTGTTCCGCCCCCTCTTCCTCCATGGCCTCTTCTGCCTCGGCCTCGAACATCGCCATCTCCACCGCTACCGCCACCGGGGTGAATGTCGGCGGCGGCATTGCCGGCAGCACCGCGACAAATCGGGGGGCAACGAGGGGCGGCAGCGGCGGCGGAATAGGAGGCGGCGGCATGGGCATGGGTATCGCTTTTGGCGGCGGTGGTGGTGGTGGTGGTGGTGATAGTGTCGGTATCGGCAGTGATCGCGGCGGCGGGGTAGGTGGGCTGCTGGCGGAAGGAGGTTTTTTTTTCGGCCCGTCTTCGCCCGAGCGCGGGGTTATTAGAGGGAGAGGGAGAGGAGGCGGGGTAGGGGTCGGGAGTTGGGGTGGGGCTGGTGGTGTCGGCAACGGCGGTGTTGATGTTGGTGTAAGCGACGGTGGCGGCAGCGGCAGCGGGTTAGGGCTGGCTGGTTCGAGGCCGTTGTCGTGGCCAGGCCAGCTTAGCGGCGCGCAAACGAGCGCGAGAGGTAGTAGCTGGTTGGGTTTCGGTGCCGGCGAAAGCGTGGTACAGCCGACGGGGTCGCTGGCGAGGGCAGGGGTGGGTGGAGTTGCGCGCGCCGGAACTAGTAGGGGCGGGGTGGAATCGCCTTCGCGGGCGGGCGCGGGGTCTCAGGCGGGGGCGATGACGGCCGCGGGGAGGAAGGCAGCTGTCGCCTCCGCCAGCGGCGGTCTCTTCGTGGTTTGACGCTTTGTCGAAAAGATTGTTGTTGTTGATACACGTGCTGTAGGTTTTTTGAATGAAACAAAACCAATGGGCGTTTGTACCCTTTTTTGCAAGCAGCCACACGGCGTTGGCGAGTACGTGGCGTGCACGTTTTCCCCAGGGAATCGATGATGATGAATGATGGCGGAGATATTGGCTGATGATGCCGTCGTCGTCGCCGGCACGAAAAGACGATTGCTTATACAGTAGTCGCGTCCGTCGTCCGTGCTTTACACCTTGCGTGTGTGCACATGGTGAGCTTCGATGGTGTTCGAGCGGTTTACGTATATATAAACTCGCGCGTACTGCTGTAGTCTGACCTTACGTAACCCTGGCGAAAGCGAGTGGTCTGTGGTTGTTTTATTTATAGATCTCGAACCGATGGAAAGGTTCTAGATTTTTCTGCCTGTTAAATTGTGCTTGAATATTATTTCTGGAATTTTCCAGGAATTTCGAAGTTTTTGTTTTCCCCTCTCGAAATGAATTTGGCTTCGTTGGTGCACGAGTGTGAGTCGGGGTACGTCGACCCCGCCAGTATCTCTGTATCCACCGTTACCTATATACGTACGTACAGCGTCTGTATATATCGACTCGGAGTGACAACGACTGAAGAGGTCGGAAAATCAGGAATCCGCAGGGGCGGCCGTTTTTGGCCGGAATGTTTTTGGTCTCAAAAATAAAATCTACCCGACTCCCTACAGCTCTAACTCCGGCCACCGGTACGCAACGGTGGCCCCGGGGAAGGGGGGGGGGGGGGCAGTGTACTCATTATCATGCATGGCCGTAGTCGGGGGAGGGGGGGGTGATGGCCCACCCTATTCCTACTTCTAAAGGACCGGACAGCAAGTGTAGCGCCTTTTTTTTTTCGTTGGGGTGGGGCTGGGCAGGCGGCCAGGAAGGGTGTGGAAAATAGGTGTACTCCAACTACTGTAGCTGACTGCGGTAGTTGTTGTTAGTAGACGAAACGCAGAGGTTTGGTTTACTGCTGCCTGCAAGCGCGGGGGCTGTATATAGACCTTGGCCCTGCTTCAACGAAATGGTTGAAATACGGTTGATTTTATACTAAAACAGTTTGATTTTTACTCCAACCTGCCTCCTGGCTGAGCCACTGATAGTCCACGCACAGCAGCATGGGAGCCGTGCGTACATCCAAGCACCTTCTTATCGCTTCGAGCCAGTCGCGCTTCTACCAACACGTACATGGCTGGCTTTTGACACCAGGGGAGGGAGGGCAAAACGTGTTGTTTGGAAGGGTAGGAGGAGTGTGACCCTAGAGAGGGGCTACCAGCTTTTTTTCTGGTTGAATCCGCAGGAAGGCTTGTTTTCCGTGGGTTTGGTACGTCACTGTCCCCGTTTCCCTTTTGTCTGCTGCGCCCTTGACCCAACAGCAGTCCCGTTTTGGGGGCAAACTACTTATAATCAGAGTGGTTTGCCCCCAAAACGGGACTGCAATACTGAAAGGGTTAACCGGAAAACCTGCCTGGATCAACTGGAAGAAGAGTAGAATACCGTCGTCGTGACACCTCCCCCCCGGCTGCTGATATCGAGTACCCCCCCCCCCCCCCCGTTCGTAGTCGATGGTCGTACGACTACGGCCATGCATGAGATCGAGTACATCTCTCTTATGAGCACACACACACCCCTCCAGCTGCCATACGACTACGGCCATTCATGATAATGAGCACACACACACCCCAGCTGGCCGCGCTTGGTACAAGCAATGTCTGCCGGGACGGTGAAAACTCGACGTGCCTCGTCCCGGCATTGCAGTGATACGAGGGTCTGTGGTCATACGGCTACAGCCAAGCATGAAAATGAGTACACCCCCCCCCGCCCCCCAGCTGGCCTAAGAAAGGCCAGCTACGTGAGAATCCAGGCGGTGAACCCACGACACAATAACACGCCAACCAAACATCGGGAGGGGAAACCCCGGCCTTCCCATGGCAGTGGTCTAGGGCCAGCTACGTGATGATCCAGACGGTGGGCTGAAGACATGAACAATTAATTCCACGCCAAGCAACATTTGGGGAGGGAGAGCCCGGCATGTCCTATAACGGCCTAGGAGCCCGCTCACCACGCACATACGTAGGTACCTCCGCCGCAACACCACCGACAACGTGACGAGAGGAACGGACAGATCATCGATCCCCAAATCATGACCTAGTTCCTTCGACTGCAGGCAGATATATCTGTTCCCCGTCTTGTATGATCCACAGCAACAGTAGCTCATGTTGCCGAGTGGGACCCGCATAATCTGCATGGTCTAGCACAACACATGTTCTCTGGGTTGGATTTGTGTTATACAGATGCTGCATAACATCTCACAACGTCAGGCGAGGAACTAGACCATATATCTGCAGACAGATCAGATCATTATCTATCCGAGGTGTGCATTTTTTTCCCCCGTGGGGGATCATCCTGGACGCCCGTCGTGCGCACCCGTATTTTTGCCATTCCTACTGATCTAAAATGGGCGGTCGCGCAATTCAAATCACCCCGATTTTTGTCCGAATCCGCCGAGCATTCTTTATTGGATCTTACCTTCTGCCGAATACGATGGATGTGCGTTGGCCCATTGTTGATGTATCCAATCGAAATTTCCTACGGCAAGAACGCTCAGGCGTGTCTACTGCAAAATGCAAAGCCAGTCCTCTCGCTTCCCTCTGTTTCTACAGTCATTCCAAGGCGGGGATATTCCACGCCAGATTTCGTTTTATCAAGTACCCGATACTTTTACGCAGCTTCTGAAGAGTCGGCCTTGCTCTCTACTCACACCCCATCCATGCCAACGCGGGAACTCGGCTACCTGATACGTCGTTACAATACAAGAACCCACCCACACCCGGGCCCTTCACGCCGGACCCCGCCACACCGTCGTACCATCCCCCCCAGCTGGCTGGCCAGAAAATGCACCTCCACGATACTCTTGATGGTTGTTGGTTTCTCACTATGTTGTCTAAATCTTGTGGTCCTTCGGCAGAAAAACAACACTGAGAGCGCACACTCACGCACAAAGTAACCACGGATATTCATCGGCCGGTCAAAACCTCGCTTTGTTGCTGCCGAGTGGTTGATTGATTGCGGGCCCACTGACGGATTTATGGCTCGGATTGGGTGTTCGGGTGAGTCATTGCTTGATTGCTTGTACAGGAGGATTTTGGTGGGCGACTTTAACCCTTTTAGAACTGCTGTAGTTGTGTTTTAGGGACAATCCAGTCGAATTATTGAGTAGTATTTCGCCCCCAAAACGGGACTGCGGTCCTAAAAGGGTCAATGCATACCTGGTGCCCGGTAGCAAGGTAGCCTGTCGCTAGGAAGTCGCGCAACAGGACATTTGTTTGAGCTGTCGTCACTCGTTGAGTGCGTTCGTAGACGTTATTGACAGTTGGCTGTTGCTCGGCTTTCGCGTCTATACCCGCCGCGCTCCGCGATCGCCCCCTCGCCCTTCATACACCTCGCTGTTGTTGCTGTTGTTGTTGTTGTTGTTGTTGTTGTTGTTGTTGTTGTTGTTGTTGTTGTGGTTGTTGTTGCTGCCCGCCCAGCTGTGTTGCTGTATTCCCAGAAGCGTGTGTGTGCGTTCGATGCGTTGGACGCACCGCTAAGGCAACCAAATAAGAGGTTGCTGTCTCAACTATGCCAGGAGAGACCGGACAGCGCAGCAAATACCACACGAAAGCAGAGCAGAACACAGCAGTCAGCCCGGCGAGCCGTTCCATCCGCGACAGACACTGGGTGAGCCGCAACTGCATGAACGAGGGGCGGGTGTCCTGCTGCCTCTGGTGGCCCAACACAGAAAGCAAAAAAAGCTGTGCTGATGGCCGACGCTGTGGTGATTCTGTGTCGTGATGCCCCTCACGGCTGCGAGTATCAAGTGATTGTGCGTCGTCGTGATTGGTCACGAGAACCAAAACAAACGTGAACGTTCCTCCTCTGGTTCTTATCTTTGCGGCAGTCATGACACCCCTCGATCGAAACAATGAGTTCGGAGGCATACTCAAGGTAGGGGCTGCACCTTCATTTTCTGAGATTTTCCTGAGGCTCCTCGCTTTTGAGGCGCTCTACACCTCACCCCCCCCAAAAAAAATGATATTAAAAACAGTTGAAAGTGAAAGAACCCGACGAGCAAGGCCACGCAAACTACAGCCTAAGTATATCACAAAACACGTTGCAGTTAAAAGCACTCATGATCGTATCCCAACAATTTCGTCTCCCCGAATTCAGAAAATCGATAACCCCTGTATGTCTCCTCGTCGACAGGCATCTATAGACCTCTGATACAAAACCATTTTTATTTTATTTTTATCTTCCTTGGGGATCTGGGTAAAAAAAGCTTACGCCCAACACACTTTCTTGTTTGTGTACCGGTTCTAGTCCATCTGTAGGACACAGACTTTAACATGACACTCCGCCAGTGGTACCAGACACGGAAACAAAATACAGCCGTAACTTAGTTCCTGTGCCACACAGCAGGCTCCCCTCCCCCCTAATAGCGCGAAGGAGCCCGTTCCGTCAGAACTTTTGTTTTTTGGCCAAGGCGTGCTAACTCCATCGTCGCACGCACCTTTTGGCAGTCGGAAATTCAATTTAAAGTCAAGAAGTGTCGGCTTGAGCCATCTCGAAAAGGGCTCGCTATTGCTTTTTGTGCCGCGTAAATTAGACACGTAAAACAGTCATCGAGAGACATACACGCCGGGGCCGCGAACTGATCTCCTAAGAGTGTACAGCAGTATTTTCTTTTAAAACGCGAGTGTTTTTTTCTCGGTGCCGGGTGCAAATTACGAAGAAACGCAAACGTACGACAACTGCATCGGCTCACACTTTCATTGGCCCCTTTCAACCCTGCATCCATCCACTCACCCACCCACCCACCCACCCCTATCGTGGCCAAAGGGCACACTGAGGCCCACACGCATATCACTATTCACCCACATCCCGAAAGGGGGGAAGGAGGGAAGGAGGATCGAACAAATAAAAACAGAAACCAAAACGTGAAAGGAAAAACAGGAACACTACCAACCAACCAACCAACCAACCGACCAACCAACCGAACCAATCAACCCCTGTCAGCCAACCAGGGGGGCGAGAAAAAAGCCTCGGCCGGGAGACGACCACCCTCTTCCTTCTCCTCCTTCTCCTCCTCCTCCTCCTAACCCTATCGCCGCTGCCACCGCCGCCACCACCGCGCCCATCGTCGTCCCGCCCCCACCCTCGCCCCCGGATCCCGCGCTTCCGGTAGCGCTTCCCGCTCCCACCGAGTCGAGTAGGTAGGGGGTCCAACCCACGGCGAGCCAAGATAGCGCCAGCGCGACTACCGTCTCCGCGCGCGAGTGGAAGAAAGCGGCGGTGTCGTACACTACGAGCAGCGAGCTTACCGCCACCGCGACGCACACAGCCAGGGGCGCGAGGGACGAGAGCAGGGGATAGGGGGGAGAGGCCGGCCTAGTGGGAGAAGCGGCGGCGGCGGCGGCGGTTGCTGTGGTGGTGGTGGTGGTGGCGGCGGGGGCGGTCGCGGAGCCAAGGCGATCGTAGTATTCTTGGACGGTGCAATAGAGTTCCGTCACCTGGTGGCGGGGTTTGGCGGCGGTGGCGGTAGGGGGGGGGGGGGGGGCGGGTGGTGGTCAACGTAGTGTTAGGATTTTGGTGCTTTGGTTCTGTGTTTGCGTTGGTGGCGGTTTGCGGTGTTGGTTGGCGGTGCTTGGGTCGGGCGGCGTCAGCCGCGGTGGTGGTGTTGGTTGGTATTTTCTATTGGTGTTCGTTTTCGATGGCGTCGGCGGCAGTGGCGGCGGAGGGAGACATGGTGGGAAATGAGGGGCGTCGGCGCAGCGCGGAAGCAAAGGGGGCGGGGGGGGGAACCCCTGCATGTTTTGAGAGCTCGTCCTTGTTCCTGCTCTGAAGGGGGGGGGGGGGGGCGGGAGGGGAGGAGGTCTGGTACTTGAGCTCCGTATGTCGGCCTGCCGCACGCGCCAGTAGAGCTTTCACCCCAGGTGCTCGGACGAAAAACGCCTCTTTTTAAAGATGTTGCCGTGATCCCCCACTCCCCCTAACCTTTACCCCCATCGGGTTGGCGTCGGTTGGCAACGCCACCGTAAAGCATGCCGCTCAGTGCGTGAGCTAGACTGCCAGGGTACGTACCTCGATTTTTTGTTCTTGTGTTTTGGCGGTCGGTTACCTGCTGGCGGTCAAGTTGGATAATTTGTGCGGGGTGGAGAACCTTATAGTCCGCACATGGGAAATGATCGTATCACGTACCAGGTACCAGGTAGTGTTTAGGGCGAGGCACCCAAGAGAGTGTCACACAATACTCCCGTTGCTGTCTTGGGAGTGGCCACACCGGAAAATCAACTAACTCATCGAACCTGTCGTCCATGTGCAAGAAAATCCACCCCTAAAGCGATCCTAGTAGGCTGCAGTCCACCCTCCATGCGACTCGCCCAACACCTCACGTTTCGCTTCGCGCTTGGCCCAAGCAATGTCTCTGCCTGGTCGGTGAAAACCCGACATGCTCCGCCCCGGCATCGTAGGGATGCGAGGGTCTATGGTCATACGACTACGGCCATGCATGAGATCGAGCACCATCTCTCCTATCGAGTACCCCTCCCTCCTACCCCCCCGGCTCCGTCTCGGAAGGGATGCGTGGTTAAAGGTGAAATGACAAAAGGCAAGCAACAACCGGTCACGCCCCCGTCCCTTGCCCGCAGCATGCTGTATTCTGTCCGTTTTGTGACCTCCACCCCCCCCCCCCCCCCCCCCCCCATTGTAGGGGTGTGAGGGTCTATGGTCATACGACTACGGCCATGCATGAGATCGAGTACCACCTCTCCTATCGAGTACACCCCCCCCCCATGCATGAGCCGTAGCATAGATATACCTGTACCTGTATTGTGAAGTATTGGCAAACGGCCAGCACGATGTGGTCGGCGAAGTCGAACTGTTCACTGCACCGCCCGTTACGCCTGAGCTGCGAGTACCAGCAATCTGATGAGTTTGCTGGCTGGACCAGGCCCTGGGGGGGAAGGGGGGGGCACGAGGGGTGCGGGGGGGGGAGGGGGGGGGGGGGCTAGGGTTGGATTGGACGGTTGAATGCGTGGGTGGATGGATGCATGGGTGCATGGACGGATGGACGGACGAACGGGTGGATGGATGAATGGATGGATGGGTGAATGGACTGAAGAACGGATGGATGCATGGATGGATCGGTAGATGGATCGGCGGATGGATGGGTGGATGGATGGATGGGCGGATAGTTTATTGGACCCATGATCAAACGGAGTGCGCTTTGTGGCTCCGCCGGAGACAAAACCTAACGGAAGGTTCCTTCCTTCCTTCCTTCCTTCCTTCCTTCCTTCCTTCCTTCCTTCCTTCCTTCTTTCCTTCCTTCGCCACGCCGTTTGAATGCTTCGTTTTCTCCCTTTCCCGTACCCCTCGTTTGTTGTTTTTTCTCTGCGTGGGCCTCTCTCTTCACACTATGACGGGGGACCATAGTAAATAGGACCTACGGTACACACAAAAACCTATGTACTTCGCCATTTTTACTACAGCAACAACATTTATATTTACTGTGGTCCCCCGTGATAAGTATTTGAAAGCACACAGTCTGCCTTTCACAACCCCCACAACCCTCGACGAGCTCAACGACCGGACAGAAGACCCGCATCATTAAACGGCGCGCGAGAGCTTGCCGAGGCGCCGGAACCAACAGAAAGAACGTCTAGCATATTCTTTTTTTGGGGAACCCCATGGCTATCAATCGACAAATAGCGCCGAGAAGTGAGGCCGTACCAATCGTACATACATACGGTATCAGCTCTCTCGCAAGAAACCCGAAGCAAGATGCCAGGCCAACATCCTCATCCTGGCGGAGCGAGAAAAGGGCAGATGTCTAAAACATTCGTTCCACATAGACCAGGCGAGCGCTCAGGCTACGTAATTTTTTTTTTTTTTTGTTCCCAAGTTTTTCAAATCTCTATCGGACTTGCTCGATTTTTTGTGTAACGAGCAAGCCCTGAAATGCCCGAACTTCTTGCACGAGCGTCCCCGAGTGAGACGCATGCTCGCCTACGTCCGACGATAGAAAAACACGGAATGAGAACGCTCGAACGTCGCGTATCGGTCGGGAGGGAATTATCGGGTACTCGTCCGTTGTGTAGGCGAGATTTCTTTCAAGCCTGTTTTCTCACGAGAGCGCCGACACTGCTGTGTCTGGTATCAAAAGGGGCGTGTGCAGCATTTAAAACATTACAAGCCTGCTGCGAGGCGTGTCGTACATCTATCTTCTCTATCCTCCTGCCAGGGTACATCTTTTATTTGGGCTGCAAGGATGTCAGGAGACGGCACTTTGCTACTTTCACCCCCCATTGGCAACAAAGACGTCGTCGAGGCAAAACAAACGCCTTGACAGACAAGCTTCTTTCTACAAGCAAAAAATACCGGGGACGCGACAAGATACTTGCTCCTCATGATGCCGAAACCGTCACACCTTTCTGGCACTTTCTCCTTCGGAATCCCCCCTCGCCCCTGATGGATAACTACCGTATACCAACGTAACACGCAAGGCAACATACCCCCCCCCCCCCCCCCCCACCCCCACCCACGACGAATTTCCGAGCGCGACAAAAAAGGGAGAGCGCGAAGCTGCGAAAGCCCAGCGATGGATGCATCTCTGACCCTTTTTTTTTATTTCTTTCCCAAAACCATCATTTTTGTCACTAGGAGCTTACCGCTTACTTAGAGAAAAGTGGCCGACACACACACCGAGTACAGAGACGAAGGGGCTGTCGCTAGCCAAATGGCTGATTGGGCCTGATCGGCTTAGGGCCGGGGTCAGGGGTGGTTGCATCCGCCTCGTACACAATGTGTGTCAAACCATTTTCTCGAATCAAGCGGTAAGCTCCCTCCCCCTCATTCTAGTTGTGTGCTCCCCTCACTCCCCCCTAGCTTCGGAGAAGATTAGCTCAAGAAAAATAAAAAAAATTGTCCCCGAGTATTTGCGGACGCGTAGAGCACAACAGCAAAACAAAAACAAAAAATACAACACTTCCCAAAAGCGATCCAAATGTTCGAAAGCACACATACTTTTGTGTAGCGATGACAGCGTCCGTATGTACGTACGGTACGTAACTCACCTGGAGAAGGTTCAAGGCGAGATATAGCAGGACGGTGCGCTGCAATATGATCACCACGTACAGAATCAACCGGTGTTTCCGCGCCAGCCTGCACGCGCGCGATTTTTCCGTCGAAAACCGGAGGAGGCGGTGAGGGGACGGAGGGGGGTGGGAGGCGTCGTCATTTGCTCCTTGCCTTAGTGTCATTTGACCATTGACCGCGCATCCTTTTCGAGACGGAGCACCGTTCCTACGTCTAATAGAGACACCTCCAACATCTGGGCGCTCTTTGCATTGTTTCCATACATTACATATATATATTTTTACGGCTCTTATCTCCTTCCTGTTTCGCCGCCTGTGGCCACCATCTATCTCCTAGGATAGCGATCGTTTTCTCGCTGCTATCTAGTGTGTCAAACTCCTCCGTGTCACATTCGTCTTTTTCCCTCATCTCCTCTATTGATAACACATCCCGTTCCTCCTTGTGCACTTCACATTCTCCTACTATGTGAGTTCTATACCCTCTATAGCCTTGCCACACGGGCACATCTGCGCATCTACTTACTTCTTCCTCCCTGCTACCGGTATGCCTCTTTCCTCTTCCCGGCAGGTCCAGGTCCCCCACACGAAATCGCAGTTTCAGCGTTTTCGCGAAGTCCACTGGGCCGTGCAAAACACGTTGTCCTTCATATCCCTTCGCTTCATCCCCCGTATGTCTCTTGAGTGTTTCTCCGACTTCACCTTGCTTCTTAGCGCTAGCCTTTCCCTTCTTTCTATACTTCCTCCTATTTTTGTCTTCTACCTCCCACACTCGCCTTGGTTTCCTCCTGTCATACGTCCTTCCAAACTTTCTCAACCGCGCTATCCCACCTTATCCCAGCTCTGCCTTTCGTTGCTTTCTCCCATACAGCTCCATCAACCATGGCTGGCAACCTCTTTTTTAGGCATGTTTATTCTTGCTTTTTATCGCCATTTCAACTTTCTCATGTATGTCTCTCCTTGTCTTAAGCGGGTACATTCCCAGCTCTGCTCTTAACCCTTTTAGAACCGCAGTCCCGTTCCGGGGACAAACCAGTCAAATTTCAAGTAGTTTTGTCCCCAAACGGGACTGCGGTTCTAAAAGGGTTAATACTGCTGTACTGCTCGTCGTACTTGGGCATCTTCTTTTTTGTTGGCGGCTGTCGAAGTGTACTGCTTCCAACCGTTTGAACGAACTTCGCGTCCCCTCCCCGTACTCCTCGTGCGTATTCATGAACAGCTTTCGTGCTATCAGATTTATCACGATACTTCACGTATCTTCATCCTGCTGTCAAGGTGCGAGTCTCGTCAGGACCGCACCCATCTTGCCCACGCGTGATTTACCCTTTCCTAATACTTTCGCTACGTGTGTCATCCCAAGAGCAGTACTTTGACATCTCTTACGAGTACGTCAAGGTGCGTATACTGGTCTACGACCGGCAATTAATCTTCTCCCCACTTTCAACTGAAAGTTACCGGGTTCACCTTGTCTTTGCTGCATACAACTACGGTACTGCGCACTTCTTGGCGTTCGCCGTCACCCTCCATTACCTGGTGTATTCTAGCGTCTCCTATATTTGTTTCGGCAACCCTTCGGGTGTTTCTGATATCCCCACGAAGTCATCCGCACACATCAATGCCGACACCGTATCTTCCCCCACCCTGACTCGCTGGTTTGCCGCTTCGATTGCTGCTATCCGATCGTTCATATGTACCTGGTATCATGAATATATTAGGTGGCAACGTACATCCCTGTGCAACTTCTCGAAAAAAGATCAACATACGTCGATATTTCCCAGTCCAGCATCACAGCACTTCTCGCACATTCCGTCATGTTTCCCATCACTCTCCACATCGTTCCTCTGATCTCTATTTCCCACAGTTTTTTCCACATTCCACTCCACTTCTCCATACAGTTGTGTCGTAGGCCTTCTGTACATCTACGACGTAGAAAGGAACAGTACGTGATTAGCCCCCGAGTCTTTCGTACCTTGCGTACACATGGTCCACGCAGCTAAGGTTTGGTCTAAGCCATGCTTGCCCTTCGCATAGTTTGTCTCACTTCTGCATCATTGTTCTATTCTATTGTTTAAAATCTTACCTTTTTTTCTTCGCCTACTGTGCTTAATGACGTTATCCCTCAATAGTTCCCCGGTCAGCCGTACCTCCTTTGTTAAATAAGTGTACTATCAATACAACTTCTGCTCTCCACCTCCTATTACTAGGTGCGTACTCGTTTTCCATACGATATCATGGCAAGCGTTCCTCCTCCCCCGTACTTCATAAATTCATTCACTAGTTGGTCTGCCCCTGCTGCCTGTCTATCCTTGGGTTTAGTTAGCTAGACACTTATTTACTTCTTCCCTTGCGAACTCTCTCTGTAACCCTTCCAAACCGCTGTCTTCCCCTTCTGACACATCTACGTCCGCCTCTGCCCAAGCCTTGTTTTTTTTTTTTGAATTCTGCGCCCATGGTTTCGTTGACTGCGGGCGTTCCTAGCTTACGGTAACGCTCCACTGCTGTAGTACTTCCCTTTCCCCCTCCGACTTGAGGGCGGGGAAGAGGGAGGGGGGGGGGGGGGGGGGGGGGAAGAAAGGAGGACAGCAAACGGACAAAGAAAAGAAAAAAGACCGGACCATAGGTTGGCCGGGTGTGCATAGCGCCACGACTTTCGCGAGTTAGGACTAGAAATAAATTAGAGGCACTGGTTCTGGCACAATAGTGTGAATATTAGATATAGTCCTATTACGGGGGACCATAGTAAATAGGGCTAAATATTGATGGTAAAAATAGGCAAACATATACCTGGTAGATTTTAGTGTCTACCATAGGTTCTATTTACTATGGTCCCCCGCGATAGTCTATACCAGGTACCATGGTACCTGGTACTGTTTTTGGGATCCAAGTCGGTCCATGTCGTGGAGAGATCCAGAAACAGCCAAAAACAGGTATCATACCAGGTACCAGGTACGTACGTACCTATTTTTCGGACGGAAATTTTCGCAACAATTTCCACAAGGAAAGGACTGGCCCTCAACTCGACAGCTCGTCGTTCCCGTTCGAGGTGAAATTCCGGTGCCGACGGTGGGGGCGACACGAGGAGGACACAAGGAGACTGTCATCGGTACCGGTTTCGTTGCTCAGATTCGTCACCCACTCTCGAAAAATTGAAACGACCAAAAAAAAAAAAAAATTAAAAAAAAAAAACGATGCCCCTTACGTACGGAACAAAAGCGGGGTAAACGAGTATCGATCATACTTGTAGTTTCTCCGCAACCCCTTGGCCCTTCCATTAAGCTTGTAGTATTAATAGTACAGTGTTACGGGGGAACCATATTAAACAGGACCTACGGTACACACAAAACCCATAGATTTCGCCATTTTTGCTACTACGGGGGGACCATAGTTAATATGGACCTATGGTATAGACAAAAACCTATATATTCAGCAAGTTTTACGAACAATAATTGGTCCTATTAACCATGGTCCCCCGCAATAACAAGATTTTGTCTTATTTACAGGGATGCGTATTTCCCGGTAGCGGTAATTACCCGAAATTAATAGGGCTCGAGGTAATAATTTTTTTCAGAGGAAATTCTTTGCGTCCCCTATCCCCGGGCAAATAACGCCTCCAAATAGAATGGAAACCCCCGGGTTTTTTTTCAAACGCTGCTAAGCTGTGCAGCAGAGCAGAGCGCTACGTAGGCGCCCACAGGCAACCGAGAGCTACGCCACACGCAGGACACAACAGCTGTGTGTCGTTGTGACGGAGTAGCATACTATGGCGTTCAGGCGTAGCGCCGTCGTCGATTTATCCGATGGCCAGCCCCAGAGCTACGAAGAGCACCGCACCGCGCTTACAATATAAAATATAATCATATATATGAGCTGACATATCCGAATGGAAAGGGTGAACTCGGCGCAGATGCAGCTGGGACGCTGGGATTTCGTTGAGGCGTCCAGCGTCTATGTTTACAGTTTCTAGTCGCGGATAAGGTCGCTATCGCTACACGCGTACGAAGCAGCGCACTGCTGTAACTGCTCACTTCCTGCTTTGCGCTTTGTGTTGCTGATTTACCTCGCGACATATCATAAGTATATTCGTACATGAGAGATCGCTATCAGTACTACGGCAGTAGTAGTCCTACTATTCCAGTATCAAATTGCTGCAGGACGAAATCAACGAGGACATGAACAATTAAAAATCAACTGAAACCGATGAACATTTACTAAAGTACTTGCATTGTGCGCAACTGCTACTACTGCTGTGCACCTGGTGCCGGTAGAGTGAAAATGATCGAAAATGTCTGTCCGAAGGCCTGAACGAATCTTATACTTGTGCTTTATGTAGTGCATGGGCCACCCGGGGATGATATTTTTTGTCCCCCCCCCAAAATTACGCCTTTTTTTCCTCGAACGAGAGGAAATAGGGGAAATTTTTTGGAAAAGCTGAAAAAGGCTGTTTCCCGGAAATTTTTGGGTTCCGGGTGAGGAAATACGCATCCCTGCTTATTTACTATGGTTCCCCGTAGTAGTAACGACAACAAATGGTCGTGCTGCAGTACTGTATTGCCAGGCCTGCAGTACTGCAATGCCATGCTCCCAGCGCTCAATGTTTCGACTCGCTGTTATTACTAGTGAAGCGCGTGCAAAATTATTCCGTGCGGGGACTTGTTTTGTTATTTCTGTTTCTTGTATTCCTTTACAGGGAGAATCAAGGTCACACTGCTTCTTTGCTTCTTTATCTTTTTTTTTTTCGGTATCGTTAAATCGGCCATAATATATCGGGAAAGAAACAAAAAAATACGAAAAAAATACGAAAAAAAAAGGCCTGCACGGAATGCGGTGGCTGTCCGGACTGTTAGCAACCAACAACACCTCCGTGTGAAAATCTCCATGCCCCTAAAATGCGCAAAAACAAACAAGCTCAAGCATCAACCGCCTTTATATATATATATACGCCGTATAATAATATAATATAATATAATATATATATATATATATATATATATATATATATATATATAAACCGTTGGGGCATAGGCTTGGCTGGCCCAGGTCGTGGCAACAACAGAAACGAAAGGAACTTATCAATAGACATCCCGATCGGGCGCGACTTGCTCACGTTCTTGACGCCGTCGCCCCCCCCGCTAGGTGGTCACAGCAGGCGCTTGCAGCTAGCGCTAGGAGGGGGATCACGACCCCCCACTTTGAGGTGAGTATTTTGGTGGCCTTGTTGCGGCCGGCGACGCACACGCCTTTTTGCGCGGGGCGGGAGTAAGGGGAGGATGGGAGAGAGAGAGAGAGAGAGAGAGAGAGAGAGAGAGAGAGACAAGGGTAGACGAATATCAGAAATATAAGGATACATTGGGAGGGGCGGGGGGGGGGGGGGGGTGAGAGAGAGAGCGGGGGGGGGGGGGGTACTTATATGTTGCTTTCCTTGACCTTTTGACCATTGACCACGGCATCCCTTTCGAGACGGGGGGGGGGAGAGAGAGAGGGTAAGAGAGTGGGACAGCGTGTGAGAGAGAGGGAGGGAGAGAGAAAGAAAAGCGGGGGGGGGAAGGAGATATCGAGACCAAGCAAATACCGAGAGTCGTGACGTTGGACGTGCTTCGAGAAGGAAGGCGTTTTGGGGCCGCAATTAGACGGTGAACAGGGGATGGACTGCCACTACCAAGACCACGTACTGCCACCAACACCAACAGTACCACTATTAATATTAGCTACTATTAATAATACTACTACCACTACTACTACTACTACTACTACTACTACTACTAGAACTGCTGCTGCTACTACTATAACTATTACTACTACTACTACTACTACTACTACTACTACTACTACTACTACTACTACTACTGCTGCTGCTTCTACTACTACTACTGCTACTACTACTACTACTACTACTACTACTACTGCTACTACTACTACTACTACTACTACTACTACTACTACTACTACTAGAACTGCTGCTGCTACTACTATAACTACTACTATTACTACTCCTACTACTCCTGCGGGGGACCATAGTAAATAGGACCAAATATTGGTAGTAAAAACGGCGAAACAGGAAGGATTTTGTCTATACCGTAGGCCCTATTTAACATGGTCCCCCGTACGACTAATAATGCTACTATTCTACTACTGCTACTACTACTACTACTACTACTACTACTACTACTACTACTGCTACTACTACTACTACTACTACTACTACTACTACTACTACTACTACTACTGCTTCAGTGACTATTGCTGCACAAAGAGTAGGCCGGCACGCACTAGAACGGCCTACGGCTATACGACAAACACTACGAAGGAACAATAGCCACAGCGGTACTCGTTGCAGTGGTACAGTACAACTACTCGTATCCTACCTGTACTCGGCCGAGCTCTCGTACGAGCACACGTGCAGTGTCTCGTAGACGCATCCTTTTCGCTGCTGTCTAGAGACCCACAAGAGAATGTTCTGCATGCAGGAGTGGTGTCTCTGCGGATAGACCGGGTGTTCTGCATGCCGGAGTGGTGCCTCTGCGGATAGACCGGGCTTCAGGAAACTATCTATATTGTAATAATCTACGTCGATCCACCACCCACTACTATTCGCCCCCTCCAGAGAATACTTTTTTTGACGAAACCAAAACGACGGTATTTGAAAAAAAAATACAGAAAAAACGAAAAACGAAAAACTGAGCTGCGAAATCGGAAAAAAAAAACTCTCAAAACTCATCTTCGCAAAGGCTTTGGTGTGATACTTCGATCGCGCGTGTTATATACCAGGTATACACTACTGTGGTATATACGGGGTGTGTAGATTTTTATAGAGCGTGTCTAGAAAATTCTGACAGTTTCTTCGTACGCGACGGTTTCGCTATTTCCAAGAGGTGCCAGGTATCTCGTAAAAAAGTAAAAATCCCACACTGCCCGTAGGCGTAGGGTGCTTGCGATCGAAGCATCACACCAAGCTTGCAAATACAATTTTCAGGGAAATCGCATTAAGCTTGCAAAAGATGGGTTTCGAGGAAATTTTCGGTCGGGTCGGGTCGGGTCGGGTCGTCTCAGGTGTGACCCGACCCGATCCGCGAGAGTTTGAACACCTTCTGACCCGACCCGACCCGATCCGACTCGACCCGACCCGATCCGACTCGACCCGATCCGACCCGACCCGACCCGACCCGACCCGACTCATGAGATTTCGAAGAAAAAATCTGACCCGATCCACGGGTGAGATCATGACCCGTGAACAGCCCAGGTCTAAACGTACAAACAGCATGGTGCTACTGCCGTACCCGTTCTGCCGCTGCGCGATCGCACGAAACCGTTCGCGGCGCCGCACTTTTTTTTTCAGGGTCGCGAAGAAACCTGACTCCCACAAGGGGGGCTACATGCCGTACACGGTAACCCGCGATAAAATAACAACACCCTCCGTCCCTCCTTCCGAGGAGGAGCCTCAGAACACGACGGGAGAGATCAGAGTGCATACGCCAACGCCTGCTAGGTACGTAGCAACGCGCCTGCCTGCCTGCCTGCCCATGGAAATATCTCAACGAGATCGTCCTGTATACACAAGTGCTTCTTCGCACACGATAGACATAGGGGTAGCCTTCTTTGACCACAAACACACACACACACACACACACACACACACTATGTCTGACTGCCGGGGTTCCGTGACCCTTTTATTGCGGCACTGCACAGAAACACGTATCTCACTCTTATTTCAAGCAATGTGTTCCCAATTCTCCCCGAAACCGGGAGTGCGGTCTTAAAAAGGGTTATAACCGAGGGACTCCACCCAACATCGTCGGAACACTATTATATTCATATTTGTTTTTTCATTTGTTTTTCGTTGTATACCTACGTAGGCCGTCAAGTTCTCCACTCTCATTTTTTTTCTTTCTAATCAACAGTCAGCCAGTTTTTTCGGGGGTGAGGTATATATACTTTACTTTGTGTACAGCTCCTCAAAAATCCGGGAGCCCCGAAAAAAAAAAGGTTGTTGTCGGCAGCCCTATGTATTGTGAGCATGTGTCTTAAATCACCCTTTTAGGCCTGCAGTCCCGTTATGGGGAAAAACTACTTGGAATTTGAGTGTTTTCGTCGCCTGAACGGGATTGCAGGCCTAAAAGGGGTTATTTATACTTGTATACATTCATAACCCAACGCCGCCGTTTCCGTTGTGTGTGTGCGTGCGTGCGCGCGCGCGTGCGTGCGTGCGTGCGTGCGTGCGTGCGCCTCTCAGGTTCTGGAGAGGAACGTAGCCTCTGAAATATGTTCCAAAAGGATACGGGTACGTATAATATGTGTCATCTTGCGCGCTACAGTACAACAGCGTATGCAGTAGTGCCGTCCCTCCACAGCAGCGTCGGTATGATATCTATGCGCCAGCCAACCATACCGGCACTACCGTATATACAGCGGCAACAATGGGGTAACTATTACGGGGGACCATATTAAATAGGACCTATGGTACACACAAAAAACTATATACTCTACTACTCCGTATTTTTTACCAACAATATTTGGTCCTATTTACTAAAATCCCCCGCAATAGCTCCTCACACTTGCCACGCTGGTTACTGTAATCCCATCTGCGCCATGCGATATCACAGGCCCTACACCTACCTACGAGCATGGCGAGCAGTCGCCGCTGCGTATTTAGGGGCCACTACTACTGCTGCACTTATCACTGTTTTTTTTTTTTTTGGTTGGTACTGACCGTGGTCGTCCTCGTTTTTACTGCAGCAAACAACCTTCGGCTCGAACGTGTCGACAATGTTGACGTAGCTGGCGAGGCAACCGTGCTGAGGTACTATCCTACCGGAGGCATGCGTGCGTGCAACCAAGAGGAGATAGATGGCACCATACACACCGCCAGCACGGGGGCACGTCAAGGGCACGGGCAAGCAAGCATCGAACGAAAAGGGAAGGGGAAAAGACCGATCGTCAGCGCCGACGACGCGAGCATCAGTACGACACTACAGACTACCACTCTCTCCCGACATAAAAGCACCGTTTTGTATCAAAATTAGTGTGAAAATGTTTCTTATATTATGGGACAAAGTGGCACATCGCACGGAATCGATTCAATCCTGTGGGCATCATAAGTATCGTACTGCTGCGATACTGGGACATTGAGCTATACGTAGGAAGCCTATCGCTTCCACATTTTTACATTTTTCAACTTTCAAGAATAATTTTCTTGGAACATTCCGTACATATCAAGAATCTCCTTTTCCTGCTCCCTTTCACGCTATCATAGTAGTAGTGGCCTGTGGCCAACGAACTTGCATGCGTGTCATCACTATTGATTGGCCCTTCTTACAGCACTCCCGTTTGGGGGCAACACCACTCTACCGTAATTCCAAGTAGTTCGTCCCGAAAACGGGACTGCGGGCCTAAAAAGGTCAACAAATAATGTTGAACCTGGTCTATGTCGAACGAGAATCGAGTTCGATACGGCACCGACTTGAAAAAAAAAAAAACTAAATCGAAAATCGACACGAGCTCGATATTTTATACCAGGTACCCCTCGTACGTACAACGGAAAAACTAATCGTAAGTGATACGAGGCCGATATTTCATACCTACGTGCATCGAAGCTTTCGTTCAGTGCCAGCATAGCGGTGAACAATCGCGGGGATACCACAGGGGATCGATGGCAAGAAAACTTCGATATATATATATCCTGGTACGATATACCTGGTACCGGGTATACAAAGTTCCGATATTTTTGAGGATCCGAAAAAATCGATACGACATCCGACAACTAAACGTACGTTCGTGCACCCACGGGCCCTTTCTGGTACCATATTGTTTTGATTCCCGTCTCATTTTTTGTCTCTTTGCGCCTTCTATGGTTCTCGACATCACCCCCCTGCGTACTTCAGATCCGGGGTCACATACTCGCATATAGCGGGCGCTCCATCCCCCTCCCATACTACGCGTGCGTGCCTTAAGTCGAACAGCGGGAGGAGTTCAGCATTTTCTTCCCCTGTTGACACGCGTCGAAATGCACATAAACATGCATACACACACGCAAACTATTACCAGCAGGCGCCTTTTGCGGTCAATCTCGGCGGCACAAGGAAGTAAAACCCTCCTTGCGGTGTAATACGAACTCTTAACATTGGCCTTGCGGGTATTTCCGACAAGTAGTTGCGAGGTGTACTGTTATTATCAATAACCACTATTATAGGCCGCCGGAGGAGGGGGGGCGGGCTTTTGTCAGGAAATGTAAGCACCGTTTTGGCCGTCAACACGAACACCAAACAAACAGAAAACGATTACGTATTGTTCCTTACAATTTCCGGACAGGGCGCAGGCAGAGTGACATCAAGGATTAAGCAAAAGAAGAACAAATAAGCAGTACCCCCGGAACGTACGTACAGACCCTTGGGTGAGCTGGATGTCTTGTGATTGGGGCCCGAAGAAAACGACGGGAGCAAAACAATAATACTCGGAGTATGAAATAATACGTACCGTACGTATAATCCATACCTCTCGCCAGGAACTCGCGCAGCAGGATATTTATAACTTTCGTCGACTCGTGTCCTTTAGTGGACGAAAGACGGTGTATGTACTCGTATTGTTACGGGGGGGCATGGTAAATAGGACCAAATACTGTTGGTAACAAAAGGGAAGTATATACCTGGTACCCCTGGTAGGTTTTTGTGTTTACCGTAGGTCCTATTTACTATGGTCCCCCCTCTAATAGTCCCATCGCCGTTGTAGTCTGTCGTGCTGCTCTTCGGTCAATCCCCACTCGAGGCAAGGTACGTGCAATCTCGGATTTTTTTTTCAATTATTATTTCCCGATCATACTCGTACGTGCCTTCGTTTCTTGTCGCGCATCGTCCCCGGTGGCTTGGTAGGTGGTCCGCGTGTCTATCAAGATCAATTTCGTGGGTTCAAGCCCCACTGAGTGCATGCTTGTAGATACTTTTTCTTGCATAAACAAATTGATTGGCGGAAAGCACGAGAGCGTGAGTTAGCTACATTCGATGAAAATCGACGAGCAGTGGGAATGCTGAACCCTATGCGCGACAAAAATAAAGGCACGTACCGGGGGGAAGGGACGACACCTGTGACCACGGCTTGTCCAGAAGATAGCTGAGGGTAAAACCCCCTGCTAGGCTGGAAAGTAAAAGTGATGACTAAAAAAAAACAAAAAACAAATAGGCTTTATTCAGCATTCCCACTGCTCATCGATGTTCATCGAAGTAGCTAACTCACGCTTTCGAGCTTTCCGCTAATATTTTTTTTATGCAAGAAAAAGTAAGTACGAGTATGCACTCGGTGATACTTGAACCCACGAAATTGATCTTAGTAGGCACGAGGACCACCTACTAAGCCACCGGGGACGCCGGCTACCGTCTACTGTATACGTAAAAGAAAAACAACAACAAAAAACACCTGTGATAAGATTACACACACCCTCGGACGGAGTTCCAAGCTGTTTCCCTTGACAAAAGGGGAGAACGTAACCGCCGGACGACGCGTCTACCAAGATCCTCCCCAAAGCCACCGTTTTCGATGCGTAAGGCCTGCCCCCCGGGTGTGGAGGAAAAACCCGACTCGGAAATTCGTTCCAGCTATTAATATTACGGGGGACCATATTAAATAGGACCTACGGTACATACAAAAAACTATATATTTCGCTATTTTTACTGACAATATTTGGTCCTATTTACATATTCCTAGTCCCCCGTAAATAGTACCAGGTGCATCATCTTCTATCTTGCATCTTTCATACGAGAGATATGGTATACAATAGTATTTAGTAGTATTGAGCTATAGAAGTGGTTATGATATATCCCGTTGTATCGAATCCCTGAATACCGTATTAATCCTTTTAGAACTCCAGTCCCGTTTTGGGGACAAACCCGTCAAATTCCAAGTAATTTGTCCTCAATTGTCCCCAAAACGAGACTGCAGTCCTAAAAAGGGTAATAAGAGTATTCGGTCCTGTCGACGACGCCATGTGTTAAGGCCTCAGTCCGTTGGGCTATTGGCAAAAGGTTGACCTATCACGTACCCAATCTAAAAGCCTGATGCCATACCACAGCAGTACGCCAGGTACAGCTGGCACGCAGGCACTATTTTTTTCATGTGCGGGCGTGCGGGCTGGTGTTGGCGTGGATGCGAAAGGCAACCATCAACAAGAGAAACAAATACCGGGTGTTAATAGCAGGTAAGGTCGCCCCGGTGGTTCAAGTGGTTAACCTCGAATTCTACTTGTTTGAGTCCTGGGTTCGAGCCCCAGGTGGGTCGGACTTTGACATTATTTGCAAAAATAAAAAAGGATTCAATTGTTGAGAGCGCCTTGCAGCGTGGGTAGGCACAATTCGATGCGAGTCGACGAGGGAAGAAAAGGCTGAAATCTTCTCGCGATGAAAACGAAGGCACGTACCGTAGCGGGAAGGGGGGAGAAGAGCCTGCTATGTGACCCCGGATCTGAGTTACGAGTTGGAAGGAGAGAGAAGAAGATGTGCGAAGATAATGAATGGGATGAGAAAAAAAAAAAAAAAAACTATTAATATCAATACTGAGTATTACATACCTGGTATTAATAGTACACACAGAGTATGCGAAGTACCACAGATGCCTGGTACCTGGTATACCAGTATCGCAATCGACCGTTGTCTTCGAGGGACCGTTCATCACAGTAAAAACGGGATATAGACGAGACATATCACGCAGCTTGCAAAGTTGAGTATCAACTATGTAATCAGTCGAACTCACAGCTGACGTATTTCATCATTTTATAAAAAAAAGAGACTACACAGGCTTCTGATCTCTGAATCTTACACACAAGTGGCAGAAAGCCCGACCAAGGGAATGCGGAGAGGGGGGGGAACAGGAGGGGTAGAAGGGAAACGGCGGTAGACGAAAGTAGGAAGGAGATGGCAGACAGGGTAGCAAGGCACCAAGTCGACTAGGAAGTAGAATATGACCATACTACAGGTGCTACCAACTGGTGCAGCTGGTTCGAACGTGGTCTTCCCTTGTCTTCTCTTCTTGTTTTTGTTTTTTTTTCTTTCTTGCGCTGACTCTCCGTGATTTTCATATTATTTTTTCCTCTTCCTCTTCCTTTTCTGATTGATAAGCCGTACTGAAGGAGCCGTGTGGCGTGGTTGGAAGACGAACCTGCTCTGCTCGTTTCGTATTGTCTGACGCCAAGGGGCTGGGCATAGTTGACGAACGCCGGGCGGAGACGGCAGTCTGGGTAGCAAGGTACCAGGCGGATTAGCAGGGAGAACCTGGCTATACTACTCGTACCACAAACTGCTGCCGCCACCTGGAAGGTGCTTTGGGCTTTGGTCTGCCTGTTATTTCCCCTTTGTTATTTTTCCTTGTTACTTTTTTCCTTGGTTCTTTGTCTCACTCTGTTTACAAGCAGTGGTGTTTTTTCTAAAAAAAAAAAAAATCTTCCTTTTCTCCAGCTCGTTCTTTTTCAAGTGTTGGCCACCTCGCCTGCGGGGGGGGGGCACGACAGATTGTTTCTCCTAGATTTTGCTTTCATTTTTTTCTTTTTCTCTTTCGATTTGTCTACCTTGTTTTTGTTTTCTCTTTGATTGTTTCTTTTCGTTTCACTATTTCATAGATTGCGTATGTCGTGCCTGTCGTATCTATTACGGGGGACCATAGTTAATAGGACCTATGGTACACATAAAAACCTATATATTTAACCATTTTTACTCACAATATTTGGTCCTATTAACTATGGTCCCCCGTAATAGTACTCGTATGATGACATGGCTTTGCATTGCCCACTGCAGTGCACACTGCACAGGTGCCAACGTAGTATCTCTATGGCGTAGCTTTGTGACCACAGAACTTGCATCTCTTCTAGGATTGAAGAATCGGCACGGACACTGGTTGTGCTGGATGTCGACGGGTAGAAAGAACCTTTAGAACCGCAGTCCCGTTTTGGGGACAAACTACTTGGAATTTGAGTGGTTTGTACCCAAAACGGGACTGCGGTTCTACGTAAAAGGGTTAATGTGAAGAACACACACACACCAGGCTAAACAACTCGTACCAGCAGGTATGTCGGTGCTCGAAGCACGCCAACAATAACAACAACATCGACACAACAATACAGCAACAACCTCATTAGCACCACCAAGACGACGCCCACCACCACCACGACCACCACCACTGCCGCCGCCACCACCGACACCAATGCCAACCAGAACAAGAACACCAAAGACAGGAACAAGAAGAACTGCAAGAACAACATGGTCAAGACGAACCTGGCCTGCCGACGCACGCAACGGCTGCAGACCTTACACCCCTAGCGGCACCATCGAGCTCGCACCTCACGAATTTGCCGCCGTCATTTCCGGCCAAGCCCAGCACCGCAACTCCAACGAGCACCGCACTAGACACCCAAAGTATCCACCTTGCCATCTGATGACCTGCTGAGGGGAGAGGCAGCTACTGCCTCTTGTATCTCCCGCGTACAGGTCGGCGGTATATACGTGCGTCTAATATGCTCTGTGCCGCTGTGTGCGCTGTTTGTCAAGGTGAGCAGCAACCACCACCGACTTTTGTAGAACAGAGATTCGAAGGAGAATGCCGGCACATTAGGAGGGGGGTCCTACGATTCCCTCGTTCCGTACCCCCGTGGCTGGCGCGGCTGTTGGCTAGAACAATGCAAAGGTGGATTGATCTGGCTGCTCCAGGCTGCTCGGTGTGTGGTGATCTGGTTCCCGCTTTTGTAACGCCTTCGACGTGATTGGTACTCCCAAGTTCAAGCAAAAACTCAAAAAACTCGAAAACTGCATCTCGCATCGTTCAGCAGCCCAAGCACCGCCGTGTTCAAACTCCTCTCAGGAAGCTTGGATTCTGTTGCCAGGGCCGAAGCACACAGCAAGAAAGTTCGGCCGCGACGACGACGAATTAAAACAAAGGGGTTGCTCGTAGGACTGCTCACTGAGCAATCCTTGGCCGATGGGCCTGCTTCAGCTGTGCCTCTCTCAACAAGCCTCTCAACCCTTCCTCGGCCCACAACAGGTCCCTGCCCCCTGCTGGGTGCGTATTTATCCCGGAGCAGCATTTTAGTTTAATTAACCGGGACTGGACACCAACCATACAGCAACGTAAAAGGCCGCGAGAGAGAAAAGCTACGCCTCCTCGCCCGCCCCCTCCGTCTCCTGCTCCTGTACCTCGTCGCCTTCCCGACCCCTTCCTCTGCCGGCGTCGGCAAGTTGAACACGTACGAGGCAAAGCTGAAGCTTCTCTTTGTTCCAGGCACTTTATTCCACGAGGGTGTACGAGTATATACACGCGGTATACGTATACATACCTTGCACGTGTCAAGATGAAGTTCGCCAAGCACCTCGCGAAGGCCATGAACGTGTCGGATCCTGAGTGGCACCCGTTTTGGGTGAACTACAAGCACATCAAGAAGCTCTTCAAGCCAGCAGCGGCTGCAGCCCATGTCACCCCCGCCGCCGCCACGACCAGCAGCAGCAGCAGCAGCAGCAGCAGAAACAACAACAACAACAACAACAACAACAACAACAACAACAACAACAACAACAACAACAACAACAGCAGCAGCAGCATCGGTGTCATCGTCAGCAGCGGCAGCGGCGGCGGCGGCGGCGGCGGCGGCGGCGGCGGCGGCGGCGGCAGCGGTGCCGCCACCGCCGCAACTGCCACCATTACCACGGTTGCTCCCACCACGACCGCCGTGGAGTCGGAGGTGGGTGTGCCTGCCCCTCGGCAGTGGCAGTCTCCTGAGAGGAGGACGACGACGCAGCAACAGGGGCAGCAGCAGCAGCGGCAGCATCAACATCAGCAGGAAAACCAGCAGCAGGAGAACCAGCAGCAGCAGCAAAACCACCACCAGCAGCAGCAGCAGCAGCACGACCACCAGCAACAACAACAGCAGCACGGCCACCGCGACCAGCACGACCACCAGCAACAGCACGTTCACCAGCAACAGCAGCAGCAGCAACAACAACAACAACAACAACAACAACAACAACAACAGAGCCACCAACCCCAGCAGCAATGCCAACCGGACCTCGACGGCGACAACAACACCAAGAGCCCCATCGAACACCACCACCACGGCAGCAGCAGCAGCAGCAGCAACAACAGTAGTAGCAGCTCCAGGCGCAAAGCTGAGGGGGCTCGTCCTTATCCGTCAGCGGTGCTGCCCCGAGGAGAATCAGGGGCGGGCGCAGGAGGAGGAGCAGGAGCGGGAGGAAGCGGGGGGGCGGCTGCTCCTGTCCTCCCTCGAGTCGTCGCTCAGAGACCGATAGGCAAGAGGCCTGTCGACCTGGGTTGTCGTGCCGGGTTGGCTTGCTGTCGCAGCGATTCCTCGTCCTGCGCCGCAAATGCCGCCGCTACCGCTGCCGCCGCCGCTGCCGCCGCTACCGCCGCAACGGCCGCCACTGCTGCTACTGCCGCCACCGCCGCCGCTGTTGCTGCCGCGGCCACTGCCGCGGCTGCCGCGGCTGCCGTTGCTGCGACAACTGTTCAAACGCCCGCTTCTTCTCCCGCCGCTGGTGGTCGCGTCGGCACCATTGCCCTTCCTGTCGGAGGGGAGATCGGCGGGAGCGGCGGTGGCGGTGGCGGTGGCGGCAGCGGTGGGGATTCTGTTGTGGCGACAAGCAAGGAAGGAAGGTATCAGCAGCAGCAGCAGCAGCAGCAGCAGCACCGGCAGCACCAGCAGCTTCAGGAACGGCAACAGCAGCGTCAGCAATTTCGGCAGCACCAGCAGCAGCACCAGCAGCAGCACCAGCAGCGGCAGTGCGATTGCCCGTTTTTCGACGCGCTTCTTCGGGAAGTGGAAAAGTGCGGGAAGTTCTTCCTCCAGAATGAGGCCGATCTCCAGGTAATGCTGTTGGTGCCTGTAAATATGATAATATTATACCTGGTCCGTAATAACGTAATAGCGTACGTGACAACGTGCCACCTGGTAGCAGGGTGTACCACGGGTGGTTACATATTCTACCGGATGGCGAGTTCTATTGATGATCGGGTACCTGGTATGTACGTATTGCAAGGTCAGGCGCGGTTGTACATTGCTACTATTAATACAGTTTTACGGGGGACCATATTAAATAGGACCTACGGTACACACAAAAGCCTATCTGGTATATATTTCCCTATTTTTTCTGACAACATTTGGTCCTATTTACTATGGTCTCCCGTAATATTGATATTGCTGAGGTCCATAATAAGTACCAGGTACCTGGTACCTGGTATGTCCGTAATGAACCCGAAGCACCCAGTTTGGTAAAAAGGGTATCTCAATAACTACTGCGTGAATTCGAAAATGTTGTCTATTAAAAAAAAAACGCCGCTGGTGATAGGAGGCTCCCCGTCGATGCTACAATCGTATTGCCCAGGGATACCTTTGGAAGCCTCCCTCTCCGCGTTTTCGGGCCAATATATTACTATTACGGGGGACCATAGTTAACAGGACCTATGGTATACATAAAAACCTATATATTTAACCATTTTTACTAACAATATGTGGTCCTGTTAACTATGGCCCCCCGTAATAGCTGTAGGGGCCACCGTGATATTACTACCCATACGAAGTATTGCAATAACAAGTACTGTCAAAATGTGGTGGTTCGTGCACTGTGCGCTCGGGCACCAAGCCGTTAGGTGCTACGCGTGCCGCGAACTGGCACAGCCCTGCTTCCCCCCCCGCTCATGCCCCCCCCCCCCCCCCCCTCCCCCGTGCCCACCCCCCCCCGCCCCCGCCCCCTCCTCTATCCACCCGCTTACCTACCTTCCTGCCTGCCTGCCCTTCGTTGCGCGTTTTTTGTTAATAACTGTTCGTTCGTTTGTTGGTGTGTTTGTTTTTTTCGTCTTTGCGATTCTTTGTGCGTGCTCTTTCGGTCGGCTGCATCTTCGGCTATTCGTGCCGCCGCCGCAATCGCCGCCGCCGAGATGCGTAGGTGCGAGTCAGGCGCTTGCAGCTCGCTTTGGACCGGCTGAGGATTCCGGAGCTGAGCCGCCTGAGCAGCGTCAAGGGTTCCCACGTGAAGCTCATGAAGGTACGGAGACGGTGACAGCAGTCTAGGTGGGTACGCGTGCCGTTGTGATACAGCAGTGTACCAGGTATAGGGTAGCGAGCTGCGCTGTACAGCGGGGCCAGGAAGGCGATGTCTGTTTCGATAAAAGCCGCGGCCTCCTCCGACTCTACCCTCGCCTCCGCTCTGCTTGATCTTGCTTTCCTCGGGAGTACTTGATTCGTTTGCTCTTTTGTTGTTGTTGTTGTTGTTGTTGTTGTTGTTGTTCTAGTTCTATTACGGGGGACCATAGTTAACAGGACCTATGGTACACATAAAAACCTACCAGGTATATGTTTAACCATTTTTACTAACAATATTTGGTCCTGTTAACTATGGACCCCCGTAATAGTTCTAGTTCTTGTTCTTCCGATTTTGTTTTGTGTTTATGTACAAAGGCTCCGCCCCGCGGTCTGCCCGCTACCCTTGCTGAAGGAAGGATGTGACACCTTAAACGGATGAAATATGTACCAGGGTACATGCTTTGGCGCAAGCAATGCGCGCCTTGACACTGCCAAGAGCTGGATGGCGCAGAGAAAATCCCGTCACTCTACGCGCATACCCGTACGCCTTGTTTCATGTATACGTGATGGTGTTGAATGGAATGTTTTTTATTTGTTGAGAACGGAAATCAAGGCAAAATACTCGTTTAGATTTTGTTGATGGCACCAAAATTATTGTTGCTGTTTTTGGTCCCGTACCCAAGGACGTGAAGCCCCTTTCTGCCCTTCCGGAGCATGAAGGAGAAATCAAAGGCTACACTCGTCGTAACTTGGATAGCTTTGCCGGAGGCGACCGGTATACCGAGGAGATAAGATGCAACTACCCGTTGCTCCGAGCTTTGGCGTGCTGTGTGTTGTGCGATTTGCAAGCTACACCAATTTCAACGAACCGGTGGGGGGAAGAAAAAGCGAAAGAGAGCCGGCCAAACCACTGAAGACAAAAAAAAAAACACGCACACACACACTTTTTTTTCTTTTTCTTCCGAGATATTTTTCTTCCTTTTCTTGAAAAAGAAATGTGTGGCACGATAACCAAGCACGTAAAAACAAAAAAAAATGAACGCGAAGAAAACAAATAGCGTAGAAGCGACGGTTATTCGTGGTAGACTCTCTAACAGCGAAGCAGGCCCGTGGAATCAGGTGAAAGGAAGACAAAGACAAGTGTAAGTAAGTTTATGTAGTTGCGGGTTATTCTCCTTTTGCTTTCGTGCTCTGTTTTTTTTTTTTTTTTGCTTCTTTTTGTTGTTGTTTGTTTTCCGCCAGACGTGCGGGAAAGCTTGTCGCGGCGCCCTCCCAACAGAGTCATTGATAGCTGCTGGTCTGACAGCTACGTGCGGGAGTACCGTATGCGCATGCACTGCCAGAGCAGTAACCGTCCCTTCTCCAAAATGCGCTCGCAACTCTACACGAGGATGCATCGCTCTAAGCGCTACTACTGCCTACGAGGGGCTGCGATCATGCCTTCGAGGCTTACGGACGATGAAACATGCCCGTTCTCTTTTTTTTCTTGGACGCACGAAAATCGGGTCTACGTGGATACAGTCTAATCCAATGCGTTTTAATATTTTTTTCCCGTTTTTTTTTCTTTCCCAGGCGTGCGTGAATTTTTATCGCGACGCTCTCCTCCTCGAGGACTTCGCGATGCTGAACTACACGGCGGTGATCAAGCTGCTGAAGAAGCGGGATAAGGTGGCGGGAACGCGTGACCAACGTTTCTTCATGGCGGAGGTCATGGCGGACCAGCCCTTCGCGATGTGAGCGAGCCGAGCGCCGCTTGGGGTTTACCCGCTGCGCACGTTTGTTGCTTGAGTGCGCAGGGGAACCCCTCCCTCGCCCCCCCCCCCCCCAGGTCATACGACTACGGCCATGCATATTATCGAGTCCCCCCCCCCCCCCCCCCCTGCCGCTCACTACGTGAGCTAGACAACCAGGGTACCGTTTTTTTTTTTTTTTTTTTTTTTTTTGGCGGTCGCCCACAGCTGGTTGTCGAGTTAGATCATTTGTGCGAGGTAAAGAACCTTTACTCCGCACAATTGGGAATTGATCGTATCACGTAGTGTTTTAGGTAAGGCACCCAAGAGGCAGTTACATAGTACTCCCATTGCTGTCTCTGGAAATGCCTTCACCGGAAATTAAATCAACTCATTGAAGCTGTCGTCCATATGCAAGTCCGCCTCAAAAGCGGTTCTTAGTAGGATGCAGCTCACCCTTCATGCGACTCGCCAGACACCTCACGGCGCTTCGCGCTTGGTGCAAGCAATGTCTGCCTGGTCGGTGAAAACCCGACATGCTCCGTCCCGGCATTGTAGGGATGCGAGGGTCTATGGTCATACGACTACGGCCATGCATGAGATCGAGTACATCTCTCCTATCGAGCGCACCCCCCCCCTGCACCTATCATTTCTGTCTCCCCCGATGATGGCGATGACGGCAGGGTCAACGCCCCGATACAGAGAGGAATAAAAACGACAAAACGGAAACCAGTCCAGCAGTAGTGACGCTCGAAGAGTGCATGCGCACCATGGAACCCAACTACTTCTTCTGCTGTATCCTACCTCTGCAACTTGCTTCGCAGTACTGAGCAGACATGCAATCGTGGACAGACTCGTTGGTAAAGCGCCGCGCCTGCATCCCTTGCTGCTTCACGTTGCTCAGTCCACAGCCCAATCCAGCGGCGGCAGAGGAAGCCTTCGGCGCCAAATATAGTCACTTAGCACCGCACTCAATTTCCACCGCGTGTATTTCCACCGCAAGCTGACGTCCCGCCGCTCGTAATTCCCACCGCGTGCAATCCCACCGCATGTATACAAAACCCGACCGTGTTTAATCCCGCCGCACACAGTCAATCCCACGACACGCAGATGTCACCGCACACTGAATCGATTTCACCACAACCCCACCGGCGCGCAGTCCCCCCGCTCCCAATCAACCCACCGTACGCAATCAATCCCACCGCACGCGACCTATTCCACCGCACATATTCAATCCCACCGAATTAAACCGTAGTAAGACCTATGCCAATGGTACAGCGAAGTCGCAATAAAAAGTTTGAATTTCAAAGATACCCGCCAAAAAAAAACAGAACACGCTTCCTATGGGCCACCTAAAAAAAAAAAAAAGTTCCTAACTTGTGGAAAAGCCCAAAAAAGCAAATCTGGGGCCGATGTTGGGCCAACATCGGCTTGAGAAAAACTCAGGCCGATCTTTGGTTCGAAGGGGCGAGATTCCAAGTCCTCGACAGACATCGATCAACAAAACCAACGATTGCGCCATGAATTCTGAACGGAGTGCGCTCGTTAGCGGCTCCGACCCACCCTAGGGTCACCGTCTTCACACCATGGCCGGTGTCATGTGGCGGGAGCTGACCAGGCGTGTGATAAAAACATATTTGGCCGCTGGTTTGCACAAAACTGAAGACAAAGCTTCTCCATCCGTCTCGAATGGCAAAAAATAGACTTTTTTTCAGGTTTGGGAGGATACCGTAGGACGCCGCCGGCAAGCTCTCGCCCCCCAGACCATGGATCCGCCTGATATCTTCGAGGCCGTCATCTATACTCGTTGGGCTTGCCAGATACCGAGTGGGTTGGCCGTGGGCTGAGTCTATGTCGAGATCGAGCGTCGATCGTCGCACGAGCTGGTTTCGATCACCGTGTTGACAATTTGCGACCAGAAAAGCACAAATTGCACCGCCTGCAGCCGTTGGGGGAAAAAAAAGAAAAAATCAAACATTTTTCTCTTTTTTCTCCTGTTTTTTGAAAGCGATAAATTTGAAAAAAACTTTTCAACTTCGCGTTTCCATTGGCATAAGACCTATGCCAATGGTACAGCGAAGTTGCAATAAAAAGTTTGAATTTCAAAGATACCCGCCAAAAAAAATCAGAACACGCTTCCTATGGGCCACGTAAAGAAAAAAAAAAAGTTCCCAACTTTTGGAAAAGCCCAAAAAAAGCAAATCTGGGGCCGATGTTGGGCCAACGTCGGCTCAAGAAAAATTCAGGCCGATCTTTGGTTCGAAGCGGCGAGATTCCGAGTTCTCGACAGACATCGATCCACAAAACCAACGATTGCATCATGAATTCTTATTGGGGTGCGCTCGGTAGGGGCTCCGACCCACCCTAGGGTCAATGTCTTCACACCATGGCCGGTGTCATGTGGCGGGAGCTGACCAGGCGTATGATAAAAACACATTTGGCCGCTGGTTTGCACAAAACTGAAGACAAAACTTCTCCATCCGTCTCGAATGGCAAAAAGTATACTTTTTTTTCAGGTTTGGGAGGATACCGTGGGACACCGCCGGCAAGCTCTCGCCCCCTAGACCATGGGTCCACCTGATATCTTCGAGGCCGTCATCTATATTCGTTGGCCTTGCCAGATCCCGAGCGGGTTGGCCGTGGGCTGAGCCTCTGTCGAGATCGAGCGTCGATCGTCGCACGAGCTGGTTTCTATCACCGCGTTGACAATTTGCAACCAGAAATAACAAATTGCGCCGCATGCAGCCGTTGGGGGAAATATATATATATATATATTATTTTTATTTTTTTTCCCCACAGCGGCGGTACGAGATTTTTTTCGGCTGTTTTTTTAAAGCAATATATTTGAAAAAAAACTTTTGAACTTGGCTGTACCATTGGCATGGGTCTAAATGTATTTATTCTTGTTTTTGCTGTTGCGCTGTTTGGTGCTGCCTGTCTGCTGCTCGCCTCCTGCTCGTCTGCTCCTCGTCTGCCTGCTGCTGCTGCTGCTGCTGCTGCTGCTGCTTCTGCTGCTGCTGCTTCTGCTGCTGCCGCCGCCGCCGCCGCCGCCTCCTTTCTGGGGTGGGGACGCCTATGCCTAGGTACCCCGGTGTGGCGAAGCGCGTGGTGCAGGTAGAGCAAATATTCAGAGACATCGAGAACATGTGCTTCTTGAGAACCGGCGCCGGCATGAAATCGGTCATGAAGAAGGAGCTGACCGTTGTGGAAGCCATCCTGCAGGCGAGAGAGAGGGAGAAGGGGAGGGGGGGTGGGGGGGGGGGGGGGGGGGGGGGGGGGGGGGAAGATGCCTCTTCGTCGTATGACCTGCGCTTCTGTGTTTTTTATCCAGCCCGTATTGGTTCGAGCTATTGTTGGGGGGTGTACTCGATAGGAGAGATGTACTCGATCTCATGCATCCCTACAATGTTTGCGGGGGGGGGGGGGGAGGTTATGTATTTATAGTGATTTTTGTTTTTTGGTATTTTTGATGTGCTTGTTTTCGTTTATTCGGATTTCAGATTTTTTTTTTTTTAAATTCCTTTCATTTCGTTTCGTTTTATGGGGCCAACGGGCCCCCGCCCGTGTCTTCACCGCACGCGCGCACCGCCTCGAGCGCACAGAACGCTCGCTGCTCGACAGCCATGTCCCCCCCCCCCCCCCCCCCGCGGGTCTATGGTCATACGACTACGGCCATGCATGATATCGAGTACTTCTTTCCTATCGGGTATACCCCCCCCCCCCCGTCCCTGACGTACTCCGTCCCGACATTGTAGGGATGCGAGGGTCTATGTGGTCATACGACTACGACCATGCATGTCATGAGTACACCCCTCGCCGCCCCCCTTATTTAGCCGGCGTCGCAGTCCCGCCGCTCGCCATCGCCTTTGGTCCGTCTGCGTTCCCTCTCGGAGGCTCTTTCATACGCGCGAACGCTCACCCCCCCCCCCCCACCCCCCTCCCCTTTCCATCTCCCCCACCCCCCGACGCCGCCGCCACTTCGTATAATACATACAATACGACAAAATACGACATATTACACTACCTCTGCTCACGATGATCACCACCGCCAACAACAACAAAACCAAAAACAGCTCGCCCAGAAATCTAAGGACGTCCAGCTGAAGGAGCTAGATGACGGCTCGGGGGGGTCTCCACCTCCTCCCGGCTTGACGCAAGAGAGCTCCTTCCTCCCCCCAACCGCCGGCGTGGACTGGTGCGACCGGGCGAACGACCGGGCGGGCGGCCGAGCCGGCGATAGCAGTAGCGGCGGCGGCGGCGGCGGTAATGGCAGTGGTGGCGGCGGGAGCGGGAGCGGGAGGGAGGGAGGCGATGGGGGGGCGGGGCATACAACCCCAGGAGAAGCTCAAGCAGCAGGGACGGCGGCGGCGGCGGCGGCGGTGGTGGTGGAGGGGGAGCCTTGGGGTCCTCCGGCCGCATCCCCACCGGGGGTTTCGAATGTATGGGCAGTGTCATCGGCAACGGCGGAGGCGGAGGGGGGGGAGGGGGTGGGGGAAGGGGTTGGAGCGGGGAAGGCGATTGAGGCGCGGGAGAGGCCGGGGGCGGGGGTGGGGGTGGGGGCGGGGGCGGTGGCTTCGACGGTAAGGGGAGAGCAAGAACGCCGCTTTTGGAGAGGCAGAGAGGTGGCGGGGGGGGTGCGAGGCGCGGTTTCCGTGATCGGCGGCGGCGGCGGCGGCAGCGGCGGCGCAGGCGCAGGCGTAGGCGTAGGCGCGTGTATGAGGGCGAGCGCGAGCGCGGACGTGGGAGGGGGGGTGGTTGGGCGGGGGTTGTCGGCCGCGTCAAGCGCGGCTGTTTCGGCGGCGCTCGGGCTGCGGCTGGCGACGTCGGCAGGCCTTGGCGGCGGCGGAGCGTCGAAGAAGGCCAGGTTGGGCTGAAGTGGGGTATGGCGGATGGGTGACAGTCAGTCAGACAGACGGACGGACAGACAAGACAGACGGAGTGAGCTCGGGCCGCGACTTCGGCGGCGATGGCGGCGGTGGTGGCGGGCATTGAGGGGGGGGGGGAGGGGGGAGGGGGGGCGGGTACTCATGTCATGCGTGGTCGTAGTAGTCGTAGGACGGTAGTCCCTCGCATTTCTACAATGCTATGGGCGTTTGCTTGTCTGTGAAATTGTTCTCGCCTAGGTTGGTGGTTGGTGGCGGTGGCGGCCGATGGGAGTGTAGTCGGGGCTCTTACTTTCGTGGTTCTTTTTCATGACGTTTTTTTGTTCCCTCTGCAGTGATTTGTCTTTCTTCTACAAACTCTACAAACTTGTCGTTTTTTTTTTTTTTTTTTTCCGTTCTTTGTCTTTCTGTTTTTCGTCATTTTTTTACTCAATTTATTTTAGTGTTTTTTTGTCTTTTATTTGATACTGTCCCTTTTTTTCCCCTTGCCGCAATTATTGAGGAGGAACAGAGCAGGCAGGTAGGCACTCAACTCATTCACTCACCTACCCAAACTGACTGACTCACTCACTCCAGGCGTCCTGCGTTGGGTGGAAACCTTCGGCGGCGTTTTTAGCGTTTTTAGCGGAGGCGCATTGGGGTCGTCCCCCGCCGCCGCGTGTATGAATATTGTTTTTTATCTCCACACTATTTCCAGATAGATTGACCTCCCAATAGTCGTGGGGTGGAAAGGGGGGACAAGAGACGACGTGCTCGTGACTGATATGTGGGAAACAAAAGAAAAAGCGTGAAAAAGGTGTACCAGATTGTGACGCTCGGCGTTTGTGTTGTTCTGTAGGGTGGGGTAGGGTATCATATTATATATATTGCCTACCATCCGTGTTGCGTACCTATGTACCTGCTGACGATGTCGAGCTTGTACAAGGAGTTGTTTGCTGCGGGTTCCCGCTACGTTCTGCTGTTGTTTTGTGATATAGTGTTGGCGGAACGTGCGTAAACTATGTTTGTTTTGTTTTGCTTTTCTTTTTCTTTTTTTTTTTCGGTTTCCAAATCAACACTGGCCTGCTGCTATTGAATGATTGCGGCGAACAGTTGGCGGACACGCGCGGGTACCGTGCGGAGTACCAGACTCCACTATCGTGCAGTCCCGCTGCGAGTACTGCTGCTGTTGTTCCTTGTGGAGACGTAGCGGTGGGCGTACGTAGACGTACATAGGTATATGTGTCTACTGCTCACGCGTTCTACGGTCGAGGTAGCACATTTCCGCTGGAACGTTTTCTGAATGACGGGGTTTCTCAACTCGAAATCGTCGGAAGGCCAATCTCGTTTCGAAAAATGACGATTTTGATCTCTTGGGCCATGGGATTATTCATCGGGATGCTATTTGATTTTTGCTGAAGTCAGCTTTCGGGTGAGGTATTGAGCTCCTCAAGTGAGGAGCCTCAGAAAATTTAGGGTGAACCTCTATCGTAGAACGCCTCTGCTCTAGGCCTCAGTATTGCTGCTGTTTCTTGTTGTCTACAGTAGTATTGGCGGACGTCCGCGATCACCTGGTACAGGTTTCGCCTTTCTAGTTCCCACGTCTGGTACCGTTTGTGGTGAACAGCTGGCTGGCGTACGTACGTAAGGACTACTGAATGTGCCCCCAGCACTCGCTCATGCTGCTAGTGTTTCTCGTGGTATGCGTATTAATAGTGTACATTTGGGGACGTGCGCGAGGAAGCGTGTCCCCAGTTCCCACTTCTCGTACCGGTTTGATGACTGTGGTATGTAATTGTGGCGGACGTCCGTAAGTCAACAAGTGCCTCTCGTGGGTCTCGTACAATTGGTAATGCTACGAGTACTCCTGTGTTGTGGTTAATATTTGGCGTAGACCCCTGGCGAGGCCTTACCTCATGATCATAGGAAGACCACATGCAGCATACGCGCATATGCGCAGAAGAGGGAAGACACGTGGCCCAAACTTGTACCGTGCGAACTCCACCACGCCGAGGCAGGAACGAAGGGATGGTGCGGCGGGATTAGGGAGGAACCAAAGTATGAGTAGGACTTGCTTGCTTGTTAAGCATGGGACGCGGCCGTTGTCCCCCCCCCTCCCTCATGCTCCGTCCCGGCATTGTAGGGGTGCGAGGGTCTATGGTCATATGACTACGGCCATACATGATATCGAGTACATCACTCCTATCGAGTAGACCCCCTCCCACACACACACACCCCGCCCCCAGGCGCCACGCCCTTCTCGGCCTGCTGGTATTTTTTTGTTGTGTTTTGTTTGTTTTGTTTGTTTGCTTAAGGGGGGAATTGTTTTTTTTTCTTTCAAATGCTGCTCGGGCTTGCAGTTGAGTGAAACAAGAGCGATAGACGTGTTGGCGGAACTCAGGGGGCTTGCTTCATGTTATATAGAGTCAGCTCCTGCGAGAAGTGCACCAAATTTCGGGGGGAAAGAAGAAAGGGAAATTGCTGTTGACCCCTTCGAAGTATGCGCGGTAAAATTGAAGAGCCAATCCCGCGGGGGGGGGGGGGGGGGGGGCAGAAAGGAAGCCACCGAGGGTGGGTGTGTGCAGTGGCGTACGTTACGCTCGCATACTCTGTGAGGATATCCCGGCATCTATCCGAGTATTTGCCAGTCAACCAGGCTTGATACCCGGGTACCCCAGAGTACTTCGTATAGCGATACAAATGCTGACCGAGTATCACTCAACCGACCAGACTTGGTACCCGGTTACCCTGGTAGAGTATAGCGATGAACATGAAGGCAAGCACCGGTGGGGGAGAGAGGAAGACACCGAGAAGGGCGTGTTTGTACCCTACTAGGCACACCCATAGAGACACGCCTTACCTGCGACCCACGGCTTGTCCGGAAGGCCGTTTAGGGTCACCTCCCACGAGAAAACCAACCTGCTGTACTTGGTTCATGTAAGAGTCGCATGAGTTTTGCGGTGGAATACAGCAGGTAAGGACCAACGAAGAAGGTATTTAAAGAAGGGACGCCTCGGTCTTGAGTCGCATGGGTTTTGCGGTGGAATACAGCAGGCAAGGGCCAGCGAAGGTGGTGAATGAGGGGAGGCCTCGGCCTTTCATCGCCGTTTTTTGTGTAAATGTAACGAGGCTTTTTTTTTTGCTCTTTTTTTTGCGTTGTTAAATGTGTTGAGGCTCTTTTTCTAGGTATTATGCCTTGTGCGTTTTTTAATTGTTCTGAAAGAGAAGCTTCTACGCGACTTGATTTTGACGTAATACTTGTGTGCACGTCATGAGGCCTCTGTTGGCCGCTTTTTCTCGCCCCTCTGCTTTGCGTAGTTTTGCCTCTTTTTTTTTTATCAAACTGTATTCTGTTTTTTTTTTTTCCCCCCTTTCGAACAGAAGGCGCAGTTTCTTGTTTTGTTTCTGCAAGTTTTTTTTTTTTTTTTTTTACACATTTTTCAGACGGCTGCGATAACGCGGCGGCCTTTTTGAAGGTTTCTAGTGAGTTGGAAACGAGGGAAACTTTCGTTGTATTTTTTGCGAGGCATCAGCTGTAGAGTAAGCCCTTGCCGCTATGTGGGTAGCGTGGTGGCGCTAGCTTCACAGTTGGAGGTGGAGAGAGGGGGGGGGGTGTGTGCTCATGTCATTGCATAGCCGAAGTCAATGACCATAGAGGAGGGGGGGGGGAGGGGGGGGGGGGTGAATCGGCTTGCGGCCGCGGCATGGTGGGATTTTTTAAGAATGTCTCTCTAGGTTGGGGGGGCGGCGGGGGAAGGGGGTGGGGTCGGCATGTGGCCGCTGACGCTCGGGCGTTTTGGGAATGGCCTTCTGGGCAGGGGGTGGGGAAGAGGGGGGGGCGGGGTGTGAGCATGTACCCCTTTTTGGCAGTCTTACGCGAGGGTACACCCCGTTGGGGGGGAAGCTTTGGCTGTGATCGATATTCATGCGCTTGGTCCTTTTTACGCGACAAAACCCCCAAGTCCTTCCTTGGTGGAACGATTAGCCCTGTCGCTGTGGTCGATGTCTGTGGTTTGCCGCTCGGCTCCGTGTCCGTTCGCATTTTGAAAACAGGTGATGTCTTCTATGAGTAACCATACGAGGTACCAAGTATGCAGAAGGCGGGCTACGAATACTTGCTATTTGTTGTGGGAGGTTTTTGTGCGGAAGGTGGCGTTTTGCGTTTTGTACCGTTGGCGAAAGAAGGACGAGTAGTAGTAGTAGTACCAGGAGAGGGTATCCCATTGATGTTGCCACGCATGATGGGTCCTTGTCCTCGTCTGAAAAGAGGACGAAAAAAGTAGCACAGGAGAGTAAAGGCATGAAAATGAGCTTATTGATAGAGCAGGAGTTAGTACGAGTAGAGTCCGATATGGCATAATCGAGTTCTTCGGCCGCAGCATCAACAGCGGCGGCGGCGGCAGTAATGGCAGCGGAAGGAAGCAGCAATAATAGCAACGGCACGAGTAGCACCAACAGTAGTAGAAGCAAGCAGCAGCACCACCATCGTCAGCAGCAGCAGCAGCCGCGCCACCCGCCACGAACAGCACCATCAGCCGCAGCAGTAGCAGTAGCAGCAGCAGCTGCGGCAATAGTAATAATAGCGGCACAAAAAAAAACGCACCTGCGAATAGGGAGATAGAAAGTGTGTTGTCTCCGATGTGGTGGTGTCAATGGTTTGGTTGCACCCTCAGTATTATTAATTTTTGAGTGCGAACACATGATGACGAGATAGTAATACGCTCTACTGCTGTACGATGATTCTTTGTGGAAAAAGTGGGAAACAACGAACGTGGCAACAGCAGCCTGCTCTGCTTTCTGTTGCAACGAGAGCCATGGATTAAATAGGCACACGACACGGAATGTAAACGTGGAAATATGGTGAGCTTGATGAGCTTTCTTTTTACCAATCCGCCACAGGATATCAAAAACAAAAACGAAAAATCAAACTCTGCCGTGATCTGAGATCGAGAATTTTCGTCGAAACCCAAACTCTTGGAAGTTCACATCTCAGGCAGATCCTCGATTCCCACTGGACGTCCTCGAGGGCAGACATATTCCTGATCTGTGTGATGTTTGAGGACTGCAGTCCCGTTTTGGGGATAAATTAGTAAGAACTTGACTGGTTTGTCCCCAAAACGGGACTGCAGTTCTAAAAGGGCTTAAGTAGCTCACGTTGCAAGGGTGGGAGCCGTATACGAGTATGAAACCTGCAAAAAATCCAGCACGTGCTGGGTTGGGTGTGCACTACTTTTTTCTTTTTTTTTTGCTCATCCCATTTATTGTCTTCGCACATCTGCTCTTTCTCCTTCCAACTCGTAACTCAGATCCGGGGTCACATAGGAGGCTCTTCTCCCCTCTTCCCGCTACGGTACGTGCCTTCATTTTTATCGCGAGAAGATCTCAGCATTTTCTTCCCTCGTCGACTCGCATCGAATTGTGCCTACCCGCGCTGCAAGGCGCTCTCAACAATTGAATCCTTTTTTTTTTATTTTTGCAAATAAAGTCAAATGTCCGACCCACCTGGGGCTCGAACCCAGGACTCAAACACACGTGGAATTCGAGGTTGACCACTTGACCCACCGGGGCGACCGGGTACTACTGTACATAATATATTATACCAGGTACCAGGTATATGAGTATGCAGATCCTGCACGGACGGCCTCTCACAGCGGCAGGTGAGGAAACTACTACTGTGGATGATTCACCTGTGGATAGATAGATCATGATCTATCCGACGTGTGCAAGGTTGTCCTGCTCTTCTCTTTCCACACACAAGACACATCAGACCATTATTATTTCGTGATCTACTGTTTACTACTGTACAGTGGGATATTTCGGGTGGCACAGATAGATATATATCCCTGATTTACAGCTACTACTGTTTTGCGGTACCTGCACGATCTGTGGACCATGTTTCTCGGGCACGATCTGCATCACACGGCTCGTCGTGCGCGCATGTGTGCCCGGGGGGTGGGATCTGAACGAGACGGATGGCTCTTGCACGACGTATAATCGCAATGCCGGCATATGAAATCAACCAATACGTACGGCTCGTGCCTGTTTTTTTAGTTTCCAAGCACTGTTTTTAGCCGCTTCCGTACGTTGGAAGCGGGAAAAAAATCCCAGTAATATCCATGCATGCCCCCATCCAACCTTAAAAAGTACCACCTGTAGGGAACAGCATGGCAACGCACAATGCCATCGTTGGCGCTGCTCTACAGCATAGCGTGGCGGGGGAAATGAGTCACCCCACGGTAGGGGTTGCACGTTTTGGGTCAAAGGTTTCTGACCGACTGAGTTCCCTAAGTAAGGAACCAGCAGTTGGGATGAAAAAAATAGTCGTATATCCGTTTTAGGACTAGCGCAAAGAAGTGCCGCTCGGGTGGCGCGAACAATTTTCTTTCAAGTACTGTATCGGGTGAGATATTGAACTCCTGATGTAAGGGGCTCAGGAACTTCTGGTGCGCCCCTACCGTGGGATGGCTCAAATACAGGATGTAGGCGATCTACAGGTAGATCGTGATGGGTGTGGAGCTCTTCCCCAAAAGGGCCCTCCGGGGAGCTGGGGAGCTCGGAAACGGAAGTTCTGCTTGTTTTCTGTGTGCATGTTGTCTGCCTGTGTCGCCCCCTCGATCTCGAATCAGGCAGAGATTTCACTGGATCGTGACGCAACCAACGAGTCGGATCAGGTGGTTTTGAAGTCTCGCGCATCTGGTCGGAGTGGATTGGGTCTCGGGAAGGTTTCAAACTCCCACGGGTCGGGTCGGGTCACCGTTACCCGACCCGACCCGACCTGGCCCGCAAGGTTTTACCCGGCCCGTGAACAGTCAGTCCTCCTGGAATCAGGCGTGAGTGACACGAACGCTTGCTTGTACTCGTTTCCTCAAACGATCCCGAACGATTGATTGCCGTCGGTTATCGCGCGTCGGGTACGATAGCTGACACACATCAGCTCATACACTGGCGAGCAGTACGCCAATGCCAGTCTTCGGTGCTGCATTTCAGTCAACATTCCCCAGAGTTAACTCTTAAATTTCCTGTCGTCACGATTATTGCGGTAAATCCCAAACCACTTGAAGACTCTTGCCCCCGATTATCGCGATTGCTTGACATCCCACGAGTGGTATCCCGCCGACTTCCCGCGGTGTTCTGAACGGCATCCCACGGTACATTTCACGATATTTCACGGTATCCCACCGGCCTGCGGTATCTCTCACCGCTGTAAGTACACCTATCTATGCACTGGTGTATAGCACTCCTCCCCTCTTCCATCGACCCGTCGCATTTCAAACGAACCACATATTAAAAAAACTCTTAAGAAATCAGATAGCGGCCCCTATCGCCCGACAACCACCACCAGATACATTTGTTCGGCCATGCTGTTATGTGTATATACGTGTGTGGGTGCCAGGTCATCGACGAAGCGTCGCATGGATCTTGTTCCGCAAAGCTCCAACCATTCGCCGGCGGTCGTCATCGACTTCTCTATCCTATTATTGTGGTCGTTCGTATCTTGCTGTTTGTTGTCCTCAGCTAGCTCCGTCGGTTGTCCCGTGCACAAGGAACGATGGCTGACTGCGGCATCTCAAGGTCCTTCGAATACATCGATTAATAGGCGAGACAGCCCTCTCGCCACGCTCGACCCCCGTCCGTTGCCGTTCTCGTGGGATCAGGCTCATTCTGACCCTACACGTATTGTACCAAAACCTGGCGCATCCTCCACGCTATATTCGAAGCGAAGAATGGCAGGTGTCAGAGACGTCGAGTCGAACCGGGGGTCATCCCGATAGGGGCGTTGACGGCAGGTACCTTCGGTATACCCGTATACGTTTGGTGCATGCACACGTTAGCTATAAACAGTATCTGGTGGTACAAAAGCTGGTCCGAGTGCATAACCGGAATACCAGGTACCGGCGGGTATGATTTTTTACTCGTTGCGGCGCTCCTGTTTCCCTGGGTTTTCCTACTGTAGGGCGGCATTATCAGGTCCCGGGATGGATGTGAACAGGAACGCAGCGAAGTGAGCTGCGAGCTGCGCTTCAGCTGCGATTGGGGTGCACTTGAGTTGCACATAAGGCCGCATTTGATTGAGCTTCGCTTGTGCAGCACTTGAGCGGCACTTAAACCGGTACAGCAGTTGAACTGCGCTTGAGCTTCCCTTGAGCCGCGCTTGACCTGCGCGCTTGACCTGCGAGCTAGGGTTGTGCTTGGGTTGCGCTTGCACTGTGCTTGGGCTGAACTTGCGCTGAACAGCCGGGTTATCTTGCGCCGTCGCCGCCCATCGACAGCCGCCGCCGGGGGTCATCGAGAGTCGTCGGTCTCGCCACCATGCTCCACCTCAGGCCGGAAATTCCAAGACATGCCAGTAGGGGCGGGGTTGCACTGCGCTTCCCTTGAGCTGATGCGCTTGAAGTGAACAACCAAGGTTACGGTCACATGTTGTCCTCACCCATCGAGAGCATGCCGAAAAGCCGCCCAGCCATCGCCACGGCCGGCAACCACGTGGACGACGTTCAACGGCAGCAGGTCTACAGCCAGTCGCGGGTGCCCGCTCCTAAAGACCCGGAGACTGGCCCCAGATCTACTTTAGAAAGGCTGTGTTCTACACTAGCTTTATTTAGTACAGCTCAGGAACTAATTTCCTATTTCCCCGGAAATGTCAGGCTGGTTTTCTTGTCGGGGTATTTCTTACGAGAGGGCCGGTAGTGTGGTATTGCTTGCATTTTCGTTTTTCGACAGTTGACTGCCGCAGGAACGCCAACGCTTGCGCTACCCAAACGCCTACGGACACTCTCACGCTCACGTTCAACCTCACGCTTCACTGACGCTTGCGCCCACCCTCACGCCTACGCTGACACCTGCGTTTATGCTCATGCTTACGCTCTCATGCTTACGCTCACGCTTGCGCTCACGCTAACGCTAACGCTAACGCTTATAGCTTACGCTGAACCCCACGATTGCGGTCAAGCTCAGTTGCACGCCACTCTCCCGCGGAGATGGCAAAGAACATGACACCACGACTCAATACACGAACGAATAAACCAACGAACGGGCAACCAAGGCCAACTCCAGACCCCCGACAAAACGCGTGGGGCTACTGTGAACCCGAAGAACTTCACGGAGCACAATAAATAGTAACGGCGGGCCCGCGGCGATCACTCGACTCCGCGGCACAACGCAATCCCGGACCCGGCCGGGCTGGGCGGGACCGGATCAGACCGGATCAAGCCAGACCTTCGAACCAAGGCTTCGTTAAGTTTAGGTTTTTAGGCAACACCTGTGGGAGTCGTACGAACCACTTTAGTTTTTGGGCGACACCTGTGGGAGTCGTACGACAGAAACGTCCTTCTCCCACCTTCCCACTCTCTCACGCACCCACCCACCCACCCCCCCACACCAACACACCCAACCATACAACCAAGCACCCACCCACCACCCACCCACCTCTACCCGCCCCTACCCACTCACCCCTACCCGCTTCTACACACCCTAACCCCCACGAACTCTGGCAAAACCCAGACCCCATCGACCAAGCCCAGACCCATATTTGCGTCGCGCCCTTCCGCCCCCCTGGGGGGTGATATACTCTTACTGCTCGCGAAGGAGCATATCCGCCAGGATCTTGAACTCCCTCGGGGATACAGCGGCCGTGCCCGGTCCGCACACCCGCCCGCATGCTGCCGCGCCCCTCGCCGCCTCCTCTTGCCCGACCCCTTCCTCCTCCTCCTCCTCCTCCTCCTCCTCCTCTTTCTCCTCCTCCTCCTCCTCCCGCACCCCACTGTTGCCACCACTACCCAGTCCTAGCGCCGTCATCAGCACCAGAGGCACCACCTTCCACTGCGCGATGGACAGGTTTGCAGCCGCGCTCGCTTGCCCGGCGTCCAGCGTGTCAATCACCGCCGACACGGCCCGGCGACACTCGGCTCCCCCGCCAGCCTCGCCGCCCCCCTCGCCCCCGCCCCCCCGCCCCCGCCCTCCCCATGCCTCATGCTCGCTTCGCCCGGCGCTTCTAGGTCCGCTTTCCGAGCGCTCGCCGAGCTCCGCCGGCGGCGCCGCTGCCGCGGGCTTTGCTGCTGCCGCCGAATCTCCTCCCCGCGTTGTTGCCTCCTTCGCCGTTATCGTTGCCGAGGTGGTTGCTGCCGCCGATGACGCGGCCTTGCGCGCCGCCGTACCCTCCTTCTCCTCGTCGTCTTTCGTCTCCTCTCTCTCTTCAACCCACGCCCCGTGCCGCCCTCCAGGCCTCGCGTCAGAAGCCTTGTCCGACCACACCCACTTCCCAGATGCCGCGCCCAAACTCGCCGGGTTACTATCGCCCGCACCCCTTTCCCCGCACCCTCTTTCGCTGTCGCCCCCTGCAGCCGCGGCGGCGGTCGCTCGGAGCGCCAGCTCGGCCTGCGCCAGGTGCATGTTCACCATGGCGCTCACCCCGCTGTGGCGCAAGGCCCCTGTTAGGGTCGGCCCGGAGCCGGCACCACCGCCGCCACCGCCGCTGCCACTACGACCGCCGCCACTGCTTTTAGGCCCGTCGATAGAAGCGTTCGCCAGCCGTTGCAGACTGCGGCGATGGGCCTCAGCCTTCGCTTCCACCGCCTCAGCCGCAGCGCCTGCCTTCCGTGCCTGGAGGTTTATCGGTACCAGGCGGGGGCGCGAGCCGGTGCCGGCGCGGCCGCCATCACCACCGACCAGCTTTGCCCTCTCCTTAGCCCCCGCTGCCTCCTCCACGGTGTGAGACTGCTCTCCCTCAATTTCGCCGCGTTTTCCTTTTTTTCCAGTTTCTCCGCTTTTCCTCTTTTCTTCAGTTTCTGCCGATACTGCTGCCGCCGCCACCGCGCCTGCTTCATTCGCTGCTCTTGTGGCTGCCATGGCCGCCGCTCGTCCGGCCCGGCAAACCGCGCGAGTTTCAGGCGTGACCCACTCCGAGAGGGCGCTCCATAGAAGGGCGAACGGCGCAATCGACGACGCCTGCCACGGTGGGGGGAGGGGGGCAGCAAAAGTTCTGCGTTATGGCTTTGTGAAGGGTTTCGACCAAATTGGTTGGGAAATTTCGGCGCGGGAGGTGGACCGTTGGGGGGGGGGGGGGGGACTGCGCGCGGAGGCCACCTCCATAAGAATCCTCGAGAGCTCGGGAGACGGGGACAATAAGCTCTACGTCGTAGTTTTTGTGCAGGGTTTTGACGGGATATATATGGAAATTCGAGGCGGGGGGGGCGGGCCTGTGAGGGCGGGAGGAGGAGGAGGGGGGGGGGGGGGTAATGGTGACTTCGCGCGGAGGCTACTGCCTGCAGCGTCCACCGTAGGGTGACTCGTGCTGCAGGAAACCCGTCGGCACTCACGAACTTCTCCCGCAGCTCCTTGTCGCGTACGGCGTCCATGTCTATCCATGAGTCCCCGGCCGCGTCGTCTGGCATCTCCTCTCCGAACGCCTCTAGCCAGATGGCCCTGCGAACGAACGAGATAGAGAAAACAGATGAAACAAAAACTAAAAGCAACTATCATCGTGAACAAGAAACGAACAACAAAACAAGCAAATGAGCCCATGAACAACCAAAATAAACAAACACACATGCGAAGAAAAAAAAACTGAAAAGGCGGCGGCGGCGGCGGCGGGGAACGCGCGATCGCCTGGGGTACAGACAGGAGTCCCCTACACGGAAGCCCCCACGTCGGTGGACACCGAACAACATCGGTGAGGACAAACACACATTCGGGAGGCACAAAGTTGACGTGGGGCGTGCTTGAAAATAAAAGGGGATTGCACCCCCACCCACCCTCCCGCCCTGCTAGATTTCATGTCGCAACAACAACAGGAGGACTTTCTTCAAGTATAGAGCACACTGACACAAAACACGGCTACACAGAAAGACCCTTCAAAACACGCATGCACGTGCACCGAACGAACCCTCCTTCCGCAAGCACCAACCTATCGTTCTCATCATCCGCGTCAGCCTCGCTGTCTCCTTCTGCGTTGTCATCGCTTTCCTCCAGCCCCCCCTCCTCCCCCTTCCTGCCGCCCTCGACTCCGCTGCTAATATCGTCGACGACACCAAAACCCCCTCCTTTCGTTTCCTCGACGCCTCCGCCGTCACTGCCGCCACCGCCAACACCGTCACCAAGGCCGCTAATCCCGGCCATGGCTTCCATGCCACCGTAGCCCCCCCGCGGCATCACGCGAAAGGACAGGTCCGCCTCAAACCTTGGCAGGTGTCCCTCCACCAGGCCAGCACCTCCCCCTCCTCCTCCCCCCTCTTTCCCTCTTCCCCCAGCAAGCACGCCTCCTACTCTTGCTTCCATCGGCGCGGGCGCCACAACAGCGCGCTCCACGACTCCTCCTAGGACCGGATTCTTCTTAGCCGGCGGCGGCGTCCGCTTTACCGCGCCACCGCGGCCACCCCTAGCACCACCGCTGGCACTACCGCGACCGACACCGCGGCTTGGGGGGCTGCTTTGCCCCCGGCCGGCGCCTCCCTGTCCCCCCCTCCCATCTTGGCGGCCCCTCCTCCGAAAGGCTCCAGCGGCGGTGGCGGCGGCGGCGAGGGGGGGGTTTCCAGCTGCCCAAGAAGGCGGGTGCAAATGCGCCGGGGGGTCTTCTTTCGTACCGTCGGCAAAGGACACGCTCTTGCGTCGGGGACGCACCGGTTTGATAGTTTTCTCCTTCACTCCCTTACCCTTGCCACTCTTACCCTTACCCTTACCCTCATTCTTGTCCTTGTCCTTATCCTTATCAGCTGTTGCCGCCGTTCCTCTGATATCTCCGACGAGAGATTCCGGCGCTACTGCTGCTGCTGCTACTACTGGACCGACTACCCCAGAGCCGGGAACGCTGGGCGCGGTAGCGGCGCTGGCGGCGGCGGCGGCGGCGGAGGCAGAGGCTGTCTCGGCGGCCGCCGCGGCCGACAAAGCCGCGTGCAGAGAAACGGGTGACCGGTAAGCGCCGCTTGGTCGGCTGAGGCGTGTTTTGTCCCAGCCGGAGTCGACGACAGGGGCGGTCTCAGGAGCAGGAGCGCCAGGGGCAGGAGGCTGGGGAGGATCTGTTGCTACTGTCACCCCTGGTGCCGGTGCTGGTGGTGTTGCTGCTGCTGTTGCTGCTAGTGTTGCTGCTGCTGGTTGTTCTTCTGATTTCGCGGGCGCTCCTGCTGCTACCGCCACTGCTGCTTCTGGTGTTGTTATCGCTGCTACTGCTACTGCCGGTGTTGGCGCTGCTGGTACCGCTGAAGCCGATGCTGTTACCGCCGCCTCTGCCTCCCCCCTTGCCACATTTGGCACCGCTCCCGCCTCTCGTCCTGACGGCAGAGTCGGCGCGGCACGCGCCGCCGCCGACGGACGCGGCGCGCTCTCCGAGAGGCGTAACATTTCAAGCGACGCTTGAACCGCCCCAGTGCCGTCGCTGCTGCCATCATCCGCCACCGCTGCGACGGCTGCCACCTTCGTCGCTGGCGTTGTCGTTACCGCCGTTTCCGCGCCCTCCGCGCCCTCCTTTTCCGCATTCCCCGCGGCATTCGGAGCATGCCTTCCCTCGAAAGGAGAAACCCCACCGCTGCCAACACTGGTCTCACTCGCCCCAGCCTTGTCGTCAACCGCGGCAACCGCCGCAACCGCGGTGGCGGTGACGGCGATGCCGGCGGTGGCAGCAGCAACAGCAGCAGCAGAAGCGGCTTCATTTTCCTCCGCTGGATTTGGCTCGCGGCCGACCTCTTTCTTGCCGCCGCCTCCGGCGCCACCACCACCACCAGCCTCACTTTCGCCGGCATCCTTATCAGCCGTACGGGAGGACGCCACAGGAGCAGCAGCAGCAGCAGCAGCAGCAGCAGCAGCAGCAGCAGCAGCGTCTCTTCGCCGGGGCCGCTTGTAGACCTTCTTCGGCGCACCGTCGCCCCTGGCGGCGGCGGCGGCGGCGGCGGTCGTGACAGCGCTTCCAGCGGGGTTTTCGAAAGCGGAGGGGCAGACAATCCGGACGAGGTTTTCTCTGGTGTAGGGAGACGTCGAAGGGATAGCCGCCAGGAAAATCTTTGTCTTCTGCTCCCACCAATAAAACACACAAAACGGTCAAAGGGGGGAGGGGGGGGGTACTCATTTGTTGCTTGCCTTAGTCATTTGACCATTGGGGGGGGGGGGGGTAAACAATCAGAGGGTCGGGGGTGGGCAAGGCAGGGGGGGTGAGTTGGACACATTTTGGCGACGGATACCTCGGTCTGCTTGATGTTTGGATCGGCACCGGTTTGCCTCATATCAACGTATCTAAACCAACACCACCAGTAGCATAGCTAGCTCACCTCCCGCCCCGACTTCCGCTCCCCTCCCCTCCTCCCGCTCCCCTACCCCGCTCTCACCGCCATGCAAGCCCGGCCGCAGAATCTGCCCAACTGCTCCCCCTCCGGCAGGTCGAACACAAGAGGCGCCGCCAGGCGCCAAGAGGGGAGGGAGTTGAGGCACTGTGGCCAGGCGCACCTGCCTTCCGCTTCGCTCCGCTCGATGACGATCTGCTCGAAGTCCGACGGCCGGAACCACGCCGCGCACTCGCGCAGGAGCGCCTCGCTCACGCCATCCTCCAGCAGTGACGACTGCAGCTCGAAGATCTGTCGCATTCGCATGTTCGTTTTAGTTTTCGTTTTAGTTTGTAATTCAGCTGTATACCTCGAAAAATAAGTTTAGCCGTAGTTTGGGGTTGCGTTTCGAGTTTTTGTGCTTGTATTTTGGTCGTTAATTTGATGCTGTTTGCTTTGTCGTGTTCTTGTTTTTGCTGTTTGTGTGTTTGTTTGTTTTTTCGTTCAAATGTGCTATTTTTGTTCATGGTTGCTATTAATGGCGAAAAACAGAACAATCTAGAGGGAAAAAAAAGGAAAACGTGAGCGAAAAGGTGAACGAAAAAGCGAGCGAAAAAGGGAAAGAAATATTGAGTGAACAAATTCGAGAGCGAACAAGTGAGCAAATAATCGACAGCGACAAAAGTGAGCGACAAAAGCGGCCGAGGACGGGAACGAAAATGTGAAGGAGCACAAAACAAAATGAGCGAAAAAAGCGAGCGAGAGTACAAACGAAGCCAAAAATGAGCGAAACAGCGATAGCGAACATGAGGGTGGAACAGTCAAGCGATCGAGCAACGACAAACGATCGCGTTTGTGCAAATTACCACGCGTTGGGAGACGACCGCAGCGTATATCTAACACGCTGCGAGCAGTGTGCTTGTAAAATACCTCCGGTACAATACGGTGCAATCAAACTACAGCAGTGACAAGCCAAAGTTTACGTGCAAACCCGTTCAGAACTGGGCGCACCCACGTTTTGGGGCCAATTACTTGGAATTACGTACATACTGGCGCTGTACACACGATTCGGTAATCCAAATCACTCTCACTCATCCATCACCAAAGTAGGGTGTGATTAAATGCAATCGTACTGAAAATGGAGGTAATTGCTTAATTTTCCGAATTCGGGCAGATGAAATGTCAATGTTGCAAGTGTGCAATCAAGTCTTAACGCAGTCGGATTTGCAGTCAGCCGCAAAAAGTCCTTTCAGCTTTCAGGACGTTCGCATCAGTTTTGGCTCCGGAAATGGGGGGAGATGGTTTTTCACTATCAAGACTATTAAATAGTAATGACTTTTATCCAAGATCAAACTGTTGGACTACAATACTGTACGTAATATAAACAGTCTCCCGCTTCTTCAGGTGCGCAGTGGCAGGAAATCACCGCCAGAATGTTTCAGACCCAACTGGGTCAAGCACGATTACAGCAGTTCGTTCGTAGCGTGTTCACGTGTAACGTCTCGGCCATTTCTTTGAGAGCGAGAACGGTATGGTAAAAATCTAAACCTAACCCTGCTCCCAAAGTCTGGTGTCGTACTATTACGGGTGCCCATATTAAATAGGACCTACGCTACATACAAACACCTTTGTATATCGCTATTTTTGTTAACAATATTTTGGTCCTATTTACTATGGCCCCCCGTAATATGATATATGTACGTAGCAGGTATGTACTATTCAATACTATTATACTTGATCTCGGTAACGTTGTCCTACCAGGTACCTTGCACTATTTACCAGGTATCTAGTACCTGGTATATAGGACTGGGTACTGGCTGGAGAAGCCAGTATAATATACCAGGTACCAGCTATACTACAGTTGTAGCGATCGGCAGCCATTATACTGGGTTCCTTCAGTATACTGTTTCGGCAAAGCGCGAGCAATCACCCCCCCCCCCCCCCCCCCTCCCTATCTGGCGGGAGCCCCCCGCCGGAAGCGGTTGTTTCCATCGTTTTCGATATATATAAATATATAATATACAAGGGCTCCGCATGGGTGCCTGCCGGCACCCATGCTCCGGATAGGAAAATATACCCCAGTGCCAAGCCGTGTGATTATTTTTAAGGAAGTTGACATAAATGTACCATTCGATCTTGCTACGAACAGGATCAGGGCACTGCCAAGTGATGCAGGGAAAAGGCACCGCCGAGTGTCAATTCTCAGTTTTCGTATCTGTCTCACTCGAATTTTATAGACCAACTTTTATAGCACATTTGTTTGGGACGTTATTATTTTTGTCTTTTTCAGCCAATTTTTGTCTTTTTCAGCCATGTACTCTGAAGCCCGGAAATCACAACCGTCTATTATTTGTTATGGGCCAGGAGATCATCGATAATTTGGAGCTCAGTTGCTGCTGTCGGGGGCAGAAATCAGCTCAGTTCCGAGGGGTTTCTCAGGACTGAGATTGCTTTAATTTTGTTCACGATGCTAGTATACTGCTGTAGTTTTGCTGCCCTTTTGCTCCCCAGTTGCCAAGTACCCAAAACCCACGCCTATATCACCCCTTTCTAACGCGAGCTGTATACCTACTTCCAACGGCGCTTGGGCAGAGGAGATGACCTCTCCCGCACACAAAAGCGATAGCAGCTGCAGCGCTGTAGCTTAACATAAAATATAGTAGCAACAACAGCAGCAAGAATAGTAACAGGCATCGCTGCTGCTGCGGTCGGTTGCTGCAGCTGCTGCTGCTGCTGCTGCTGCTGTGCAGACCCAGCCGCAACACCACCAGCAGCAGCACAACAACAACAGCAGCAGCAGCGGTATGTACGGCTTCGCAGCAGACAGCAGCTTGCAGTATACGCATAAATTACTGCGAGAGCAGGATGCGTACTGTACGCGCATTATCGCAGTCAATCCTGAGAACAGCAGACAGCAATCGAGATACTGCAAGTACGATGAGCAATATCAAGCACCTACCGGATACCTGATACCTGATATCGATCGGCAATACAGAACAACCGCAAAGTACTCGTACTCCTACTGCTGACGACATGGGTAGTATTCTCAGTCTGAATCCCGGCGAAAACGGAAGACGTGCCGAGTTCTAAAACACCAACACAGCAATCACCGGGACAATATACAACGATCTGGTACCAAGAACGGTGCGATACCCCGAGAAGGCGCGTGCAGTCGTCCGTCGAAGAGATAGGGGCAATGGAAGGCAGCCAACGAGTGAGGCAAGACCGAGGTGGTCGATCAGGCCGATGGTGGCCCGCAAAGCAAGGGAGTCGGGAGAAAGCGGTAGCATCAGCAATGCCGAGAGATCGAACCTCGGAGAGAAAAAGAGATAAGATCAAGTCTGTCACGTAGACAGTATATATGGTACCAGGTAAATAATAAGCTTTTATAGATATCGCACCCAAGAATACATGAGACTGTCAATACGTATCGAGGTCGAAAAAGCAAGCATGAAGGCAGGGAGGCGAAGGCGTCCGGAGTCCCAGACAAAGTTCAAGACTAAATCGATAGCGAAGGCTTCGCGCAAACTGAAGATAGAGCTCCGTCTCTCCTCAACGCAGCAAAATATTCTTCGAGTTCGTGGTCGAAAACGGGACTGTCAGTTTGAACCAATAAAAAATCCTCCGCAAAATTATGAACCCTTCAATCGTTCGCATCCTGAGTACACGAGCAACCCGAGTACCTTTTAGAACAATAGTATGAGTAGGGGAAAAAGAGAAGATGTGCCGAGCTATCAAAATTTTACTAAAAAAAACCCCAACAAAGCAAAATCACCGGGATATGCAACGATCTGGTACCAATAGCTGCGCGATACCCCGAGAAGGCGCGTGTAGTCGTCCGGCGAAGAGACAGGGGCAAGGGAAGGAAGCCACCAAGAAAGGCAGGACCGAGGGGTTCGAACAGGCCGATGGCGGTGGCCCGCAAAGCAAGTCAGTCGGTAGAAAGCGGTAGCATCAGCAAGACCGAGAGATCGAACCTCCGAGAGTAAAAGCTCCTACTGTAAGATGAAGCCTGTCACGAGAAGGTCTTCACGGAGCAACAACACCTAAACAAATTTCCAGGACCACAGAAAATAGAACGTCCGTGTCTCCTTTTTCCAGCAAATATCCCTCCAGTTCGGGGTCGCCGGGCTCGTCGGTGGCGCGAGACTCCGAGACGCGCGCACGGGAGAACACCCGTCGGAGGTCGGCTCGCGCGACCCTCGAGAAAAGCGGTCGAAAAAGCAAGCACGAAGGCAGGGGAGCGAAGGCTTCCGGAGTCCCAGACAAAGTTGAAGATGAAATCGGAATTTTAAGGTTCGCTCTTAGCGGCCGAGATTCATTGTATATATATATATATATATATATGTATTCACTTCCCGTCACCATTCTAAGAAAGTATGTACTCCTATAGACGGGTTGGGGTTGGTATCGTTAGTCGAGACAACAACTCGTCCATCGGTCGGGAAGCCCTACGTCTCTCTCTCCTCCCTCTCTCATTCACTCATGCCTATATTTGTGAGGCTTTACGTTCTATGGGGTGGCGTTTTGTGGGACGTATGTCAGCAGTTTCCATCAGTATGAAATACTCTTGGAACTATACTATTAATAGTGCTCGTGCTGCTGTAGACAGCCTAAGAATAATTCCAGCACGCACGTGTACTGGCAAATAAATACTGCGACCGTTTCCGTTTATAGATGGACCGGTCTCCCCGGTGGTTCAAGTGGTTAACCACGAATTCTACTTGTGTTTGAGTCCTGGGTTCGAGCCCCAGGTGGGTCGGACATTTGACTTTATTTGCAAAAATCAAAATAAAAGGATTCAATTGTTGAGAGCGCCTTGCAGCGTGGGTAGGCACAATTCGATGCGAGTACCGTAGCGGGAACGGGGTAGAAGAGCCTGCTATGTGACCCCGGATCTGAGTTACGAGTTGGAAGGAGAGAGAGAAGAAGATGTGCGAAGATAATAAAAGGGATGAGAAAAAAAAAAAAAAAAAAAAAAAGTCGACGAGGGAAGAAAAGGCTGAAATCTTCTCGCGATAAAAATGAAGGCACGTACCGTAGCGGGAAGGGGGTAAAAGAGCCTGCTATGTGACCCGGATCTGAGTTACGAGTATGTGACCCCGGATCTGAGTTACGAGTTGGAAGGAGGGAGAGAAGAAGATGTGCGAAGATAATGAATGGGATGAGAAAAAAAAAAAAAAAAAAAAAGTCGACGAGGGAAGAAAAGGCTGAAATCTTCTCGCGATAAAAATGAAGGCACGTACCGTAGCGGGAAGGGGGTAAAAGAGCCTGCTATGTGACCCGGATCTGAGTTATGAGTTGGAAGGAGGGAGAGAAGACGATGTGCGAAGATATTAAGTAAATGGGATGAGCAAAAAAAAAATACTGGCAAAAAAATAAAAATAAAATAAACTGGCAACTCTTGTTAATAATAACCTCACCAGGTACCTGTGTTTCAGGCATGGCGCATTGCTGTGGGGTACTGGGGCGCGTTTAGCATCCTAGGCCTGGCGTACTGTCTGTGAGGTACTCTGTGCTGCGAGGTGCTCGGTGATATACCTGGTACCCAGTACGCACCCAGTAATGTGGGCAGATGGTACTCTTGAGGTACTGGCGTACTCTTGAGGTCTGTTGCTGGCGACGAGTACTGGGTATACGGGTACACTGGCAGTACATAACGTACCTGGTATGGTACTATTAATATTAAATACGACCTTTGGAATGCTGCTTTGGTGTGCAAACTGGACTGAGCTAGACATTGAAAAATGGTGCCCGACTGTACTCCAAGCACCGGCTGTCGAGTTTTTATATTACGGCGTGTGACTTCCTATCGTTATGTTTCACTGCCACGTGGCATGGATCGAACGTCGGCACAGGTACTTCGTACGCAAGCCTGCTCCGCACAAAACCTGGAAAAGGCTAGTACAAAAAAAAACAGAATCTCAAAATCTAATTGTGCTTCGTTGTGCAAAAGCTGAAACTCTATGTGTACAAGTTCACAACTGCACAAACAAGCCCCCACCTTGGAATTGATTTTCTTCTTTGCTTCTTGTGCCGTCGGCTTCTTCATAGCTAAAGGCAAGCCTGCTCGGCGTGCACTTGATGCCGGATGGAAACTCTACCAAACCTAAAATCAACCTAAATCCCTCTAAATACAAGCCTTCTATCTCAACTGAAACCCCTGCACGAAAATCAAAAATGGAGGCAGAACGAGAAACGAAGAAGGGCAGAGTAAGGAGGAGACTGTCCGGCAACGCTCGGCAAAAGAACCTGATATCGGGCGGCAAGGTTTCCAGACGCTTGACATCATTGGCGTCAACTTTTCTGAAGCGCCCGTCCCGTGGGAACCGGAGAAGAACGCCAGTAGCACTGAACAATCGGAGGATTTCTGCTGTCTTTCCTTCTCTTCTCGAGTGCTCCACGCACCAGGCAGCAGCTAGGCTGATCCCCTGAAACCACACAGCAGCATCAGCATGAGTAATGTCAGCCTCGCTTCGTTGGGCGTCAACCTTCATCTAGACAAGAGGAAGACGTTGAACATCATCGTGCTCGCCATGGCGGTAAGACCCCGCTCGTAATTTACTGCTGACTGCTGTGGCGGCTCCTGTTCTGTGTTTTCGCTGGGGAGCTTTTATTCCTTCTTCGATGTGCACCCCGCACTGCTCCCAGAACAATCGCACGCCGACCGTGGGTTTTCGCTATTTGGTTTGTTTGTGTGGCACTTTGGAGTTGAGAGAGGTCCTGTCCTCTACGATAGCAGCAGCACCAGCTGCAGCCGCACGCAGCTGCACCCATGAACAGCAACAGCAAGATCCGGGTGATTGCAGCATATCATTGTAGCAAGCCTCAAACCATTGTGGTCATGGCTGGCGAGTCTCGCTGTCGTTCTCGCCCAGAAGGGGGCCTTCCCCCCTCAGCCTGCCTCTCAGTCGTAGACTATATAATATAAAGATGCCTCGTCGGGCCCCTTTGCATACAACGACACTGGCGCAGACCAGTATTATAGAGCACGCACGTTATTCCGTGATGGGATGGCGTGATGGCGTGATTGCCGAAATACATGGTACTGATCGCTCATGCAGTATGATGGACGCATGCATCGCTCGGCGTTGCACTCTGTCCCGATGTCGACGAAATCCGCTTGAAAGTTCGCCACAGGAGGGTGTTGTTCTCCTGGCGTGTCATATTAATGGACGCAGTAGGATAGTACCTGGTAGTGTAGTACTACTACAGCCAGTAGTTGTAGTTTACCACTGCGTTGCTGTTTGCTGTTATTCATATTATATTCATATTAATATTAATAGTATTATCATAGCAATGGTTACAGTATACCAATACCTGGTATAGGTAAAAATTACACGGAAGGCAGTGTACCTGGTACGCGCTTCTGCTGCGGCACCGCTGTTGTATCTATAAAATAGCACCCTTATACCTCGTACAGCAGTGTGTGTGTTTTCTCCACATGAAACCTGCCTGATCATGTCACATGTACAATTATATTACGAGTACGTACGTACACGTGTGGTACTACTATTAATAGTCTCTTCTAGGGAAAGTGACACAAAAGAGGCACACCCCCGAGCTGTTGTTGTTTTCGAGATATGGCGGGTGATCGTCGACACCCCTATCCAACGGCCCACCGCGAGCTGTGTTCTTCCCTACCAGGTATGGCCTAAGGCACGCTATTCTTCACTCACCCACCACCACTCTCTCCAAACAGCCCATCGCCCAACGGCCAGGCACCAGCACTCACTCTCCCTCACGGCCAAACGTCATGGATGTCATGGGCATGCAAGGGGTCAATGGTATAAACCATGGATGGTATGTAACGGTTTCGATATTTTGCGCACCGCGTGCGTGCGCGTAGCCCCAAGGAGAGGCATCCGTTTCGAATGCAATCTCAGAATATTGGCGGCGATGACGGAGCGACGACCTCGCCATAACGATCGTTGTACGACGTTGACGTGATGGATTTAGCGAGCGATGCAGCACTGTAGGTTCACCAGGGCGGCATCTCGGCTGCGTGTCGCCCGTGATAACTATGTACCGTACTACGGGGGGCCATAGTTAATAGGACCAAATATTGTTAGTAAAAATGGTTAAATATACAGGTTTTCGTGTACACCGTAAGTCCTATTAACTATGCCTCCCCCCACCGTAATAGTGTGTATGTGTGGCAGTTAGTTGCCCCCGCTGTGGTGGTGCCGCTCGCTGTTTCGTTGTGTCCCGTGGAGGTCACGGCGTCTTGTGGTTTCCACGGATGAGTCTTCTTAGCCACGACTCACAGTACACAGCAGTCTACTGAGGTCCTTTGACAATCTGGGAGAAGGGATCTTTAGGTTGGTAGGCTGTTCAGGTGTTTTTGTTCCTGTTGGGATCAAGGTACGGGCGAAAACCCAACCCCTACCCCTGACTCTAACCTTAACCCTAACCCTGACCCCAAACCGCAGCCAAAACGGGCCAAAACTCGCCATAAACGCGACTGCGCCGCGTTTGCATCGAACCAAGAAATTTCTCAGTTGCGGACGACGATTCCGAAGTGCAGACCACGCTACCCATCTTTCAAGTCAAAAACATCCCTAAAGATCCCTTCTCCCAGATTGCTGAACCTGCTCAGTCTGCTGCTGCTACTGTAGTCCCACGGGCCGCCAATATTTTTGATGGGAGGAGCCACGAACGAACGCACACGACACGACGTTCAGATCTGTGACTTCTGATTTATCTGGATCCCCAGAGGCTGCAACAAGACCTGGGCCACGCACGACCTTGGTCTCATCGTGGTATGCAGAAGCCGCGGAAACAATTCTGACCGTCGTTTTTTTTTGTTTTTTTGTTTTTCTCATCCCATTCATTATCTTCGCACATCTTCTCTCTCTCCTTCCTACTCGTAACTCAGATCCGGGGTCACATAGCAGGCTCTTCTACCCCCTTCCCGCTACGGTACGTGCCTTCATTTTTATCGCGAGAAGATTTCAGCATTTTCTTCCCTCGTCGACTCGCATCGAATTGTGCCTACCCACGCTGCAAGGCGCTCTCAACAATTGAATCCTTTTTTATTTTTATTTTTGCAAATAAAGTCAAATGTCCGACCCACCTGGGGCTCGAACCCAGGACTCAAACAAGTAGAATTCGAGGTTAACCACTTGAACCACCGGGGCGACCTGACCGTCGTATATACGAGCAGGGCGTTGGGGTGTGCTGATCACGTTCAATTAACCCTTACCTTCTGCTCGTACGGCGAAAAACTTGTCCTCAGCACGGGACGACTGCAGTTTGCCCTGCGTACAAGGGTTGAGCGGGTTTGGGCTGTTGGTTTTTTTAGACGTGGAAGATGGTTGTGGCTTGCAAAGTCCTTTCGACGTGCCACAACAACCCCGAGCGAGAACCGTTGCCCGCCGGCGGTCTTTTCGAGCCAGTGCAGAAAATTCAGGGTAGGTACATCGTCCGCAGCGCATCAAGACAAACGGGGGTGTCAGTGTCGACCTCAAGGGCGGCTTACCACCCTCACCTGCAGTATTAACAGCAGCGACGGGGTATGCTCTCTCGCGTACAAAAGGGGACAAAAGGGGGGAGACGTTCTCACACCCCGCGTTCGACCGCTCTCGTTCGCCCGCTATATATACTAAGGAGGCGTATAAACTCACAAAACAATGTGTTGAGGGAAGATGAACACGCTCGATGGCTGGGACCCTGGGCGAGTTCGTCTATCGCTTGAAAAAAAATAATTTAGGGTCGTGTTGACGGAGCATTCAAGCAGCATGAAGGTCTCCGTCGGCGACAAGCAGCAGTGTATCCCCTTTTGTCACGGGGGGATGTAGTAAATAGGACCTGCGGTGCACACAAAACCTTATGTATTGCGCTATTTTTTCTAACAATATTTGGTCCTATTTAATATGGTCCCCCGTCATAGTCAATATTTGCAGGGCTTTTCGCGGGTCAGGTCAAACCTCACGGGTCGGGTCGGGTCAGCTGACCCGACCCGACCCGCGAAATTTTTTAGGGATGTTGACTTGACCCGACCCGACCCGCGAGATTTTGAAAGCCTCTTGACCCGACCCGACCCGACCCGTGAGATTTGATAATCTCTTGACCCGACCCGACCCGACCCGACCCGCGAGATTTCGAAACCTCCTGACCCGACCCGACCCGACCCGCCACTTTCCGACTGACCCGTGAGACACGGGTTTCATGCGGGTCGGGTCGCCTTGACCCGCGAGACCATTTATCTTGCCCCGAAGGTTCGACCCGCGGATCTGGCCCGTGGGTGGGCACTTCAAAAACAATTTAATGTTCATTTTAGTGCCCCGAAGCGATATATGACCTGGCTGTAGTGGGTATGAATGGATGCGGGCATGCGTATATGAATTTGGTGGTGTTTTAATGTCTGAATATGATACCAAAGGAGTTTTATGGAGTATTGGTACGAGATAAGCCTTTGGGTAAGAGAGCGGGAAGTTATTCAAGTGTCGGGTCCGCGAGCCGAATGCGCGGGTCCGACCCGCGGGTCAGCAAAAAACAACTCGCGGGTCATGCTGGCCCGACCCGCGAGTGACCCGCTTCTCGCGGGTCATGACCTGACCCGACCCGTAAGCTTTTCATCACCTCTTGACCCGACCCGACCCGACCCGTGAGATTTGAAAAACTCTTGACCCGACCTGACCCGACCCGCGAGCTTTGAAATATTCTTGACCCGATCCGACCCGACCCGTGAGATTTTGAACACTTCCTAACCCGACCCGACCCGACCCGTGACATTTTGAACATCAAGTGACCCGCGAAAAGCCCTGAATATTTGTGGGGGTGTACCCCCTTTTTCTATTACGGGGGGCCATAGGAAATAGGACCAACATTTCTACTAACAATATTTGGTCCTATTTAATATGGTCCCCCGTAGTAGCCAATATTTGTGGGGGTGTACCCCCTTTTTCTATTACGGGGGGGGCATAGTAAATAGGACCAACATTGTTAGTAAAAAGAGCGAAATATGTACCAGGGAAGTGTTTGTGTGGACCGCAGGTCCTATTTACTATGGCCTCCCGCAATAGTGCTCTTTTTTTAGTGCTCTTTTTATTAGATTACAGTACCTGGTGCATATCTGATGGCACAAAAAAATCGTGCTTGTAGCATGACATCATAGCGTCCGTGGTCCGTCAGTGATGTGTCGGGTGTCTATTAATAGCTGTATCGGGCGTGTTCCTGCCACATGTTCGTACCTACATAGGCAGAAGAGCTGGTTTGATTTTACGCTCGTAGTTCTTTACACGCACCAGGTGTACCGTATCGTACTGGGATCAGCCAGCTGCAGCCGTCCTCTCGTCACTGTGGCGCCGCCGCCGCCGCTGCTCTGCTGCTTGCGCTGCTGGTGTATGGTTCTAGGCATCACATGTGTGATACATACGATACGCATGTAAAGATGCGCACTACGAGAGAGTTGCTACGTTCTGTCTCTTGGCGCCGCCTGTTGATTTTAGCATGAACATGTCGCGTACCAGGCATGTAGGCATGTGTCATGGTGTCTGTCGCTCCGGCGCACTCGTCCTGCTCCTGCGAGCCTGACGCTATTCTTTGTTGAAAGGTGACACACGAAAACCGAGCCTCAAACTCTCCAGCAAGGTGCAAGGCCGCCGAACTCCGGAACCTTACGCACTAGAGTACCTAGCGAATTTTTTACTAGTCGGCGAGTTATAGCCAGCAAAAACACAGCCCTGATCGCTGCTGCACCGCCGTGACCCCTCTGGGTGGCTAAGTCTGTCGTTGCTTTGCACGCGCGACGCGTCCCCGCCTGGCTGGCATTTGTTGGCACCTGTTCTTCCGCGGCATAGCATGGCGATGGCATGGCGATGGCATGGCATGACATGGCATGGCATGTCAGCCGACACCTCCATCCATCCCTCCATCCGTCATCCATCGTGCTCAACCTCTCCCTCTCCTGTAGCCAGCCTCTTGCCGGCGGTTGGATTGCATAGTACCTCTCATCCTATTTTTTTGTTGTTTGTACTTTTTACCTTTTTTCTTGCAGTTTTCTGCATTACCGTTGTATTCCCTGGTATTACTATAGAGTATTATTGTACATTGTTGTATCGATATGATTGTAGCAAATTTGATACGCGTGGCACGTAGATACGTATCACATCACCATTTTTATTTTTTTAAGTTGCTCTGTTGTATGCCATTAGGTATACCATACACCTAGTAGGGGTTTTCATGTTTTTTTTTGTGGTGGCGTGTTTGTTGGTGGCAACACACACACACACAATATATATCGCACCTCGCATGACCTTAACTGCCTACGAGTATATTCCTTGTAGAACACGCACTGTGGGTCTGCGTGTGGGGGGCGGGAGGGAGTACGCACCACGTACGAAAGAGCAGCATCGCTTGGCGAGGGACGAATATTGCCGAGTTTCTTAGAGCGAAATTTAATGGCTCGCCGAACACCTCACGCCGCTTCGCGCTTGGGTGCAAGCAAATGTCTGCCTGGTCGGTGTGAAAACCCGACGTGCTCCTTCCCGGCTTTGTAGGGATGCGAGGGTCAATGTCATACGACTACGGCCATGCATGATACCGAGGGCCTATTGTCATACGATATCGAGCACCCCCCCCCCCACCCCCCCCCCCCACCCCCACCCCCACCCCCGCCCTCCCACGCTTCCGCTGTGTGTTCCCCGTGTTCCTTCATCTCCCCGGAGCAGGTGATCACTGCTTGTTTCTTCATTTGTGCTTGCGTTGTGTCTCCCAATGCCAACGCGGGTTTCAACGTAATCCTGACGGCGATTGTCTACGTGTTCTACGTAGCGCTGTTAGCGGCGGTTTTCAACAAGAAACGCGCGGTGAGGGAGGAATAGAAGAGGGGGGAAAGGGGGAGGGGGGGGGGGGGGGGGGGAGGGAGGGGGGGGGGTGGAGAGGAGAAGGAGAGGGCGGGGGGGGGGTTAGATGGAGAGGAGATGATGAGGGGTTTGGAGGGAGGAGGGGGGAGGGGGGGGTGGATGAGGGGGGGTGTACTCATCATCATGCATGGCCGTAGTGGGGGGGGGGGGGGGGAGGGGGGAGAAGGAGATGAGGAGGGGTGATGGGAGGGGAGGGGAGAGGGAGGGAGGGAGGGAGGGTGATATGAAGGGGTGGGAGACGAGAAGTTGTGGTACTAATAGCGAGGGAAGCAGAGAGAGGGGTGGAGCTGTGGAAGGATGGGAGGAACGGAGGGGTCTGTTACCTGACGAGCGGGTTCGTCTAATTGTTGATGCGTTTGCGGGTTGTATGTTGGTGTGCATGGCGTGGACGCAGGCCATGGGGCCCTTACTTTTTTTTTTCGCCGCAGGGGGAATGGGTGCGCCTCTGTGTGTATGCGTCTCTCTGCCTGTGCCGTACCAAGGTTTGTTCGAACGTGTTCGCCTTTGTGCCGTGTCTATGTGAATGCCCGTGCCTATTGTCTCTCTGTACCCCTCTGTGCCTGTGGATGCCTCCGTTTGTACCTTTATGCTTGTGTGCGTAACCTCTTGCCCACTCTCCTGTTTAGTTTCTTCTTCCCCATTTTATTGTTCTGTTGTCCCTTGCCTGTTCGCCTGTTGCCTGTTTTCGTTATTTTTCTTGTCTCGCCCCCGCGTTCGCCGTGTACCGCCTTGCCTGTCTCGCCTCTTGGTTACGGGTGATCGGCCCCCTCTCTTATCCTGGCCAGGTGGACGGGGGTCAGGACGCCTCGATGGCCATCGAGCCCATGGTTGGAGGCATTTTAATCGGCATGACCACCATGATGTGCTTCCTGTCGCTCATGACCGCCATCTACTGGGGAGAGATGTCGGGGTGAGAATGGCGTATCTGGTACCTGGTACAGCGGTAGAAGCTACTGCTGTTGGGCAGTATTGATGATCTGCTCGTCAGTAGATGCTACTGGAAAATTGTAATGATCATGGATGCTTCTGAGCGCTACTGTAGAAGCTACTGCTGATGCTACTGTCCCCGAGCAGTGCATGCCTCTGAGCTGTAGACTATAGCGTTGCTGATCACGTAGGGAGTACTTAGTGTGGGCAGTAATGGCTACTGCTGCTGCGCCGAGCAGTACATGCTCCTGGGCGGTACATGCTACTGAGCAGTAGGCGCTACTGCTGCCAACCAGCAGGAGCTACTTCTGCCGACCAGGAGAACCAGAGCAGTAGGAGCTACCGGCACGGAATACGAGTAAATGCCCACTGAAAACTGAGCAGCAAAACCTAACTGCTGCGTACTGAACAGGAGCAAACTGTTGCCATATACTGATCGGTATTTCAGTGTAGGATATTGTTGTTGTTGTTGGTGGTGGTGCTAGTGTTATCGTGTTGTTGTTGGTGCTAGTGTTATCGTGTTGTTGGCATAGCTCAGGAGCAAACGAGTAATAGGCTGGTTGTGTTGCGTCGCAACTCAGACACCATTTTCCTGCCTTGTGTGTGTTTATCTTCTTTTCGGCGCTTGCTTGGCTATGGCGACCAGGTGCGAGTCGGACACCGACGACGTTTCCGGCTACAGTTGCTACAGCGCGTCTGGGATGGCGGCAGTATCATGGTTCGCGTCATTTCTCCTGATAGCCCAGGCCGGCATGCTGGCGGCTCTGATCTTGTGGAAGGACGATCTCCTGTTCGGCGACACCGAGTGAGTTTCTCTTGTTCGTGCTTTGTCTTCTGTCTTCGTGGTTGGTCTCGTTTTTTGGTTCGTGGTAATGGCATTTGTTACGGACGCGCCAGCTGTTACAAAACAAAAATCGTGAAGAATATAGTTGCCGTTCCTTATATCTCGTCCTCCTCCCTCTCCCTCCCCCCCCTCCCTCCTTCCTCCTCTTCCTCCCTCCCCTCCCTCCTTCCTCCTCTTCCTCCCTCCCCTCCCCCCCCCCCCCTCCCTTCCCGCCCTACCTCCCCTTCTCCTTTCTCTTCTCTCCCCCCTCATCCTCCTTCCTCCTGTTTCTCCCTCGCCCCCGCCCCCCCCCCCCCCCTCCGCCTCCTCCAATCTCCTCCTCTCACGCCTTGACACACCAGGTACGATAACTTCGACGCGCCGGGGGGGGGCGGCACGGCGTACAACTCTGCAGCGTACGCCTACGACGGCGCCACGTTCGGCACCGGTGGCATGGGAGGCGGCATGGGCGGGGGCGGTGGTGGCGCCGGCGGAGCGTTCGCTGGGGCAGGCAATGGAGACATGGGTGTCAGCACACCAACACAGGCGGATCTATAGAGACCTGTGGGGTTCTGTGGGGACCTGTAGGGACCTGCGGGGCCTGTAGGGACCTGTGGGACCTGTAGGGGGGCTGTAGGGACCTGTGGGACCTGTAGGGGGGCTGTAGGGGTTTTCAAGGACCTGCAGGGACCTGTGGGGATCTGCAGGGACCTGTGGGGATCTGCAGGGACCTGTAGGGACGTGTGGGGAGCTGCAGGGACTTGGGGGGCTGTAGGGACCTGTAGGGATCTGCAGGGACCTGTAGTGGCTTACAGGGACCTGCAGGGACCTGTAGGGGCTTGCAGGAACCTGCAGGGACCTTAGAGATCTGTGAGGGCCTCTAGGGACCTGTGGGGACCTGCAGGGGCCTATAGGGACCTGTATGTATGGACCTGTAGGGATCTCCGGAGATCTGTAGGGGGTTTGTAAGGATCCCGGAGATCTGTAGGGACCTGTAGGGATTTCCTGAGATCTGTAGGGACCTGTAGATACCCGTGTGCCGGTAGCTCGCGCGAGATTTTGGGGGTTTTATTTTCGAGAAAGTTTGTTTTTCTGCAGTCTCCGGCGGAATGGGGTGGGATGCAGCAGCAGCAGCAGTATGTGCCAGGTTGTAGCAGAATCACGAGGTAGGTACGAGCGCGGGAGGGCAGGGGCCATCCACCTCTGCGGCATAAAGCAGGGCGTGGTGGTATATTTCGGCGGCTGGCGGTGGGCGAGTATCGGGCGGCACGCCTGTTTACCACTGTTAGTAGCACTACCACCACCACGCCTACTGCGGTATACTGTTCAGCTTACTACCACTGCTCTTAATGCTGCTACTGTTGCTGCTGATGCTGCTGCTGCTGCTGCTGTGTGTTCGTTTGGTTGGTTTCCTTGCCATATTTGTGTACATACCCGATAAAGCCTTTTCTTACCCCGGTGTTATTTTTTTTTTGTTCTCCTCTTTTCCTTCTTTTTTTTTTTCTTTCTTTTTGTTTTCTCGCCTGAGCCTTTGCCTTGGTTCGACATATTCCTCTTTTATCACATGATACATTAGCGCATAGTGTGTGCGTGATGAATCAGCGGACTGTGGAATCAAGAAAAAGCGCCTTGAGTTTGGCGGCACGACAACGAAGTAGCGAGGGGGTGTAGGCAGGGACGGAGAGGGGGGGGGGGGGGGGGGGGGGGCGCGAGATCAAACGCGCACCCCCGCCCCCCCCCCCACGCGCGCTGGGCACCCGAGAAGGCTTTGGGGTTGGCGCGTGCCACTGATGATATGTCAGCTCTACGGTACCTTCTCGGTATGGATCCGTCGCGGTATGGCGGGCTTGTTATTATTAGCAATGTTCAGGTTTGGTTACGATCGTTTGAGGCTAAAAAAAAAGAAGCAAAAGAGTCACGCGTGGAGTGGGATCGAGGGGGGGTCAGACAGACAACCAGGCAGACAAGACAGACCGACGGAGAGGAACACGAAAAAACGAAGTTCTGTTTCGGAGAGGTTTATGCATGCAAAAACTGACAACTATTAATAGCAGCATCATGCCTAAACAGGCAATTCACAAACCGAATGTGTATGTTTTTTGTTGTTTTGGCGTGCCTTCGTCAGTGAATGTATTTTTTTTTCTTTTGAGGTGCCTTCAAATGTCATTCCTGAGAGAGTTCACTCTGAGATTTTTTGTCGACGCTAAACGAACACCACTAAATAATTGGGAAGCAAATTATTCCTACCTGTAAGAGTTTACAACTAGGTTCTCTGCTATATTTATCGGAAAAAAATACTCTATACTCGGTAGGTGCAAAGCAAAAAACTTTTTCCAAAATCCTGTGTTTCACCCCATGAAACACTTTTGAAACGCCCGTTTTTTTTCAACATTTTGCTCGTTTGTATGAGTCAAGAGGAGATATCGTTTTTGTTGTTGCACCCTCCCTCTTTCGTGGCCTGCTCTCCGCCCATTCATGCCTCCCGCGTTAAAAAAAAGGCTCGTGCGAAATCGTGCGAGGCTAAACCCGCGCACTGCTGCAGTCTATTATTATCAAGCAAAAAAACATTTTTTTTTCTATCGGGCTGCGCGCACATTTTTTTTTCACATATCGGACAAACGAACCCCCATTTCCATGTGATCTAAGGGTCGCGATCATTCTTATCGGAGAGCTTTTCCCCCCATAATTTCCATGTTTTTTCGCGTTTTTTTTTTCATCTTCCAGATTTTCCTGTTTTTTCCCCAAATAAATATGTGAAATATAACGAAACCTGTTTTTTTTTTCGCTTGTGGAGAACTTGACGATTAATGACAGAACGCCTCCGTATCTTGATACTTATCTCCAATCATTTCCAGACCTTGGAGATTCTGGAAAATTAAAACAGCTTTCCGATAAAAATCAGCCCAACTACAGGTTAGGGCTACGCAGGTATATAGACCCCTGGACACGTACGCTTTGTGTATAGAAGCGCACATTTTTTTTTTTCTGGGATTCTTCGCTTTTGAGGAGCAGCTCTACACGAATGTTAGCACGGTACCCCACCCCAAAACGGGTTATGAAAATATCTGGAAGTGCAACCCTACACATCGAACAATCCCATGGTCTAGGTGTGCACAAATATGATCTATTACGGGGGACCATAGTTAATACCTGGTAGGACCTATGGTATACATAAAAACCTAAATATTAAACCATTTTTACTGACAATATTTGGTCCTGTTAACTATGGTCCCCCGTAATATCAATAACCCCAAAGGGGTTTATTAATAGAATGTCGCAACACAACGTAGAAAAGGCAAAGAAAATCGTTCCAACGATTTCGGGTTGTTGTGGAGAGTTTTGCTGCGGCCAATTCAGAGAATATTTTAGCCCGAACAGTGTCATCCCAGGCGTCGCGCGCGTCTCTGATCTAGATTTTTACCTGCACGATGCACATTATATAGCGTTTTGTTGTAAGGCTTAGATTGGGTAGGCGATAGGTTAACCTTTTTGCCTATGGCCCAACGTACTATACAAACAAGAAGACCTTACCATATTGCGTCGACGGCAGGACATGGGTCGTTGTGGTCGTGAGTTCGGATCTCACGCCCTCCATGAAAACGCTTCTTAAAGAAAAGTGAATATATTTCCTCATCGTGTCAAGAATCTGATAAAACACCCTCTTCCTGGGTCCCCAGAGATTGTGAAGAACTGCGCGGAGTATAAGCACGAACGACCCCCACACAAAGACCGAGGACCCCGCTGTTCCGAAGGGGAGGAGGGTGTGCTACTACTGCTGTCCAAGGCTTAGATTGGGTAGGCGAAAAAGGTTACCTTTTTACCTTCAGCCCAACGGACTAAAATACTCTTAAAAGGGCGCTGGCACCCTCAAGGGATGCGTCGTCACGTACCCGCGCGTAGGCGTTTCGGCAGCATGTACACACTACTTGGAGGTAGAGCAAGGGATTTGCAGCCAGGATCCGTATAGCGAATCGTAGTGGCAGCTTTTTAGCCCTTTTTTTGCTCTTTTTTGGGCCCAAGAACTCACTATTAATATTACGGGGTGGACCATCATAGTAAATAGGACCTACGGTACACACAAAAACCTCTATATTTCCCCATTTATTTTCAATAACAATATTGGGTCCGATTTGATATGGTCTCCCGTAATAGAGGAGTCCATGGGAACCAAGCTTTTACTCCCGCCCCATCTTCGACGACGACTCTCCAGGAGAACTATCACCCGTCTGCCGCCTGGAGAACAGCAACAACATGAGAGTGAAGGTCAATGCTTCATCGGTACATACATACATGTAGCCATTGTGCTATGCTCCCTTCCTTGCGTATAATGAAACAATTTAGCGTTTTCGCGAGCTTTTTCGTGCTACTCGCTCGCAACTTCGAGTGAACGGAAACACATGGTGAGTCGTTTCTGGGTGCCTGTGTGACTGCCGTCTGGCGCACCCGATGCCCTCACACATCCCACCAAGAGTATCCCTCAAGTTCGCGGGCTGGAGAAACCTGTGTTAAGGTCTTAGTCCGTTGGGCTAAAGGTAAAAGGTTAACCAATCGCCTACCCAGTCTAAGCCTTACAACAATCTCCCCCCCTGGAACGGACCGGATATACGGGTCGACGCGTGGCACCAACTCGCGGTTCCAATTTCTTGGGATCCGGAAGAATTTTTCAGATTCTTGACGTGAGGAAATTCACTTTTCTTTATAATAAAGCGATTTCTTGGTGAACGTGAGATTCGAACTCACACCACAACGACCCATGTACCGCCGATGACGCCATCTGTTAAGGTCTTAGTCCGCCGGGCTGAAGGTAAAAGGTTATTAACCAATCGCCTACCCAATCTTAAGCCTCATAGCAATTCTGTGAGGAGCTCTTCTAGCTGTCCGCAAGCGAGGTGCAAACGTTCAGATGGGGTTTCTTTTCGTCTCATTTCGTGCACCTCAATTTTTCGACCAATTTTGACCACTGCATCCCCTCTAGATTCTCGTTATTATTATTATTATTATTATTATTAGTATTATTATTATTATTATTATTATTATTATTATTATTATCATTATTATTATTATTATTAGTATTATTATTATTATTATTATTATTATTATTATTATTATTATTATTATTATTATTATTATCATTATTATTATTATTATTATTATTATTATTATTATTATTATCATTATTATTATTATTTTTATTATTATGCTTGCCTTTCGACAACATAGTATATATGCCCATTCCAACAATATAAACCGAGTATCCTTCCGTAAAGCAGCAGCATTCCTCATACGCTTCTCTGCCAGCCGTTTCCCAATTTCCATTCCCCACATACATCATTTCATCTTAGATATATATCCTATTCCTCTAAACCGAGACGTACGCCTCTGTTGAGAACGGGCGGGAGATCAATCTCGAGAGAAACAAAAGCTGCTGTGAGGAACCTCGTCCAAGTAACCGCCGCTCTCTGGTAAGCACGAACCAGCCGAAGTCCTAAACGCAGCGTGTTAAACTATAGCGATTTGTGTTTTCTGTTTAAATTAAACACCTAGATATTAGAGCGACCGCAGACCCGGGAACCAGGGGACGCTTGGGTGCCGGCGTCCCCTTAACCCTTTTAGAACTGCAGCCCCGTTTTGGGGACAAACCACTCAAATTCCAAGTATTATGTATGTCCCCATTTGTCCCCAAAACGAGACTGCAGTCCTAAAAGAGTTAACAGTTTGCTTGGCCCCTGATTCATGTTTTATCTACAAGATCCAAATACATACATAGCGTTTGCTGGGGAGATTCTCGAGGCTGCGTGGCCCGGCATTTTTTTGCTTTCGCGGCACACGGTGCTGTCAGGTGGGGTCTGTGTGATAAGCACCTTTCGCACAAACATCCCAGATACCGGCCAAGACAGAGGCAGAACGTTTTGGCGGAAACGTTTTTCTGAAATGACGGGGGGCGGGGGGGGGGGGGGGTACTCGATAGGAGAGATGTACTCGATCTCATGCATGGCCGTAGTCGTATGACCATAGACCCTCGCATCCCTACAATGCCGGGACGGAGCATGTCGGGTTTTCATCATCCAGGCAGACATTGCTTGCACCAAGCGCGAAGCGCCGTGAGGTGTCTGGCGAGTCGCATGAAGGGTGAGCTGCATCCTACTAAGAACCGCTTGTGAGGCGGACTTGCATATGGACGACATCTTCAATGAGTTCATTTAATTTCCGGTGTAGGCATTTCCAGAGACAGCAGTGGGAGTACTATGTAACTGCCTCTTGGGTGCCTTACCTTGAACACTACGTGATACGATCGTTCCCAATTGTGCGGAGTAAAGGTTCTTTACCTCGCACAAACGATCTATCTCGACAACCAGCTGTGGGCGACCGCCACAAAAAAAACGGTACCCTGGTTGTCTAGCTCACCTAGTGAGCGGCATGTTTCACAGTGTCGTTGCCAACCGACGCCAACCCAGCCTATATAAAATAGGGGGAGGCGGGGGGGGGGGGGGGGGGGTACTCGTTGTCATGCATGGGCGTATAGTCGTATGACCATAGACCCTCGCAACCGTACAATGCCGGGACGGAGCACGTCGGGTATTCACCGACCACGCAGACATTGTATGCACCAAGTGCGAAGCGCCGTGAGGTGTTGGGCAGGGGGGGGGGGGGGGGGAAGGGGGCGTACCCATTTGTTGCTTGCCTTAGTCATTTGACCATTGACCACGCACCCCTTTCGAGACGAGCAGGGGGGGTGGCGGCTTAATCATGTCATGCAGCTTAATCATGCCATGCATGGCCGTTCTGGTATGATCATAGACCCTCCCAACCTACAATGCCGGGACAGAGCATGTCGGATTTTCGCCGACCAGGCAGACATTGCTTGCACCTGACGCGAAGCGCCGTGAGGTGTTTGGCGAGTCGCATGAAGGGTGAGCTTCATCCTGCTAAGAACCACTGGCGGGGCGGACTGTCTTGCATTCGGATGGGGGGGGGGGGGGGGTAGCACCCGAAAACAACAGCGACGACACGTCACGAAGCACGACTTTTTTTCAACAAGATTGGTATTCCGACGACTTTGGGTTCAGGAGCCCCGTTCTTCAGAAACTTAAGAGAGGAAATGTGCTATTACGGGGGGCCATAGTTAACAGGACCTATGGTATACCTAAAAACCTATATGTTTAACAATTTTTACTAACAATATTTGGTCCTGTTAACTATGGCCCCCCGTAATACCTCTATATCGTAGGAGGCGTCTTTTTGTCTGACCCTTTCACTCTACCCGATACACTAATGAACATGCAGTTTCTCTCGACGCTATCTCGCTTGGAGCGGGAAGTCGTTCGTACGATCATCCAACCCGAAAAAACAACAGCACGCCGGGGTTATAGCAGACCAATACCGCTACTTATAACGCTGCACTGCTTTACATATATAAATATATATATATATATATATACCAGGTATATGATTTGGATTTTTCTGGGTGGCTGAGTTTTTTATGGGGCGCTCTTTTATCCAGTTCCAGATCTTGTTTGCGTAGGTTTGGTAGAGAGTGGGCAGAGGTGGGGCCAGACAGACAGAGATTTTTTGAGTTTCCGTCACAGAGATCACAGATAAATCTGGGAAGTACCAGGTACGAAGGCATCTGCGGCGGATATGGACACCGCCTCCCCTAACACCACTGCGAAGTCATCCTGACGTGCAAAACGTTCACGCACGGCATTTTTTTTTGTTTACCATATACTTTAACTAATGCTGTACGTGGCTCCGTACGTAGTCTTCTCTTCGGTTCCCTCTAAGAACGGTGTCGACCGTACACATGAAGGCTCAAGCCTTCTCCCCACACACTTATGGTGTTTTCCTATTACCCCCTAAAAACGAGCTGAACAGGAGGGAAAGAGGGGGGGGGGGGTGTACTCGATCGATAGGAGAGATGTACTCGGTATCATGCATGGCCGTAGTCGTATGACCATCGAACCTCGCATCCCTACAATGCCGGGACGGAGCATGTCGGCTTTTCACCGACCAGGTAGACATTGCTTGCACCAAGCGCGAAGCGCTGTGAGGTGTCCGGTGGGTCGCATGAAGGGCGAGCTGCATCCTACTAAGAACCGCTTGTGAGGCGGACTCGCATATGGATGACAGCTTCAATGAATTAATTTAATTTCCGCTGTAGCCACTTCCAGAGACAGCAACGGGAGTACTACGAGCACGTATCTGCCTCTTGGGTGTCTTTACCATAAAGCGGAGAAAAGGTTTCCCACCCCGCACCAATGATCTAACTCGACCACCAGCTGTGACCGACCGCCAAAAAAACTAGCGGTATCCTGGTTGTCTAGTTCAAGTAGTGAGCGGCATGTTTTGCAGTCTCGTTGCCAGCCGGCGCCAACCCAACCTATATATAATAGGGGGGGGGGGGGAGTTCTAACGCTCCAGGTTGCGCTTTCCTTCTGGGGGGTGAGCACGCCCGCTGTCTCACTCGAAGCAGTTGTGCCCGCTGCTCGTCTTTCAGGTGTTGCTATATGGTGGTGGGGGCTATAAGGCGCTTCCGCTTCGACCTGTCTGCTTCTCTGACAGCCGGAGGACGGGTTTCCCGACGCTCCTAGCCGTTTTCCCCGTCTGGGGTTGCCGAGGTCTGCTGCTTCAATCGGAACAGCTGCGCCCGCTGCTCGTCGTTCAGGTGGGCCACATCGTCTTCGCTCAAGGAGAGGCCGATCTGGCCGCGAAGAACGTACAAAAAAACGTAAAAAAAAAGGGTGTACGAGAACGGGAATAAGAAAGCAAAAAATCAGAGATAAAAACAGCGAGCGAAAACCTACAGAGCGCAGGAAGTCATGGAGGCAAAGCAGAGGGTAACACAAACAATGAGTGGAAACAAAAGTAAGAGGGACACCATACACTAAAAAGGGCAAGAAAAAAACAGAGAGAAAATCCAAGTGGGAGAAGCAAAAAAAGGAGTGTACGTACATAGAGCGGGGGGGGAGAGATTTGTCGTGGTTGATGCAGGGGATAAGCGAGCAGCCACGCTCTTTTTGCGCGATCGAACCCTGGAATGAGGTTGGAGGAATTTACACGCTCGTATTGCTATCGCCTCCCGAGATGAGGTGTTGAAGCTGGAGAAAAACACTTCGCAAGGCTTGCCGAGTAAACAAGAGACGAAGCATGGGGGGAGGGGGGGGGGAGGAGGGAGGGAGAGAGGGAGAGATGGAGAGAGGGAGAGAGGGAGAGAGGGAGAGAGGGAGAGAGGGAGAGAGGGAGAGAGGGAGGGATGGGGAGAAGGAAACGACGGGCAGATACATCTACGTAACCGTACCTGTCCACTCTGTTCTCGCAACTGGTCCAAATACGTTTGCCATGCATGCGCAAACTGTGCCACCTGGTCCCCCGTCGCGCTCTTGTGGGCTTTGAACTCCGATCTGTCGAGTCATTTCGCGAGCGCGCAGAGGCAGGCGCGGGTGTACGTAGGTATGGTTTACGCGTCTACAGGAACAGGAGAAACACGTGGAGTCCCTTTATATATTCCTGGCTGGTGGTGTCGCCCATTTTTTTTATCATCGATATTTCTCACGCCCCTTCCGTCAACATATACCACCCCGGGCGAGGCAAGCTGCTTATCGTGGTGTTATCTACAAATCACGCGTGCTGAGCGAGCGAGTGAGTGGTTCGGCATCATTGGAGACAACTTGCATTGAAGCTCATCGAATCTTAGCTGGCCGAGCTTGACCATACATTATGCCATAGATATAATGCCTTCCGTCGTAACCATATGCAGGGGATGATGTGATGATGATGGTGATGATGATGATGATGATGGTGATGATGATGATGATGATGATGATGATGCTGCTGGCGATAATGATGATGGCCATAGGAATGGCGTCGGCGGCGGTGGTGGTGGTGATGATGGTGCAGATAGTGACGATGGCACAATGATGATGAAATCTCAAGGGTGTACCGATGTACCCGGTTCATTGATCCCGTTCACCCAAGAAGACAAAAACAAGCCGGTGGAATTTTGACTCCGAATTTGAACGTTCGAAAAGAAGCGAGAAGGGTGCTCGTGGCCAGTCCACTTCGTTCTGTTGTGCATAGCCGTACGGCAGCATCGATTCCAGGTGCCTACCACGCACCAGGTACCTGGTGTGGGTTTAAACCACATGACATCACTATCATACTGGCGTGAGTACCGCCATAGCCCAAATATTACAGCTTCGTACATGGCGGTAGTATCAGGTAGGTGCTGCTGGACTGCTGTTGGCTGTAGTGTAGCATCCATATGATATCGTCCTCGTTCCGTTTTCACTCGAAAGCAGCACATCACACGATAAAGTGCATGCAGCTCTCTCAAGCGGCGGGGGCCAGGCATAGGGGGAGAGAGGGAGAGGGGGAGCGGGGGGAGAGAAAGAGAGAAACGTTGTACTGCAGTGCTATACTAATTGTTGTGGTGTTGTGCACGCTCTCTCTCTGCTGCTATGTGCCGCTCCTGCACTGCTGTGCTGTTGCTACTCTGTGCACTTGCCTAACATAGCGATCTCCAAGCTCGCGGTGCTTCGGCGGCAGAGCAAAACGGTGCTGACGTAGAATATCCTTGTACAGGCGTATCATGGATAGCCGTGCACTGCCCGAAACCATCGTTGCGCTCGTATTCAATCTCACGGCACCTGTCAGTCTAGCTCGCGGAATTGCCGAGGAGCAGCGGCGGGCGGGCTTGCGGGCGGCGGGCGGCGAGCGAAGACGGAGACAATAGCGGCGCAATTAAGTAAGGAAGTTTGAAGTCTGAGGTTGGGTTTCAATGAAAAATATTAGGATGTTTGAACAGGGAGGGGTTTGAGGACCGCATGCGGCACAATCAAGCTTCACGGTTCCTCAGCAACCAGCATATACAACGATCCGAGGCAACAGAAGACAACCTAAGAGCGAAGCCTCTCTGCTCTACGAGTAGCGCACAAAGACCAACAACCCAAGGTCTTCGACAAGAAGAGAAACCAGAGTTGAAACGTTCAAGCAAATCGTATAGATGTTGAAACTGTTGAAACGGCAAAACGACGAAGAATCCATATAGAAGCAAGGTCCGTTACTCGTACGTACTCGTACGCTGCAGCCATAGTGGACACAAAACACAGCACACAGCAACCACAGCACGCAGGAATATCGCTCGGTCCCGATGGTGATCCGGGTCGTTGTTGTGGTATCCCCGTAGGTGCTGGGTTGTTGCGATCCAATCTCAAAATTATCCACGGGCAGATTTACAGCAGTGTAGTACCCTACTGCTGCTCTGTTATCCTCCTTGTTTGTGTAGTATCTGCGTAATACTACCAGGTACTGGTATACTGTAAATACGGCCCGTCAGCCTTCTGAAGGGGCTAGTGTTGTAGTATCCCGGTAACCCCACCATTTTTAGGGACTCGCTACTCAGTCACTTTCAAAGAGGAGAAACAAATTCTCCCCTTCTGTCAGAAGAGATCTGGGCGGGGGGCAAGATTCACCGGTACATCACTGCAGTACGTTTATTTGCCTCGTGTGAGTGATCAAGCAGACCGGAACGAACACCTACCACAAGTAGTAATAGTGCAACACGAACGGACTCAAGGAGTGTTACGAGTTAAACCAACACAAACTTGTCTCGAAACGTAATACGCCCCCCCCACCCCCACCCAACAAAACCCGCCCACCCCACCCTCCCACCCACCAACGCACCTACCCTATCTCCAACTCACGGTTTTCCTTGGGCCGACCCTTGTATTTTCAGAACTGCAGCCCCGTTTGGGGGACAAAGTACCGACAGTAGGTAGAGCCGCAGTTCCGTTTGGGGGACAACATACTTAGAATGTGAGTGGAGTTTCCCTCAGAACGGGACTGCGCTCCCAAAAGGGTTAACGCTTTTAGAACTGCAGCCCTATTTGGGGGACAAACTACGTACCAGGTATAATTTAAGTGTTTTGTCTCTAAAACAGGACTGCAGTCCTCAAAGGGTTAAGTCGACTCTTGACGTGGATGGCCTGCCCCCCCCCCGTCCCTTTTCTGGTGGGATATGAACCACTTTGTAAGCAGAAAAATAACCGAGAAGCCGCGCGATCCAGCAGCAACAAGCCCGCACGAGTGACCCTCTTTTTTTCCTATTAATATCAACCCTATTTGGTTTTCAGAGGGGGAAATTGACGGTAAAAAAGTGACGGAATATATACAGCAACGGTCACTGGGTGGTGTGATAAGAGTACATTGGTTTCTAGTATATAGAATATAGATCAACCAGCCGTTAGACATTGTTCTTGCAATTGGATCTTACTCCTTTTACCTTCTGGAATAAATAAGATATTTCGTATTCGTAATGCCGGCACGCAGGCTATTAATAGTATTCCTTCGTACACGTACCCCGCCTACCGTCTGGAATAAGATGTTTGTATTTGCACAAAGGATACGCAGGCTAGCATTTAAGTAGCCGAGGAGACAGAGATGTACGCACGTGGTATGTGTCTATACGTCAGGTTTTACGGGGTGTTGTACTTTTGAAGTTGAGGGTGACGCATGTACCCTTGCCAGTAGATTATAGCCCCGGTTAAAGTCAGATGATACTTCTGGCTTCAAAAACCACCGCCGCTTCACCCCCCCCCCCCCTCTCTCTCACTCGTCTCACTTGCCCCTTCGAGCAAGCCTCTCATCAAAATAATACAAGAGAACGTCAATACGAACTGGGTCTGAGTTTGGCCAAGCACAGACACCTGTGCCACACTTCTTCTGCGGATCACCATCTCTTGGCACTCTTGCCGGAATCGCAAGGCACGCCGCATCACGATCCTACTCGTACCGCTGTGGGAGTAGGTCACGATTCTCGTGGACGGCTTGTTGTTTTCACCAAACTGAGTCACTACTGTTGCTGTAACTGTTTTTAAAATTAGTCGCCAAATCGGGGTCCCAATGGGGTCATGACTAGCCCAGCATATAACGCAGCCGAATTTTCGTTTTTTTTCGTTTTTCGGATCTTCCTAGGGCTCCAGCACCTTTTGTGTGACCACGGACTCCTTCGTCAGAGAGTTAATGTGAGAACAACAACAAACACAACAACAATAACAACACGCGACGTACACCCTTTTTGTGGCCTTCAGGGCAAGCCCAGGTGTGACCCAGGTGATGTCCTTTTCTCCCCCCCCGGCAGGCGCATTTTTCTTTTTTTTCCTTGGTCGCACATATGTAGCGTTCAGCATTCTCACGTCTTGTCGATTTCTGTCGATAGTGCAGAAAAACTCGTCGTATGCGCATGTATAAAAAACACCATGGGCGCTTGTACAGAACGAAAAAAAAAATGCTGCTGCTGCTGCTGCTGCTGCTGCGCAAACACTGCATTGACGTAAAAAAAACAAAAATAGGTGATGGCATCATTCCTCGGCCAAATTGTCGAAAAAAAAACAACGTACGTCTGAGACGTGATGGACAAGTCACGAACCTGGATGATAGCATCGGTCGACCACGGGTTTTCCACCTAAGCAAAAAAATCGATTCGTTCAGTTTTTCCGACAAGAAAACTGCGGGCACCAAAAGATTTATCAATTACGAGGTATTAGGTGTTGGGTTATTGGTTACACCTACCAGATACTGCTGTAGTAATTGTCCTTTCGTCGCCTGGCCGCGGCTGCTTTCGGACAAGGGACTGAACACAAAGTCACAGGGCTCAGGGTGAAAGAACGAGCCCCCACCTACCGACAGATAAAACAATGATCTCCAAAGCAGAACGTGGGACATCACGATGCTATTACTATTAATAGGCAAAAAAAACACTAACCTACGAAACTACGCACGCACAGTTGTAGCATATACCAGGTACTTACGAGTACTCATTTCCAGTATACACACAGCCCGAACTTACTCCTTCTCGAAAAAGCGCGCAAAACATACAGGACGCGCCGCGAACTAAGGAAATCAAAGCAAAAGCGTTTTATGTACCATTTGAGTGCTACTGGGTTTACAATACTGTTTCGTGCTCTTAGCTACCAGGTACTGTATGGTGCTACATTCCGTCTTCCAAAGGTGATGATACAGAAAAGCGGCTGGCGGGCGGCTTTCGCACTCTCGCACTCGAATCAGTCCCCCCCCCACCCCATGCATGAGATCGAGTACATCTCTCCTATCGAGTACACCCCCCACCCCACCCCCGTCCCCCCTGCCCTCCCCCCCTCCCCCCCTCCCACCCTAATGCTCAATGTACATGGTTTTTTCTGGAGACCACAACTCGGTCAAGGCGTCGGTTTCAGTTACAAGGCCCTCCCCGCCCCGCCACCCGTGGCTCCCTTCTTTCTGCCCTACCTCCATCTCTCGTTTCCTCCCTCCCTCCCGTGCTCCCTCCACTCCCCTCGCCCTCCCTCCTTCAACCCCTACCTCCCTTCCCTCTTCTTCCCGCCTCTCCCCCCCCTCCCTTCCTCCTCCCTTCTCCTTCAGCGCACTGTACAAACCTCCCTCCCTCCTTCCCTTCCTCCATCCCTCCCTGCCTTCCTCCCTCGTCCCCCTCCCCACGGCGCACTGTGCAAATCACGACGCATTCGCAGGAAGAGCCGGGCGAGGAGGCGGGCGGAATATCCGTTTTTTATAGTCTGGTCGCGTGGGGCGGTCAGACGCCCGTGCGCATTCAGTCAGTCGCCTCTTGGCTCAGATCAACGGCTTCGGGCACGTTCTTGTGCGTGCGGCTCGCGCTCGAGACGGCGTGGTTGAAGTTGAAGTCCGTGCTTCGCTGCGAGGCTGCGGGGCTGTCGGCGGCGAAAAGACGGGGTGGGAACCATGAAGAAATAGGAAAACACAAACTCAAAAAGTACACGAAAGGACACAAACATACGCGCAGGCACAAACACGAGACGCAGACACGAAAACACAAAAAAACGCAAAAAAGGTCACCACAGACACGATTTCGAAGGGGGGAAAGAAGCCACCCGACCACGTCCTCGTTCTCCCCTCCCTTTCTTCCCTACTCTCACCTGAGGTGCGTCGCGCGAAGTGGACCAGGAGCGATCCCAGCAGCATTCCCCCGAGGAGGTCGACCACCTGCGGCGGTGGCGGCGGCAGCAGCGGCGACAGCGGCAGTGGCAGCGGTATCAGCGGTGGCAACGGCGCGCTGGGCGGTCGTAAGAGCTCCGCGAGGTGGGCCGCCGCCGCCACCGCTAGTAGCAGCGGCGGGTCCCCCGCGCGAGCCTGCCGCCACCGGTGCCATTCGGCCGCGCTGGTGGTACGCCACGGCGGCCGCCATATTCGCAAGTCCGCGTCCACGACACGCCGCGGCCGCCGTCAGTGCCGCCGCCACCGTTGGTGGGAACAAGGGAGGCTCGGCCGTTACGCCGTCTTCGTCGCCCATAGCTTCCACGACTCCGTGCGCGAGAGCCGCCTCCGTGGCGTCCGCGGCCGCCGACAACTTGCCTGTGTTCATTTGATTCCACTCTGGCTCGGCTGCCTCAAGCTCGGAGCCCTGCGAATCCGTTTCCGTCTCCTCGCCGTCTTCGCATGCGTCACCGTTGCCGTTGTCATTGTCATCGTTATTGCCATTGATGCTCCTGTCCCGCGTGCTGCCGCCGCCGCCGCCACCGCCGCCACCGCCACCACTGCCACCACAGCGGCTGCCACCCCTCCCGGCCCCCGCACCCGAGCGGACATCGGCGGCCGACGCCTCGACAATAGAGGCGGTGCCGGCGGTGCGTTTTTCTGCCGCTCCCGGGGGGGGCGCCGCCGATCGATCGCTGTGCTTTCCACCGGTATCACCACCGCAACTATCGTGCTGGGAGGCCCCCTCCCTAAAGGCGGTCGGCAGCGAGTCGGGGATCGCTGCTGTCTTTCGACCGGCTTTAACGCCTGCGCCAATTTTGTCGCAGCCTAGCTCCGCCCGCGCCTGCGCCCCCGCCCCCGCCCAAAAATCCGCTCCCAACTTCGAACCCGACCTGGTCTTGGCCTCTCGCCCAGCCCCAGCCTCAGCCTGCGACCTCGCCCCGGCACCGGCCTTCTTTACGCCCTCAACCTTGCCGACAATGCGCGCGCCTCTGGGGTGGCCCGTACTCTCTGGGGGTAAGCTGGACGAAGATTTGTTGCCTGCAGTTACGCGAAAGGTGGCGCTCTCGCCACCGACCGCGATTGGCGCGGAAACGCCTCCGCTAACCTTACCGTTCCTTTGGTGACTGTCGGGGATCTTCGCGGTTGAGTCGAGGCCGACGCGACCGCTGCTGTTGTTGCTGCTGCTGCTGCTGCTGCTGCTGCGGGCGTTGTTGCCATCAACGCTTCTGCTGCTGCTGCTGCTGCTGCTGCTGCCACCGACGTTGCTGTTGCTGTTGTTGTTGCTGCTGCTGCTGCTGCGCGCTCTCTTTAGCCCATACAATTCCCCTCCTTTGCCTCTACCGCCAACCCCGCTACCACCATCACCGCCACCACTCTTACGACCCACATAACCACCGCTACCACCACCACCGCCCCTGTCACCAACGCCACCGCTGCCGCCGCCGCCGCCGCCATCGCCGACTTTTCTAGAGTGCGGCGAATCAGTTCGAAACCTCGCGTCCGGGCTGGCGCTGACGCGTCGCATCTTGCACCCCAAAGACGAGTCCTTTATCTCCCTCGTGTCTCCCTCGGATGTCCCGTTGCCGTCCTCGTTGCCAACCCCCACAACGCGCTTGCCTCCCTGCGGCAATGAGCCAAGGCCGAGTCTGTGCTTCCCACTAACATCACCGCCGCCGTCGCCGCCGCCACCACCACCACTATTGCCACCACTACCACCGTCACCGCCACCGATGCCCCCGCTACCGCTACCGCTACCGCTACCGCTACCGCTACCGCTACCGCTACCGCTACCGCCCCTGCCACCGCCGCCCGCCTCTTTTCGCTTCCGCGGTTTCTCCATGCCCGCCCCCCTCCCATCGTGTGGGCCTTTCCCTCCGCCCCGCTCCTGACCGGAACCGCCCCCCTTCCCGCCGACAACGTTTCCGTCGGGACCACCTTCTCGACCGCGGGTCCCTGCCGCGGCCGCAGCGGCCGCGCTCTCCGCCGCCGCCGCCGCCAGCGCCGCCGCCGCCAACGTCGCTGCCGATGGCGACAAGAAGGGCGAGGACGTTGACGATGCCGATGAAGATGACGATGACGATGATGATGATGATGATGATGACGATGACGATGGTGATGATGAAGACGATGACGATGACGAGGAAAACGCGATGCCACCGCCGCTGCCACTACCGCCGCCGCCACCACAATGGGGGCGTGCGCTTTTGATAGACCCCCCCCGCGCTCTCGCGGCGACACGGTCCCCTCCGTGGTCGCGCTGGCCGCCGCGGCCCCTCCCGGCTTGCTGATGCTGCCGCTGTTGGGGCTTCTTCTCCTGCTGCTGCTGCTGCTGTTGGGGCTGCTTTTCCTGCTGCCGTTGTTGGGGCTGTTTCTCCTGCTGCCGTTGTTGGACCTGCCTCTGCTGCTGCTGATGCTGTTGTCGCTGCTGGTCCTGCTGCTGCCACCACCGCCACTGTTTGAGCTTCTGCTGCTGCTGCGTCGTCTCGGGTCCGCCCTTAGTCATCCTCTGCCGTTTCTTGTTCGCTGGAATCCCACCGCCGAGGCCGACCCTTTTACCCTGCGCCCAACGCTCTACCATCTCCCCAACACCCTCTCCAGCTCCCCCCGCCTCTTTCTTCTTCCCCTCCTCCCCCCTCTCCTTTTCCTTCTCTCGCTTCGCTCTCCACTTCCCTGCCTCAAACCCCTTCCCCTCTCTCTCCTTATCCCCCCTTTCCCTATCCGCTCTCTCCTTGTCCGCCCTTACCTTCGCCTCTCGTTGCTTCTCCCCCCCTTCTTTGTCCGCTCTCTCCTTGTCCGCCCTTACCTTCGCCTCTCGTTGCTTCTCCCCCCCTTCTTTGTCCGCTCTGTCTTTGTCCGCCCTCTCATTCTCTCCCCTTTCTCTCTCCCGTCTTGCCCTCTCCTCCTCTTCTTCCTCGTGCCGCCGCTCCTCCTCCTCCAGCTGGCGAGCCACCAGCTCGCTCTTCGCGAGGTCTTCCTTGTCCTTGCGAGCGGCCGCCGCGGCGTCGGCCCTCTCCTCCTCGTCCAGGCGGCGCGCGAGGGCCTCGGACGCGTCTAGGTCAGCCTGTTGCTGCCGCTGCAGCAGCTCTTGAAAATTAATCTGCTGTTGCTGTTGCTGTTGCTGCTGCCCCTGCGTGCCGGCGGCGGCACCTTTGCTACCCTTGCTGCTGCTGCCGGCGCCACTGTTGCCGCCGCTTCGGGCGGCAGACTTCTCGTTTTGGCCGCGCCCGCGACGCGGAAGGGGGGTGAGGCAAGGGACGGGGGGGAGGGTGGGGCGGGGCGCAGGCAGGGAGGGAAGGGGGGGGGGGGGGTGTACTCGATAGGAGATATGTACTCGATCTCATGCATGGCCGTAGTCGTATGACCATAGATCGGGGGGGGGGGAAGAAGGGAGAGAGAGACCGAACAATACAGGGAAGGTTGCCCCGAGCACTACATACTGTGCATGTTGGCTAGCCCGCTTGGGAAAGGGTGGCCACAAGAACAACAAAAACGTTACCAGTACAATAAAAAAAAAAAACTCCTCGCCCTTTCTCCATACGCTGTCGTTGGATAATACACAGCAAGAACAAAACAACAGCAACACCTAGCCGTTGGGAGCAACACCCGCACGATACGCGCGGCCAACAAGCGCAAATAAAACGCACTGCAAGAACCCCTCCCCCCTACCCCCGTGCCCTCCACAACCCGCCCTCCTCCCTCTCTCCCTCCTCCTCCCCCCGCCTTCTCCGCTTCCCTCCCTGCCTCCCTCCCTCCCTCCCCCTATATGTTTCTCCCCCGCAACCCCTCCCCTCCCTCCCCCTCTTCCTCCCCCGCGATCCCACTCGTCCCTTTCACCCCTCTCCTCCCTCTCTCCCCGCCTGCCCCCCCCCCCCCCCCCCCCCCCCCCTTCGGACACGTGCTTTGATACAGGTATGTATTACGGGGGACCATAGTAAATAGGACCAAATATTGCTAGTACAATAGGGGAATGTATAGGTGTTTGTGTGTAACGCAGGTCCTACTTACTATGGTCCCCCGTGATAGCACTTTCTGGCCAAAAACATCGTTTCTGACCAACGGGGCTCGTTAGTTAGCCCTTTCAGGGCTGTAGTTCCGTTTGGGGGGAAAATTACCTAGAATTTGACTGGTTTGTCCCCAAAACGGGACTGCGGTACTAAAAAGGATTGAGGGCACTGAAGAACTACCCAACAATGCATGCCTTACAAGGCATACGCCTTATCGTTGGAACACCATTGATCTTGTGTTTTACTAACATTGACGGTACAGGGGTGTCCCTATTTCAAGACGTTCCGGTTCCAAGGCCAAACTATAATCGGCAAAACACCGAGTACATCGGTTTTTGTCACGAGAAAGGGAAAAAAAAAACTACTTGGGATGAGTACGGGGTCATTTTTTCAGTAGTCAAAAAGACAAACCCAAGACGGAGATAACACCGCGTGAATCGCCTTAAGGCCACTTGGTGGTCTTCTAATGGGTAAACCGCTGTAGTACTACAGTAATAGCAGCTCGTTAAATATCTGGGGCATGGGGGTGTTCACCCGGGTACGCTTACAAGTAACAACATATTCCACGCCCCGGAAATATCGTGATATATCTGATATATCTGTCTCTTGTAGATGATCTAGATGATACGGTTCCTCACTTGCCGTTGTGAGAGGTTGCGCGGGATCTATCTATCTGTAACAGCACAGATCCAGCCCCCAGGAAACATGTCAACTAGATCGTGCAGACCATACGGGCCCCAGCCGGCAACGTGAACTAGATCATACATACAAGACCGGGAAATAATCCATCCGCCTTGACATACCTGGACCATGAAAATAGGAACGATCTGTAGATGATCTGTAGATGCTTGCGGATGACCTGTCTATCCGAGGTGTGCCATAATATTCAAAAGTCAGATTCTGGGTGAGGTAGAGATATGCCTCCTTACGTAAGGACATCTCAGCGAAATTTAAGTGCACCCTTTTACACCGTAGCATGCGTCTTCTCCCCCCCTTCTACGACTACGACCGTACACGAAATGAGTCCAACACCTCCCTCCCCTCCCTCCTCTCCCTCCCTCTCTCCACAACTCCTACCCTTACCAGCAGGTTCTCTTGCTGAGCCACGAGGTCCGGGTCAAGAACGCTGACCTCCCCGTCGGAAGAGGCCGCCAGCTCCGCCCCACGTGCCGCCGCCGTGGCATGCTCGGCAGCAAGGAAGGCGCGAACCGCCTCGAGAGCAGCGTCCTCCTCCTCCTCTCGTCTTCGTTTCAGGGACTCTCGGTATTCCTAACAAAAGAGACAGAAAAGGGGTTTGATAGAGAGAGAGGTGAACACAAAGAGGGGCAGCCTCAGAGAGAGCGAGAGACAGACGGTTACACGCCGGTTTTGATAAAAGAGACGGGCATGGGAGAGGTAGATATATAGACGTAGACCGGTTTGTGAAAAGAGGGAGACATAAAGATACGGGGGCGTTTGCGGGAGAGGGGGGAGGGGGTGTCCGCGATAGGAGAGGTATACTCGATATCATGCATGGCCGTAGTCGTATGACCATAGACCCTTGCATCCCTACAATGCCGGGATGGAGCATGTCGGGTTTTCACCGACCAGGCAGACATTGGGGGGGGGGGGTGTACTCGATATCAGCAGTGGCCGTAGTCGTACGACCCCCTCGCATATCCGTATATACAATGCCGGGACGGAGCACGTCGGGTTTTCACCGACCGGGCAGACATCGCTTGCACTAAGCGCGAAGCGCCGTGAGGTGCTCAGCGAGGGGGAGCAGGGGGGGGTTCGGGGGGAAGGGTCGACCGGGGGGGGGGGGGAGGGGGGGGGGAGAGGGGGAGTGTAGATCTTCCACAAACGAGCAAAACGTTAGGCGAGAGTTGCCATAGACGGGGGGGGGTAAAATACGTTACCCACTAGCAATAAAGCACTCAGTCACGTGACAAGCCAGGCCAGCGGCCAACGCAATACAACCGACAGGTGCGCGGGGGTCGGGGTGTGGGTAGCAGGGGGGCGTAAATACAACTACGGTCAACAGCTCAACAAGCTCAGGCTGGATTGAGCTTGGATAGGCTGGGTTTGGGTGACCTGGGTTGATTTGAGTTGGTTTGGTTTGATTTTGGTTTCGTTTGGGTTGGGCTGAGCTGGGCTGGGCTGGGCTGGGCTGAGCGCCGAAAGCCTTGCAATGTAACGTGTACAAAAACAACCCGACCGCCGTATCTCACCGCCCCCAAGGAGCCAGTAGGGGAGATGAACCGCCGGACGTCTGCCTCGTCACCCCTCGCCCGGACATCGGCGACGGTCGCCTGTCGGGGCAGTTGCAAGGGGCGAAGGGAGCAAAATGTTAGAGGAGGTGGGGAAAGAAAGGGGGTACTCCTGTTGGATGGTGGGGTCTGTGATAACGAGTGAGAAACGAGGAGGCCGCGAAACATGGGGAGATTGGATTTTTACTCTCGTGAAATTTTCTTCGTTCGTGCTGGTTGTTACAAAATTAAATTAGAGCAACTGGCCGCGGCAGACACAAGCGATAAAGATGGGACAAAAACCAAACCAATCAAAAACCGAACCTGATCGAGTCATGGAGACCGCCATCAATCAACCAGTCGGAGCCCCTTGTGGGCGACACGAGCGATGGTTCGACATCATACCATATGAAAAAAAAACAGACCCAACCAAAACCGAACCAAAACCAAACTGAAACGAACCAAAACCGAAACCAAATTACAGTATCAACACAGCGGCCAAACGCCCGAATCCTGCCATTCACAAAGCAAAGCACACACCGTGTGCGCGAGGTACTTCTCCAGTTCGCTGCGGCTTTTGACCCGAGCCGGGCACACAAAACAGGTTGACTGTTCGTCGAGCCACGTCTCGACGCAGCGCTTGCTGAAAGGAGCCGCCAAGGCATATCGGGAGGCGGGGAAAGGGGGAGAGGGGTGGAGCGGGTAGGAAAGTCGAGGGACAGAGGAAGGGGATGCGGCGGGGGCAGGGAGGGGAGGGGAGGGGAGGGGAGAGGGAGGGGAGAGGGAGGGGAGAGGGAGGGGAGAGGGAGGGGAGGGGAGAAGGGAAGGGAGGGAGGGGAGGGGGGGGTGCAGGTGGGAAGGTTGGGGGAGAGAGGGGGGGGGGGGGGGAAGAGCGGGGGCAGGGAGGAGGCAGGGAGGGAGGGAGGGAAGGGGGTAGAGGGAGGGGGCAGGGTCAGCTGCTTGTTGCATACGAACACTGCCGTATATGTACACTATTACAGCAATACTCCTTATCATGAAGCCCCTATTCTATGGTAGGAGAGGGTCCCAAGTGACGTAGCAGTGCTACCCCAGCTTCCAGGGGCACTTTTTCTTCTGTACGATCAAGGCAGGGACAGAGCCCCCCTTACATTGTCGGCGAGATAAAATACAAGAGTGTCGAATGGGTCGCAAAACCACCTCGGGCACCATCGACATATCGGCCTCTGCAGGCACCGAATGTGTCGAGGGTGATCGGAAGATCCTCAGCCGCATCATGCCCTCTGCTGCACCTTCCCAATGGTATGCATATTTTGTGACGATCGTTTTGCGCAACTTTCCCGAAACCTGTCCTCCACAGCAGTACCCCCCCCTCTTCATGCACCACAAGTCCATGCTTTACCTTAGAGGATAAAAGTTGTGGAGAGCACTTCGGACAAGGAATTATTTTATAAAGGCGGAAAGGCGTTCTGGGGAGTGCGTTCGAATCTCAAGCGTTGACGCCAATATGGAGCCCCTACGCTAGGAGAGGGTCCCAAGTGACTCGGTACAGCTACGTACCCCGCTGCCAGTGACACTTTTCTTCTGTACGTATATACGATGAAAGACAAGGGAAAAGCCTGCCTCACGAGGGAGAGAGAGAAAAGAGAGAGAGAGAGAGAGAGAGAGAGAGAGAGAGAGAGAGAGAGAGAGAGAGAGAGAGAGAGAGAGAGAGAGAGAGAGAGAGAGAGAGAGAGAGAGAGAGAGAGAGAGAGAGAGAGAGAGAGAGAGAGAGAGAGAGAGAGAGAGAGAGAGAGAGAGCCGCGCGGGTCGCGATACCACCTCGGGCGTCGACCTTCCCTGTCTCGTGACGTACCGAATGTGTCGGGGGTGTGGGGTGTGGGGGTGATCTGAAGATCCTCAGCTGGAATATACCGTCTGCTGTACCTTTTAATGGTACATCTGTAACGATCACTCCGCGAAAAATCCTCCAAAAAATGTTCCCCGCAGCATAATTCATACCAGGTATCAGGTATATATAATATATGTACGTACACTGCTAACATGATACATTTCCGGCCTCACCAAAAAGGGGGGGACGAAAACGAAAAAAAAAAATTGGGACAACAAAACAGGGCGTCCATCGATCGACTCCCTGGGATGACCGTGTGCCATTTTTCATTTTTCTTGATGTGCATTTCGTACATACGGACATAGGAAACAGAAACGAAAATCCCCGCAACCTACGTACTTACTCACGAGGCACTAAAGGGACTTTCCAACTTTTCATCGAAACAAACAAAAACAAAAAACGGTGCGAAAAGACGAAGAAGCGACAATTCAGCGCGTTCTCCACGTGCTGGGCCACCGATAATCGCGTGCGAAGCCGCGTAAAAAATGCCAAGGCGGGGACAGCAGTGCGTTGCAGAGCACACCGAGAATTCATGGCAAAACCTCACAGCAGCACAGACCCCCCCCGTCAAACAGCCAGCAAGCAAACAACGAACAAGCAGGCCCAAGTATTCCCGGCGGATCAACGAGCGACAGCCACGTGAGTTCAGCAAGCTAAACCTCGACAATGAGAGGGGGGGGGGGTTCGTTTTCGATTAAAAAAAAAACAAAAAAACGGAAGCTCGATCCCGAGGTGTCACAGCAGTTGTTCGACGCGCGACGAACTCCGCCGGAAGCCCGAGAGGCTCACGGAGTCGAGCCGTCACCGTGCCTGCCTGCTGGTCTGATGCTCTCTGTGTAGTTTTGGGCGCTACGTTGTCGACAATGTTCGCCCGTCCCTACGTACAGAATGTAGGAAGCAGCGCTTCGATACTGTACTTCCGCCGCTATTTTTCTTCAGGCGTATAGGACACCTCAGACCTCAGCGAAAATAACGAGCAAAGCGACTACGTTTTCCTTTTATGGTACAGACAAGCCCCCCCAAAAGAGCTCAGCCCGTCTTTCAGCGTACTGCTGCAGTTCGGAGTGCGGGAAATTCCGGGGAAATCGATCACTCCGAAACCGGTGAAATTTAAATCTTGAACTTTGGAAATTCTTATTATTAGTTCTTTGGCATGCTGTCGTTGCTGGCGCAAGCGGGAGCACGCGGGCCGAATTGTGTACAGCATGCTGTGAGTACGTACTCGTACAGCTTCTGCGTTCCTCCTTCTCGACAGCAGATAATAAGTACCTGGCTACGGTACGAGAAACCGAAAATTCAAGCGCCTGGAACCACGTTTTCAAACGTCAGCGACGAGGTCCCCCCCGAAGGAGGACACGGAAAGTGCTATCGCTTTGGCACACTCAGGGCGCGTCTTAATTTAGCCCACAGTGCACGGGAACATGCGGAACGGAACGAGGCTGCTCTTGGTCATTCGTTCCGTTCCTACGGAAAAAAAACGTGCTTGGTTCCACGCAGAAATCCTGCGCCTCGCCAGCCGAATGAGTACGAACGGTGTCTTTAGCACATGTCACACGGCAAAATTGTGTCCACGTCCATCTTCGGTGGTGTCCATCTCCATCAAGTGAGGCGGTATTCGTTCCCGTTCGGTCGGGCCGTTCGGTCCCCCCAAAGAAGAAGGGGTGCAACACTTCTTCTCATTCTTTCTCTTCCTAGATATACCGCTCTTCTCGGGCTGCACTGAATCTATTCGTTCTCTAAAACCAATCAGCGCCAATTCATGTGGCAAATAATATTCCATCCCGTACGTTCCTATGCCCTCTGGGGGGGGGGGGGGTAAGACACGCCCTCACGGGAGTGCACCAAGGATCTTATATGTGCCCTGCCGAATTTTGGCTCCATGGGAACGTTCGGAGCTATATAGCGCAGCAAAACGAAACACCCCCGGGAAAAAGAGCGGTGGCAGACGTGGTTCCAGTGTCTTTGTTATCGCGATTTTTGGCAACAAGCTGAGTATTATCGAGGTACGAGAAGAAAAAAAAAAGTGTTTTGTATGTACGGGAGAACTTGGCCAATCAGATCGAGACACGGGTTGTTGTACCCGTATAGTCTTAAGAGGTGCGCCTGGGACCAGCTCCGCCGTATCATGAGCATTTGACTCGCGATCGTCAAGACAGGTAGAAGGTGTGATAAAGACGGGTTGAGCTTGACCATAGGGCTAAGCAGGATCAGCGCCACGTACTACTAATACGTAGCGTATGGTATTGAATGCTACAGTAGGTCGACGGAGATGTAGCGAGCCAGACCTTCGTCATATCTTGTGCGACGAGGTGAGCGAGTTCTACTGGGGAAGGGTCGCGTGTAAGGCGGACCTCTCACGGACCGCGCGACCGGACGCGTCAATACACCTGCAGCGAACCGCCAAGATCGGCATGCTCCTTTTACGCTACAAAGGGGAGCGTGTTCGCCATTTTTGTTGACGCTCGCGATCATGCGCGTGTGGCGATGGCTCGATGACCGGAGCCTCCCGCGAGTCTCATGGTGCGTACGAAAATCAACGTTTGTCTATAGCACATCGCAGCGAATCCCTGCGCTTCGAAGTCGTGCGTACGTTTATATGGGCGAAGGCTCCACGGCTCGAGCAACTTGCACAGCCAGGGTATCTAACGAATAGAAAGGAGCGATGCTCTTATCTTCGACCCTAGCACCTCGAGAGGCCTTCGGGCGCAGTCATGCGTACGATGGCGGCGTGGCGTGGCCAGCAGGAACGCCAAAGCGATATTCCGAACCTTCGCACAAGTAGCAAAAAAACGCCAAGAAAAACGGTAGATATCGAATGCCACGACACCGCACGCGCGCCCGTTGTATATTAACATCACGCAGCTGGGAAAACTGGGTACCAACCCCGGGGATCTGCCCCTCTCTCCACCCCCCTTGCTCCGAGCGAGCGGGGGGAGCGCGATTGTACTGTTTATGGTAGCTTACAACTTTGAAAGCGAGATGCAAACAACTTTTTTTTCGGTGGGAAGTGCAACAGAGAGGTGAAACAGTTCTCAAGATGACATCGTGTCGTCAAAAACTAGGAATACCCCTTGTGATAAACATCCTCATGCTTTCCTTAGAAACCCTCGTTTCCACACTAGCACACCAACTCAATCCAACTCAACTCTTGATGAAACCAAACCGTGTATACTGGAAGCTACTACGTAATGTAGTAGAGAAAACCAGTATCACCACAGCAGCAGCATCTCGCACCATTCGGCATGCAGCACCTTCGGTAGTATTCTATCAATAGCATACCCGTGGTATATCATGCCGCCGTACATCCTAGTTTTACACAGGGAAGACGATTACATCGTGCAGCAGCAGCAAGTAGTTGTAGCAGCAGCATAAGTACGTCCGCATCATAGCACCATACTCGTACTGCACGGAGTGGTTGTTTGTTGGTGTGGTCTTTCGCAGTAGCTTTCTACCCAAGGACAACCAGCAGGCGCACTGAGCACCCAGCTTGCTATATACCTTTGGTGCATACGTAGACTACTTGGTGACAAGCTACCCCTCTGTTACCATTGAAGGCAGCCGAGACGGGCACACATCGCAACCTATGACCTATCGACCTATATGGGCAAGCTTGTACTTACATACCTGACGAAGACCAGTTGTATACTACGTGTACTGCTGTAGTACCATGACTGGTATGGCGAGCAAACGAGTTTCATGAACCAGCACGACTGATACCTCGCAGCAGCACCACTGGTCTACCTGGTACTGGTATGTTGTTGTTGTTGTTGTTGTTGTTCTCACATTAACTCTCTGACGAAGGAGTCCGTGGTCACACAAAGGTGCTGGAGCCCTAGGAAGATCCGAAAAACAAAAAAAAATTCGAAAATTCGGCTGCCTCAAAATACACGAGACGGAAAAAGCGCACACAAGATAAAACCAATGTGCAAAACTGAACTAACATGGCCGCGGGTATATCCTCTCAACTATAATATAGAAGAGTACCCCCGTTCCCACCACTAACCAACTCGTGGCTGCTGACTACAGCGGATGCTGTCTGAAGTGCTGCCTGCACCGTACGAAACGCACGGTAGTCGTGAAAACGAAAGAGGAACACACCTCCTGCCTGCTATCTGGAGTGCTGTCAGAGTGAAGACTCGCGGATATGCAGTGAAAAAAGGAGCAATCGAACCTTACTACCACACGAATATCAACGATCGCCATCTCTTCCTGGACTGTCTGACACAAAAAGGTGCAGCACAGTTTTGATACCACGTCCCTGATAATTGCGTAGGTTATTCCCCATGAAGGGTATACAACTCGTTAAACTACTAAGACCAGTGACGAGTACCGGTAGATACTATTCTGCCTCGTGAAAAACAATACCAGGGAAAAAACAAACTATGACTGCTTCTCTCGTGATGATAGTGTGCGCGCAAATCATGGGTCTCCATGCACCGTCTTCCTGCCGCTCTTCATGGCCGCATCATCGCCTTGGCCCAATCCACCCGCTCCTTTGCGCGTGCACTCGTTGCCATTCCCTTCCAGTCGTTTCCCTTTCTCCGTCATCCTGAAAAACAAAATGCTCCTCGCACTTGCGGTTCTGATCTGGGAAATAAAAATTCTCGCGCAGGGGGAGGTCAATCCGTCTCTTCTCCGCACGTCGACGCTCAGTCTCCCTCCTCCCTCGTCGTCGAATCCAGCCTCCTACCGGCGCAATAGACTGTGCCGTAGTGTGGCCTGTGGTGGCGCCTGCCTCCGCGCATGGACACCCCGATTGAGCATTGCTGCTCTGCCGCAGCTGCCTAAAAAGACGCGCGAATCGTAGGTCTCCGTGCCTGACGCACCACGTACGACCCAACTCTACTGCCGCCTGAGCCTCGCGGCCACAGGCAGCAGCAAGAAGGTATCACTCCTTGAGGGTGAGTCCGGCCTTACACCCGCCAGAAAGACCTACCCCACTCGCTATTAGCCTGATAGGGCATGCCTCGCAGCATTCCTTGCCGAGGCAGCGAGGGGAACGAATACCTGGTACGTACCGCTACCTGTAAATGTTAAGCATTTACTGCTCGTATGATATGCAACATATTCATACAGCAGTACAGCACTAATGTGACACTTATGCTAGACGGGCAAGGCCGGAAGTGTGGAGGCGAGACAAGGGAGGGAAGCAGTCAGGACATTTCTACTGCTGTACCAGGTACGATTTACTTACTGCTTGCTGTACCATTTAATAACAGCAGTAGTATAATATTACGGGGAACCATACCTGGTAGTTAATAGGACCTTGGTCGCCCCGGTGGTTCAAGTGGTTAACCTCGAATTCTACTTGTTTGAGTCCTGGGTTCGAGCCCCAGGTGGGTCGGACTTTGACTTTATTTGCAAAAATAAAAAAAAGGATTCAATTGTTGAGAGCGCCTTACAGCGTGGGTAGGCACAATTCGATGCGAGTCGACGAGGGAAGAAAAGGCTGAAATCTTCTCGCGATAAAAATGAAGGCACGTACCGTAGCGGGAAGGGGGGAGAAGAGCCTACTATGTGACCCCGGATCTGAGTTACGAGTTGGAAGGAGAGAGAGAAGAAGATGTGCGAAGATAATAAATGGGATGAGAAAAAAAAAAAAAAAAAAAAAAAAAAAAAATATTGTTAGTAAAAATGGTTAAGTATATACCAGGTAGGTTTTTATCTGTACCATAGGTTCTATTAACTATGGTCCCCCGTAATAGTACTAAAAGTAATGCCTGGCAGTACTGATACTGCTATTATACTATCATGACTATGAATTAAAGCAGATGTATACCACCTTCGTATACCAGCACATGTACGAACAGCATTTGCATGTGACCATACAGCATACCAGGTACCAGGTAGCCATAACAATCATTGCCATTGCTTGAGCTTGCGACACGGAACAGCACAGCACTCAGCAAGCAGGCGAACAAAAAAACTCACTGGGCAATGGACTTGCAGCAAGGCACTTTCAGGAAGACATCGCTGTCCGCCGTCAGGCAGATCCGGCATTCGAGAGTACCCACCCCCCCGTCCCCCTCCACCTCCACAACATCAGCATCAGCAGCAGCAGCCGCGCCCTGCTTCCCCTTCCCGGATACCACGCCGCTTCCACTGCTGCGCCGACCACCACCACCGCGGCCGCCACCGCGTGCACCCTTCTCTAGCAATTTCCCCCTCCCACCACCGCTTCCGCGTCCCTCTCGCCCACCATCGCCGCCTTTGCCCTTGCCCCTACTTCCTCTCTCCGTGCTGCCGCGATTTTCGGGACCATTTGGAGGTGAGGGTACTCGTGTCAGCGCAGCAGTACTGGCAGACCACTCGTCGTCTTCTTCCTCTCCGTACCTCTCCTCTGTTCCCCGCCCCTTGCCTTTCCCGTTGGCACTCATGAGATGACTTCCTCTCTCGAGGGTGCCGGCGCCGAGTGCCGAGCGAGCGCCCTGGGCAAGGCGCTGGGCTGGGGCAGTCCCCGGGAGATCCGGCCTCTCTTCCCTACTCGTACTGCTGTACCTGGTATGCTACCGCAAAGTTATTTTATAGGAATTGGACTCGATCTCCCTGTCTGTGTGCGCGAGTGTCGAGATTTAGAACCGGTTCTACAAGTGAACCATATTGGAAAAAGGTACAAAAACCTTTTTCTAGGTATCATACCTTTTTTAAGTAGTCATGTTCCGTCCCAAAACTTTGCACATCTTCTGATGAGTACGTACGAGTCATGGAGTCCCAGATACATGAGACCCCAGGTACCACGCAGAGGAGCAGTTTGCCACAGGTAGCAGGAATATCACCACAGCAAAGAGGTCCGCTCACTATGCTTGTCGCACAGCCTACCCGTTGTGTTCTACACAGTCTGTACTGGTATAGTATTAACAGCTGTTGTATAGAGTAAGTATACTGTTTGCTGTGTATTTTACCTCAGGTTGTCATACCTGTAGCTGGCGTGTTATTTTACTATCTCGTCCTGCCGACCCCCCCCCCCCCCCCCTTCCCCTCTCAGCTTGGAGCCAAAGGAGGAGCAGAAGAGGTGGCCAACACCAAAGCCCAAACACCGTTTCCGCGGTCAAAGCGAGAGAGGGCCGGCCGTCAGAGGAGGCCCGGCTTATGGCTTCTGGTTTTCCACCATTATTAGTGGATGTGGCGCGTCGATGAGGACTCTTGAAAAAACCTTGTCTAGAATTGGTAGGGCCTTAAGTCGTCCACTCAGGGGGGTAAACACAGGAACAAACAAAAATTTGCTACGTACGTACCTGGTATTCAGCTTCATTTCACACACCCCGCCTTGCCCCGCCCTGGCGAAGAGAGACAGACTCTATCGCGCGAAAAATGGTAGGCGGTTGCCACCTATGTAAGGTAGCCATTCTTTCTTTGGTTAACAGCACCGTGTATGACACCAGGCACCGAGCTGCGAATACACACCCACGAACTTTCACAGGGAACGTCGAGGCGGACGCACGAACGAACAAGCGAGCGAACGCGCGAGCGCGTGCCGAGGGAAGCGTCTAGCGCAAACAGAACAAACAACCGAAAGCAAGCAACAAGCTCGAGGCGCTCCACCACACCGCACGTCGGGCCGTTTTATTCCTCTGGACAGGCGAAGACCCCCCACGCCTCTCACCCCCCCCCCCCCCCCTCCCCCACCCACCACCACCTCCCCCCAACCCCGCACCTTCCCCTCGCGCGCTACGTCACCGGTAGCGGGGGCGGAAGACGGTCGGCGGAGTGCCCCTTAAAAAAAAAAATGGTAATCACCACACTACAACACGAAACGGGGGAGGGGCTGATGCTGCTGAGGTACGCCTCCGGTGCAAGAGCGTCCGCCTATCGTTTCGTCTCGGCAAACTTGGCCAGCCCCTGGGGGCGGGGGTACACGGTGTATAGAGTGAACGTGAGAGCGAGAGTGCGAGAAAGGCGATGCGGCGGCAGCGGCGAGGGCACAAAAAAATACAGAGAGCCGTGTGAATCAATTGTGGAACGGGATCGACGCGCGACTTTTGAGTTGAAGACTATTTCGAGGGCGGGGGGGGACGGAAACAAACACACAAACAAGAAGCGGTGTTGATGGAGGCTTTCGGGAAACGGGAGAGCGGGGTGATTTGGAACCGCGTATCATTTCCCGTCTACGACGATTTTTTACGGTGTGGATACGTTATGCAGCCCATGGCATTATGGATCCTGCCGTACGCACGATAAGAGTACCACATAGGGGGTGGACAAGTGGAGGGGGGGGGGGGGGGTACGAGAGCTCGACGGAACGGTATCTAGAAGTTCGCGAAGGTCTTCCAGCCCCGCTCGACAAGGGCGCCTCATTGGGAAACCCCCTGTTTCGTGGATATAGGTGTGCGTCTTTGATCATAAGCTTTGCTTCACAAGGGGCTGAAACTATTTTCAAATTATCTGGGCGTACTCGACGTACTCGAAGAAACACGATATACCACGTACTCGACATACTCGAAGAAACACGATATACCACCAGCAGCATCGACCATGTTCCCGGTTACAGATCGATGGGTTTCCTACAAAACGACGGCGGTGCACACCGACGCCGAGTCGAACGCGCGCCGGAAAGCACCGAGCGGAAACACCCGCCAGAGCCCATGGAGTATCACAAGAAAAGGTAAGTCGAGAGGCGTGTCAAGGCGCGTCAACCCGCGGCAACGCACGCTCGGGCACGCCCGAGGAAGACGCGGTAACACGGTCGAGCCTTACAGGGCAGTTGCTCCTGCTGCTGCTGCTGTTCTGGCTGTTGCTGCTGCTGTTCTCGTTCTAACGGAATGCAATAATCAATGTGTAGTCGTAGGCATCAATAGTAGCAACGTAGTATTGATACGTAGTACAGTAGTATAATACTTCGTATTATAATAGTAGCAGCAGTAGTAGTATTACGGTGGACCATGGTTAATAGGACCAAATATTGTAAGTAAAAATCGTTAAAGATCTAGGTTTTATGTGTACCATAGGTCCTATTAACTGTGGTCCCCCGTAATAGTAAGCCGCGGTAGTATATAGTCGTTCCAGCTTTGGTTATTCGTACCTCCGCCCACTTTTTTGGCGTCAACCCCTCAGGCGTTTTGGTTGTGACCACGCCGGGGCAAGCCCACTCCACGTCCCTGCAGTTGTCCCCCCAGTTGCAGTCGTCGAAGAACAGCATGTCCTCGTACGCGATCCCGGAGGCCTTCTGCAGCCTCTTGAAGTGTTTGCCCTTGTTGTCCGGGTAGATCTCGCGGTACTTGATGACGTCGCCGGCCGCTACCCCGGGCGACACCTGCCGCCGTGGGTCGTGAGAGGGTGGTGGTAAGTCGCCGAGGTATTGGCAGCGGAGGAGGTTACATTACCACAAGGTACCGCGCTTTCTTCGACAAACTCTGGCAGTTAAGTTGTTGCTACATCACCCAGTCTAGATCGCGGTCACGAAACCCTGGAAGTGCTTGCCCTTCAAAACTAACGTTCCAACCACCGCCATCGTGCCGTGGCCAGCGGCGTCGCCTTTGCGCAAATCACGGTTTTACCCGAGGGCGTTGCTGTAGATTGGTAGGCAAACACTTCGACCCAACAGGTGTTTCCCGATAAGAATCGAGCCCGACACCACAAAACACGGAACGCTTCACGGATACGCACGGGGGGCAAGGGGGACACCAGCCCGGTGTTGCTGCGCAACGCCTCTCTGTCTGTGCGTCTTAGTGCGTCTTGGCGTATACTAGGTAGACGCATTTGCCTTCCGTGGTCTCTCTGTTCTCTGGCTCTGTCTCTGTCTCCGTCTCCGTCGTTTTTTTCTCCTTCCAGCGCCCCCCCCCCCCCCCGCTTAGCGCTTGGTGCAACAATCAATGTCTGCCTGGTCGGCGAAAACCCGAAGTGCCCCGTCCCGGCATGGTAGGGATGCGAGGGACCACCAATACCATGCATGTACCCGCCCCCCCCCCCGCCCCCACCTATACCATGCATGTACCCCCCCCCCCCCCCCGCCCCCACCAATACCATGCATGTACCCCCCCCCCCCCCCCCACCAATACCATGCATGTACCCCCCCCCCCTCCGATTGTCTACGGTCATACGACTACGGCCATGCATGATATCGAGTACCCCCGCCCCTTCTTTAGTCTAAGCGTGTTTTACACCAATACTACCACCATATCCTCGACGTCGTCAACGCCACCACCACACACCGCCGGCGCCGCACCTCAAACAAGCCGAGACAGTCCAAGGCCCACTGCCTCTGGGTCGTCGACGACGCCACCGCGATCTGCGTGTCGGAGAATCTTTCCTGCGTGGTCAGCTCCCGGAGGGCGGCCAGCGCACCGTCGAAGAGCCTGACGCGGTCTCGCCCGGCAACGACCGAACCGGTGGCGGCGTCGAACCGGGTTGGGGACTGCCGGAGCTCAAACATTTCGGGAGTCCTGGCGGCAGCAACGGCGGCAGCGGCAGCGGCAGCGCCGGCGGCGAGCGGGGAGGGGGGAGGGGAGGGCAAGAAGAGGCCAGCCTGAGGGCGTTGAGCTTGTATAGCTCTGGGGACAAATAACTTGGTGCGAAAAAATACCACAAAGTTCGGAGATTTACAGCGCGCTAGGATGTTACGACAAAGTCCAACTGCGCTCTGAATTTCCGAACAGAGTGTTTCCTTTTCTTTTTCTTTTTCTTTTTTTTCGGGGGGGGGCACCTCGCTCGGCTGTGAGACCGAAATTTATTCAAAATCCACCCGTATTTGGCAAGCTTAGGGGCCATCATATCGAGGACTTTGTTTTTTTTCATTTTTAGTTTATTTATTTTTTCTAATTTAATTTGCATCGGATTGGTCGAAGAGTGAATCACCAAGCAGGCATTTTGAAGGCAAATTAGAAAAATAACTTGGGTGAAAATTCTTTTGGGACTTTTTTCGTGTGTTTTTTCATATCAATTTGGAATTTGGGAGTTAATCAGCTGGTGTAGCATGTTCATGATGGGTCAACACCCCCGGTGGAGTCTGGGGTGATTCTTGGGCGCTTCGGTGACCACGATCGAGGCGATAAAACGCGAACCTCAACGAGAGGCGACCGGAGCAATAGCCGCGCCCACGCCCACAGACCATAGCACATCGTACCCCGGCGGTGGCGCCTAAAACAAAATCATGGCGGCCGCAAGCCCATTTTTTCGGCCTGTTCGATCGGCCAACCATCACGAAAATCGAGCAAACGAGCAAAAAAACAGAGGAAACGCTCGAGACTTCGATAGCTGCATCACCGTTACTGTTCCGCACGTGGCGTTTGAGGGTGCCCTCCGCCCACCCAAGACACCCTGAGAGTGATAGCTTCCTACCCTGCGCCACCAAAAAACAAAGAAGAGGCTGGCGGTGGCGCGCACGCGACAACACACACCTTCGCTCTCGTACATGCTCGTCGCTGTTTGTCGGCTGGGCGTTGTGTGACGCGGTGCGTTCTCCCAGGTTATTCCGAATTATTTTTCGACAATTCACACCCCGTTTCCCGATGGGATACAAGCACGTTTTTTTTTTTTCGAAAGCAATTTTAGTTCATTGAAACTAAAAGTTTATTTCCAAATAACGAATTTATCGTTCCCCGTCAAGATGGGCCCTCAAGCTTGGCGTGATATTTCGATCGCACGTGCTGCGGGTTGTGAGCGGCTACTCGAAGTAAAATATCTACCCTAGCCCAAGCGGAATATCTACTGCCCTTGTACCACGAAATAACAAAAATGAGAATACACACCAATCCTGTCTGTTGCCCCGGTGATGTCGTGGTACACCCCCGAATGTTGCCATGATAGCGTTGATTTCGCGACGCTAAATCCAACCGTGGTGAGTTTGTGTTTTATTCGTAAGAAAATAAAAAAACGGACCGACAGCTGAGAGCGCGTAGCAGTTCGATGCTGAGTCGATGAGGGAAGAGCGGGAGGAAGAGCGGGCTCAAGTATTCCCGCGATGAACGCGCAAGGCGCGAATAGCGGTGGGGAGGAGGGAGGAGAGCCTGCTGTGTGATCCGGATCTGAGTTTCGACTAGGGGGGAGAGAGAAAGGAAAGGCCAAGATATTAAACGGGATGAGAAAAAATTAAAAACTAGAGACGTGCGAGGTGCGGTGTGCGCGGGATTCACTAATGTCAGCAACGAACGATTTTCCGTCCTCTTTATACGTCGAAAAACGATAAAATAGCAGCAGTAGTGGGAGTCGTCTGCGCCAAACACGAACCAGAAAAATAGAAACCTGTTCTGTCACCTGTGGGCATGTACGTACCTCGTACGGATAAGGAATGCAGGGTTGTGCGTAAGTAACATAGCAGCGCCTGGAAATACGCAGCAGCAGCAGCTGGCTTTTTATAGAGGAAGCTCGCGGAAGCTGCCATGGGAGTGCGTGGAAACTCAAACGGAAGCAGATGCAAGCTTCCATGGGAACATTGGAAGCTTCCATGAAAGTAGTAGGAGCTAACTTGGAATTCTCCCGAACTTCTTCCTCTGGTAGGGGCTATATATAGAGTGATGACGAAAAACCTCTACTACTACTACTGCTGTACTGCTGCTGTAGCCGGTCACACGCACAATTCAGAAGCCCGTGGAAACTTGCGGAAGTATATGAACGCCAGTGGGATGAAAATAAGGCTCGTGGAACCGCCCATTGAAGCTCCAATGAAAGCGTTCACGGAAGCTTCCAGTGACAGCTTGCGGAAATTTCCGCAAGCGAGAGTAGACAACGCATTTCCCTATGTAAAAAATACTGGGATACGACAGGCGACCCGTTCTACGATGGAGGTATGGATAGCACATTTCCGGTATTGTGTTTCTGAAAAGACGGGGTTCCTTGACCCCCAGATCGTGGGAATGTCAATTTTGATTTCGAAAAAAAGAGTTTTGTAGACTTGGGCCATGGGATTATTCGCCGCGATGCATTGTGATTTTTGCTGAAGTCAGTTTTCGGGTGAGGTATGGAGCCCCTTGAGTGAGGAGCCTCATAAAAATTAGGGTGAACCTCTATTGTAGAACGCCTCAGGCGGTGCCGGCAGTTGCTCATCCACCTCCCTGGTATATATTATTGTTAGGTATAAGTCCACTGCATTTGTTGTCGCTCCCGATCCTGCCGACGACGCCCATAGGTGAAGGTGCCGCCATACCCCAAGGGGGGTGCAGGGATGAAGGTGTTGGCAGTTGCTCGCCCACCAATATATTATCACAGCAGGCCCATTCCATTGTTGTCGCTCCCGCTCCGTACAAGGGCATACAAAACTCAGGAGACACAGGGGAACAGGAGCAGTGCTACAAGAGGGAGGGGGCAACACGGCCGCAGACTATTAAAACTAGTGCGGTTCCCCTAACCTACCGCGTGCGCCTCATTTGAGGGGTGTGGCATCAATTTTCTTTGAAAATCCTAAACACGCATACGTTCCAATATCTTCACGTATGGGCTCCATCACATCTTCTAGATGTATTAATATTATATAGTAGCAATCCCAACCCACGAAAAATTTAATTGCTGCGGGAAAAATTACCCAAAATGACAGGGCTGTGAGCCAGCAGGATTTTACGACTAATAACTAATCGGTTGGTGCCGTTAGCCGAGTAACTGATACAAGAGCTTATAACTTCTAACATCGTCAAGCACCTTGTGTGAGTGGCCAGAGCAGAGCCAAAGGCATCAACCTGCCATTAATAGCAGTAGTCGGTTCCTAGGTCTACACTGCCTCAAACTCAACATTGGCGTTAACCAATCGCCTAGCCAATTTAAGCCTTACAGCACTCTCCCTCCTTCGGAACAGCGGGGTCTCCGGTCTTCGTATGGGGCCGTACGTGTCTAGGCCGCAGTTCCTAACAATTTCTGGGGACCCAGGAAGAGTGTTTTATCAGATGCTTGACATAAGGAAAATCAAATTTCTTTAAAAGCGTTTTCGTAGTGTACCTGAGATTCGAACTCACGACCAACGACTCATGTCCTGCTGTCGACGCCATTAGTTAAGGTCTTATTAACAGTCCGCTGGGCTATTGGTAATCGCCTGCTTAATCTAAGCCTTATACGAGTAGCTTATATTATAGCACATGGCACTCGTTGTCTAATCGGCTTGACAGTACGACGTACTGCATGGCGATGTACTATCTCTGTGTCGGAGCAGTAAGTTGTGATGACGGACCTTGCATCGCTCTGGGTGAAGAATCCGCGCGGACACTGGGTGTGCTGGGTGTCGACGAGTAGAAAAACGGTTTAAGGTGAAGAAACACACACTTAGATTAAAAATGAATAAGTCAGAAGTTCATCATGGTGTTATTGTACAAACTCGTAGACTTTTTCGTGATAAAGCTGGTGTAGGTGTCTCGTTTTCTTCAAATTCAGTAGCCCTTATTACCGCGCAACAAAAACCTCTTGGAACTAGAATATCCGCTATATTGCCAAGAAGATTGAGGGGTTTAAAATGGGCTAAATTAGCAGCGATGGCTAAAAAAATTATACCAGGGTATAATTGTTTCTATGTACCCTTTTGAAAAGCATTATTACGGGGTCGTTCAAAAAGATTTAATTCTAGCAGCAAAAATTATTGGGTTCGGCAACTCCGTGGGCTGTGTGGGCTAGGCTAACAAACAACAAACAACGCAAAATCAGCTCGTCTTGTTTTTCGGTTTCAGTTTTTTTAGTTACCCAACCAAATTGGATTATCGCAACGTGTGACCCTACTGCTGTGCCGACGTACGAGTTACGAGTTGTATATACGAGTACGATATGTACAAAGTGCAAGGCGATTCGCTGCATGGTTCTCTCGTGGAGAACCTGCGATCTCCGGTAGCAGTCGTGGATAATTGCAATTTGAAGAATCTACGTATAAAACACGGTCTACGAAAAAACGCAAGAACAAAAAAACAGGTTGCTGATTTCTGAGTTCTGCTGGCGTGTATCATGTCCACAGCGCAACACGAGAAGGACGATTCGCTGCATGGCTTCCTAGTGGAGAATCTGCGACCTACGGTATTAATAGTCCAGTACGTAGTCGTGGAGAGTTATGGTTTTGAATAATCTACGGTTCAAACGCGGTCTACGACAAAAAACGAAAAAACAAAAAACAGGTTGCTGTGATTTCTGGTTTCTGCTGTCTGCTGACGTTTTCATCAATTTCGCAACGACAACAAACAGCAAACTTCGTTCTTTTTTCTTGGCTCAGCCCTTTTTTTCGCACGTTCGTTTCGGCATTGTGACCTCTAGCTCGTGCAGGCTTTTCACACGCATGGCAAAACTAAGCCTTCCCTGTATAGCGTCTGTCTCCCTGCACCAGCCCACGTACTGGCCCGGCAGGAATGCTCATCATGGTGCCTATGTACGAGTGCGTGAAAAAACGTTCGACTTTTTGATTTTCATCAGAAGAAGGTAATCCACAACTCAACAGACGATTTCGCTGCTTTTTCCGGGATCTTCTTTTCCACTCACCACAGGCACATGTCGCAGTCGAAAACGACCAGCTTCGGTACAGCAGCCATAGCTTCTGCCGTCCGTCTTCTTTTGTCCGTGACCACAGATCAGATGCCTCAATACAATACACACACCGACACCGGACCTCACCTTTGCGGACAGCTTGGCTGCTGGGCAAATGGCGCAAATTTGAAACCCCTTGGCAATCACGCAACCGGAATGACCAACAAACCGAATGTTCGAAAATTCTAAAGAAAATTCAAAAATTGAAATTTTGAAAATTCAAAATCATCCGTGTTTTGTGTTTTGTACACACACGCACGAGTACGAGTATCATCCATGTTTTTCGTGCTTCATGTCGGGAGAGAAGGAGAGTACAGCAGTACTGTACTCGCATACTCGCATACTCGTACTCGTACAACTAACATCCATCACACACCAGGGTACGGAAGATTGCGGATAGATACGGTACGTGTACGATCTACTGCTGCTGTAGTGTAAATATGGTCTTGTACTGTCTGTACCTGATAGATCCTAATCTGCCGTTACGAGATGTTGTGCAGGATCTTCACGGGTCATGGCATGGCCCGGCCCACGGGTCGGGCCAGGATGAGTCGGATCGAGAAGCTTTGGAAGTATCACGGGTCGGGTCGGGTCGGGTCGGATCGGATTGGATCGGATCGGGTCGGATCTCAGGAGGTTTTCAAACTCTCGCGCGTCGGGTCTCGGGTCACCACGCGTACCCGACCCGACCTGACCTAACCCGCGAGGTTTGACTCGATCTGTGAACATCCGCGTGGTTCATATTATTAGTATTAATAGTACGTATCCAACCCCGGTAACGTGAGCTATAGCTAGATCATACAGATCAGGCATACCTGGTGCATATACATAACTCTGCCCTCTGGAATGCCTAGATCATCGAGCGGGAATAATCTATGATGATCTGTCCGAGGTGTGCAAGGTAAAGGATAAGGTTTAGTTTGTACGTTTAGTTTCCAGTTGGCCCTGTAGGTGCGTCGCCCACCCAAATGTTTGCTTTCGTGAGTGAGCAAATAATGTGAAGACCTACCTGCTGTTGCATATATCGTGGTGACCACATTGTGGCGGGGCAGAGGAAAAGCGGAGCGGCATCTATCTACAGAGTGCTGTAGTAGGCTACTACCAGGTACCAGGTATTTAATGAACAATTCGTAGCACGAGGTACGTATCTATCAGGTTATTCCACCAGATAAATATGAATAGTCCAAACGTGAGCCTACGAGTAGAATCAAGATCTTAATACACACTGTAGATGTACCCGGTACGCTGGTAGTACTGCCACAGCAACACGCTTCGGGAGAAACTCCTACAGCAGTACTACAAGTATACACATACCTGGCACAACAGAGGATCAGACTTATTTCGTGTTTATTGCGCGGTATGACACTGCTGCTTTGCTGTACGTAGAAAGAGTGAAACGACAAGTTACGCTGGGATCCCGCCTTTTGTACGCGTACGCAGACAAGTGACGTACAGTAGTAAACAGTATCTGGGTATAGTAGTCCATACACTTCGCATAGGTGAGGTATGAAGTAACAAACCGATGTACGAGTGAAAAATGTGTAGCGTGGTCTGTACCTTGGAATCGTCGTCCGCATCTGAGAAATTTCCTGGTTCGATGCAAACTCGGCGTAGCCGCGTTTATGGCGAGTTTTGGCCCGTTTCGGCTGCGGTTTGGGGTCAGGGTTAGGGTTAGAGTCAGGGGTTGGGTTGGGTCTTCGCCCGTGCCTTTATCCCAACAGGAAACAAAACATCCGAACAGCCTACCAACCTAAAGATTCCTTTTCCCAGATTGTTAAAGGTCCTCCGACGTACTGCCTGTGCGCGCTTGTGGTGTATCATTCCCCTCGTAGTTATTTGCACACGCCATTGCCTTCTTTGACGAAGACGATCCACTCTCCTCCTTTCGTGTGTCACAAAGCATCATGATGAGAGTGGAAGCCAAATGCCAAAAAAAAGTACCCCGCACGCGTAGGTACAAGTGTGAATCACCCAGCTGCCCGTCATCGTGTCTACAGAGACAACCCGCATCACAGAGAGATGGTCACGAGAGCAATCGGCCCCTGTCCCATAATAATAACGCCTCATCGTATGTACACGGACCCGTCCCCTGAACGGAGAACGCCATGTTTATTCCCGTTCCCAAGATGAGGATGACGCGGTGGGACTCTTCACGCATCCTTCAGCGTCTCTACAAAACGAACTGAGCTCTGTGACAAGCACCACCGCTCGTTATAGATCACCGGAGCAAACAAAAAAAGTATTAGTAGTCTTTGTACATCGCGTACCGTCGTGGTACGTCACATACGTTTACGCGAAGGTAGGCCAGGCGTTTGATCGCACCGTCTCCATGCGTTGCGTTGCGTTGCGCCTACAATGCATTAGTCCCCAATGATCAACGGCAAGGCTGTCGTCCTGCTGGGGGCGCGTCCTGAATCCCACTCTACATATTAATGGCACACATCGCGGCAGAGGCAAGCCTTACACACCAGGAAAAACAGGGCTCGGGAGACTTTCGTGAGCGCGCGGTGTGGGGGGGTATTATTCCACGCGGTACTGGGCTCCCAACAGCAAGCAGTGACAGCCACACTCCTCGCTACCAAAGCGACAGCTTCGTGTCAAGACGGCAGCAATAGTAACAAAACACTTGTAACACTTGTCTGCCGGGAATCGTCTCTCTGACGACGATTTCATCAACTTTTGTATTCGTCTCGGCGTCACAGAATCACTAAAAATGAAAAAACAGGCAACCTTGGTCGGTCGTCACACTCAAGGCGCGAGCCATGCTTCTCCCCGAAAATGCTTGATTTTCGCGGCGACGCTGCACAGCAAATAACGCGTTTGTCCTAGGGGCGGCGACAGTGGCATTAGCACGAGCGAAAGCAACCGGCCAGGATCGGACAGCGGTAGCGGAAATAGCCGACGTTACTCTTCAACCATGTGAAAACAAATAATATACGCACCACGCCGCCCTCCCCCCCCTGCCCCCGCTGCTTGAACACAGCCGCCCTTTTTCTTTCGCTATTGTTCAAAACAATCAACCAGTCAATCAACCAACTAATCAACCAACCAACTGACCAACCACCAGCCCGACCGACCGACCAGCAAACCAATCAACCAACCAACAAACCAACTTAGCCTACTAACCAGTCCACGGGAGGTCGTTGCAACCTCGTCGACCCTGTATTCCAAAAACAACGAAACGCTGCCTTCCTCTCCAACACGCCCCCTCTCATCATCATGCGTCGGCAGAGGCCAGCGCCCTCTTCATGTGGCTCGCCAGGCGGTCGACCATGGCGTCGGTCTGCGAGTCGTTCATCACCTCCGAGTTGAGGATGGCGTTGCAGATCACGATCGTGTGCGCCTGGGAACCTGCGCGAAAGCGAAAATTGATAAAAATCATCAAAGGCAAGAAAACCAAACAGAGGCGGAGGAAATAAAAAAATATCACGAGAGAACAAAAACAAATGGGGTGGGAGCGAAAAAGAAGAAGAAGAAGAGCAGTTGGCTCATCACTCTTCAGTATCCCCGACTCCTGTATTTATGTGTATGGCAGTTGTGACTACAGTATCCTCCCCCCCACTAAGGCGGTGGTGTGCATGACCGCACTGTTGGGGGATGCCGCCTTATTCATTCCAGCTGATGAGTGCAGTTCCCCAGTCACGCCAAGCGACTTCGACCGCCTTACATCGGGATACCGCCTTATATCGGGAGACCGCCTAGAGAGGGTCGATTTCCCAGCGGGGGCAAGCGATTTTCGACCGCCTTATATCGGGACACCGCCTTACTCTCAGGCCCCACTAAGGGGGTCAAGTCCTTAGTCCCGCCAAGCAATTTTCGACCGCATAATATCGGAATACCGCCTTATTCAGACCGATTTTTGGGGAGGGGAACCCCTTAGGGCGGTACTCCTGTTACGAATGAATAGGGCCCATTTTTTTTTCTTCCTTTTTTTGGGTTGCTGTTCGTAATTTTTTCATGAGATTCCGCCGATATTTATCAAATCAGGTGCTCTACCGCAGCAGTGGCGGCAGCAGCAGGCGCGACACACGATGATCAAAATCGACGACGGCCTGCCTCTTTTCTCACCGGAATCGACCCAGAAAGCCCCGTTCAGGCCCGCCGCAAGCTCGAAGGGCATGTGCTTCGCCAGGCTCTTGAGGACCCTGGGCATCAACATGGTGACGAGGAGCATAAAGCATGGAAACGAAAGGGCGTTTTTTTTAGGGATGTTCGTAGCGCGGATCATAGCCCCAGCCGTGCCCCCCACAGCCCTAACAAGCCCATACCTACCCCCAGTCCCACAGACAGCGCGGGAGGCCTGCATCAGCAACCCCGACAAGAAACGGAAGACTGCCAAACGAGGTGTCACGAAACAGGAGGGCATGCATGCTCAAAGGCGGCATCCAGGGTTTTTGTCCGTCACCGGTGCAAGGCTGCTCACGCCAACATCATGCGCACGTACGTACGGACCATCTACTTCGGACGGATGAAAGAAGGGCGCGCGAAGACACGGGGCGTGCGACGGGTCCCCGAAAGAAGACAGCTCGCTCGCACCTGCCGGTGATGCTACGGTATACCAGGTACGGTGCAACAGCAACGACAGCGAAAACAACAACAGCAACGACAACAGCAGCAGTAGCAACAACAAGAAGAAAAAGAACAAGAAGAAGAAGAAGAAGAAGAAGAAGAAGAAGAACAACAACAACAACGGACACAGCGACAAAAAAAATCGGGCGCTCGAGCGCTCGAAACTACGGGCCGACTAGAAATTTTCTTCGAGAGTCCTCCCAAGGAACCTCTCGATCGACCCCTTTTCACATCTGCACCCATGTGTTTGGGTGCATACTACTGAAAGCCCGAGATACGCATACCGCGTGTAAAAGCCCGAGATACACACACGGCGTGTCGGGCATATCATACGTTTTCCCCAGTAGTAAATGGGCTAAGGTCCCGCAGTCAGCCACCTGACGGGACCCGACCCGACCCGACCTGACCTTAACCAGCCTAAGGTAGAATAGCGCTCGCTAGGTATGTACTCGGGAACTCGCTCGCGCTGGTGGTGGGTATCTGTAACTGACGTCAAATTGCGTGCGTTGTTCAAGGGTTTCAAGTGACATGATGAGGCGTGTATATGCAGGGAGATAACAATACTAAGATTCCATACGTACGGTAGCTCTCGCTAGGAACTCACCTGCGCTGGTGGATATTGGTAACTGTCGTCAACTCGCATGCGTTAGTGGGAGTGCTTAGCTTCTTTTTTTTTTCTTCCCGTTTGTTATCTTCGCCCCCTTCTTGTCTCTCTCCCACCTATTAATAGTCGTAACTCATATCCGGGGTCACGTAGCAGGCTCCCCCCCCCCCCCCCCTCCCCGCTACGGGTTCTGCCTTCACTTTTATCGTGGGAAGACGTCAGCCATATTTTTTCCCTCCTTGACTCACGTCGAATTTCGCCTATATATCCGCCCTGCGCGCTCTCAGCAGTTGATTCCTTTTTATTTATTTTTGGAAAATAAGGAAATTATCACCACGGTGGGGTTTGAAGTCAAGGAATCGACTCTATTACGGGCGACCATGACGGCGTCCCCGGTGGCTTGGTAGGTGGTCCGCGTGCCTATCAAGATCAATTTCGTGGGTTCAAGTCTCACCGAGTGCATGCTCGTAGGGACTTTTTCTTGCCTAAAAAAAATGATAGGCGGAAAGCGCGAGAGCGTGAGCTGGCTACATTCGATGAAAATCGACGAGCAGCGGGAATGCTGAACCCTATGCGCGGCAAAAAATAAAGGCACGCACCGGGGGGGAGAAGGGACGATACCTGTGGCCACGGTTTGTCCAGAAGATCGCTGAGGGTAAAACCTCCTACGAGTTGAGGCTGGAAAGTAAAAGTGATGAAAAAAAGGGGAAAAAAAAGTAAATACGACCAAATAGCGTTAGTGAAAATAGGTGAATATATAGTTTTTTGTGTGTACCGTAGGTCCTATTTTTACTATGGTTCCCCCGTAATAGCAGCATTCGAGGGTTCCACTGAGTCACGGGGGCGATCGGTCCTGTAGAGGTAAAACCCCCTCCTGTACACGAGCATGACATATGCCAGTACCATTCTTCGGAGATTTTTCGATTGGACGGCGCAAACCTCTGTCCTGAGACCCAGCTCAAAAGGTAGGGCATGGGAAAATTTGTTAACCCCTCTAGGACTGCAGTCCAAATTTCGGGGACAAACTGCTCAGAAATTGAGCGGTTTGCCCCCAAAACGGGACCGCAGCCCTAAAAAAAGGCCGTGAAAATTAGCAGCTCGCCCCGCTCGTATTTAACAAATACGAACACAGCATCAATGTCTGCCCCTCCATGTATACCCGTAGTGCCGGTATGCGGCAGACATCCAGCAACACCGACACTATGGCGGCAACGGCAAGCGGCACTACCACTCCGCACACTGCCGCGCTGGTTGATCCCACCTGTACCATGCGCTTCCCACAGGCCTTGCTAAAATAGGCAGCCGCCGGGACCAACTAACCGGCAAATATAGGGAGGACCACCGAGGCGTTCTACGATTGAGGTTATCACACTTGGAGAAAAAAAAACAACTTTCTGAACCACCACGGCGTCCTTGCCGGGCAGGCGCCAGTTGGGGGATGGATAAGTGTGTAACTCAAGTGCGCTACATTTTTGGGCACGATGCGTACGTACACGTACGAGATGCGTGTAGCATCAGCCGCATTCATGTGTTTGTCCCCGTCGAATTCCGCATTATACCTTGGGGGGGACATGGGAGCCTCATAATATTTTAGGGCGAATCTCCATCGTGGAACGCCTCCACTGCCGTACCTGGCGTGAGCTATGACTGCTGTACCTGGCGTGAGCTATGGTATAGGAGTAGACAGGACCCGCACGCGCGCCTCTTTGTTTCGCCATTCGTATTCATGTTAACATACCTGCAGTTGGGCTTGGTGAGGCTCTTGGACAGGAGGAGAGAGCACCGCTCCATCTTGCCGCCACGAAGCTCACCGAAGGTAGACTGTCCGGTCATCCAGTCTTTCTTAGACCCGTGGTGCGTGGCTTGCAAACACAAGGCACAACACGACGGGGGCGAGGCGGGGCGGGACGGGGGGTGTACTAATTATCATGTATGACCGTGGTCGTATGACCATAGACCCTCGCATCCCTACAATGCCGGGATTGAGCACGTCCGGTTTTCACCGACCAGGAAGACACTAATCGCACCAAGCGTGAAGCGAAACGTGTGATGTTCGGCGAGTCGCGCATGAAGGGTGAGCTGCATCCTACTAAGAACCGCTTAGGAGGCGGACTTGCATATGGATGACAGCTTCAATGACTCAATTTATTTTCCGGGAGGGGGTACTCATTTGTTGTCCCCTTTCTTAAATGATTATACCATCGACCACGCATCCCTTTCGAGACGGAGATGCAGATATTCAGTGCCCTAAGCACAAGGCAAGAGGCTGTACGACACACACGCGGCAGTGGTACTCGCCAAGTGCGGCGGCGCACTAAACTAAAATGGACAGACGGCTGCCAGGGCCTCGCATTTTTGTTTTTCTTCATGTTTCTTGGTCGCTATGACTGGGCCCCAAAAGGTGTGTCTTAGTCGTAAAACCCCTCTACGGCAAAAATTGCCGACCCATTTTGGGGACAAACTTCATGAAAAAAAAATACATGTTTTTTTTTTTTTCAAAACGAGACTGCAGCCCTAAAAAGGGGCTTAACACGCGTGGGCGAATACTCTTACGAAAAAGTGGCAGCCATCGTTTGTGGATGTACATACGACGACGGCGACCACAGCGGTAAGACCCTCTGGGGGCAGGCCGGACTCGAGCGCAACTCACATGTGCACGTTAGCTCCGTCTCCATGTGCTTGTTGACCGTGGCCACCCTGCAGAAAACGAGCGACCCCCTCTGTTCATTCGCGACAAGCGGGGGTGAGGAGGAGAGGGGGGGGGGGGGGGGGAGGGGAGGGGAGGGTGTACTCATGTCATGCATAGCCGTAGTCGTATGACCATCGACCCTCGCATCCCCACAACGCCGTGAGGGGGGGGGGGGGGGGGGGGGGCGACAGTACAGTCCGCTGACCAGGAAGGGCTGTTCATGCGACAGCATAGTAATATATGCATTATGTTCTAAACTGTTGCTTTCACGCGTGAAAGCTGGCCTGTGACCGTACAACCAAATATTGAGGTTTCGCGGGGTTGAGGTAATCTTGTGACGCTGCAACACTGCCTCTTGAGTGTGAACATTGCGTTGCCGTGTCAGCCTCAACATCCAATCGAAATAGCGATACATCGCCCTCGGTAAGCGGTTGGGAGGGGGAGGGGTGGAGGGGGGGGGGAGGTACTCAAAAGTTGCTTGCCTTAGCCATTTTTCAATTGACTACGGATCCCTTTCGAGACGGAGTACCGTTCCTACTCCTGGGTGATCATTGCGTTGTTTCCATATATCAGGTATTACACCAGACCCTTTTTGCTACTGGGAGCACGCTTACGGTGGTGTGTGCAACAGGTGGAATCAGGCGATGGTGCCAAGGGCTGGCCAGCGACACCGGCGGTCGTGTTTTATGTTGCAGATCCTACAGGACATACAGCGTACGTGGAGCAATTCCCGAGCTCCTTCCAACGAACAAAAACACGCATTTAGACCTATGCCAAAGGAAACGCGAAGTTGAGTAGCTTTTTTTCAAATATACTTCGAAGTATGGCTTTAAAAAAACAGCCGAAAAATTTCTCGTACCGCCGCTGTGGGGAAAAAAGAGAAAAATGTTTGATTTTTTCTTTTTTTTTCCCCAACGGCTGCAGGCGGCGCAATTTGTGTTTTTCTGGTCGCAAATTGTCAACACGGTGATCGAAACCAGCTCGTGCGACAATCGACCCTCGATCTCGACATAGACTCAGCCCACGGCCAACCCACTCGGTATCTGGCAAGCCCAACGAGTATAGATGACGGCCTCATAGATATCAGGCGGATCCATGGTCTAGGGGGCGAGAGCTTGCCGGCGGCGTCGTACGGTATCCTCCCAAACCTGAAAAAAAGATTATTTTTTGCCATTCGAGACGGATGGAGCAGTTTTGTCTTCCGTTTTGTGCAAACCAGCGGCCAAATGTTTTTTTATCACACGCCTGGTCAGCTCCCGCCACATGACACCGGCCATGGTGTGAAGACGGTGACCCTAGGGTGGGTCGGAGCCCCTAACGAGCGCACTCCGTTCAGAATTCGTGACGCAATCGTTGGTTTTGTTGATCGATGTCTGTCTGGACTCGGAATCTCGCCGCTTCGAACCAAAGATCGGCCTGAGTTTTTCTCAAGCCGATGTTGGCCCAACATCGGCCCCAGATTTGCTTTTTTCGGGCTTTTCCAAAAATTAGGAACTTTTTTTTTTTGTAGGTGGCCCATAGGAAGCGTGTTCTGATTTTTTTTGGCGGGTATCTTTGAAATTCAAACTTTTTATTGCAACTTCGCTGTACCATTGGCATAGGTCTTAGGGGAGTTCAATTTCCGTTGGCACCATCACTTCTTCCGGGGGGGGGACAAAAAAAAAAAGGTTCGTTCATGACCCGTATGATGGTATTGATGTTCGTATATGATGCAAAGTATATGATATGCTTGCACGTAGGCTTGTAGGACCATACATAGCTTAATAACGGGTGACGAGGGGTTCGCCCGGGAGAGATTGTCTAAAAGATGGGGTGCTCAGTGCTCAGTGCTAAGGCCCCAGCGTATCTAAGTCGTCCGTTAGAATCAGGGCTCTTTACCGGTCATGGCCCGACCGGCGAGATGTTTTCGAACTCTCACGGGTCGGGTCGGGTCGGGTCGGGAGATTTTCAAACTCTCACGGATCGGTACGGATCGGTTCGGGTCACTCGACCCGACCCGACCCGACCCAACCCATGCACAACCCTCATCCTGTCGAACTCCAGCACGAAAGCAGCCAATACTGTCGACAACTGCAGAGTTAGAAGGACTAGTTGATGCACGTGGTAGGGCCACTCAGTCAGCGCTGACTTGTTCGTTAAGAGACGGCACACTACCTGCCGGCTACTTACTGTAGCCAGTGCTGACCAAACGGCCTAACAGGCAGCTCAAGTTTATGACGAACAAGGCAACCCGGGCCGGGCCGGGCCGGGCCGGCGGGCCATACCATGCGCTGGACCTCAATAGTCATCGCTATACGCCGGATGGCCACCAAGAGCATCCTACGTACAGTGTAAGTAGGTACCAGGTATGTGTGTATCGCGCAACGAAAATAGAGGTACCGGCAGATCGCCAATGATGGCTAAAAAAAAAAAAACGGAAATCGATGAACGTTCCACACCTCGGGCAGATCGTGATCTACCACTCTGACCCGAAACATAGGGAACGTTAGCGTGAACTTTGTTCAGTCTAAATGGACCTTATATTTTGGGTAGGAGTGGAATCTATCCATCTATCTATCTGTATGCTGTAGATGATCTACAGTAGTTCCTCATCTGCCGCTGTGAGAGGTTGTGCATGATCTGTGCAGCACAGATCCTAACCCAGGAAGCATGCGCTAGATATATCATGCAGATTATACGGGCGCCCCACCGGGCAACATGATGAGCTACAGTACTGTAGTAGATGTTATACCACCGAGAATAGATGCTCTATCTGCCTTGAATCATCTAGATCATGAACTGCGGCAATTATCTGTAGATGATCTGCAGATTAGCTGTCCGACGCATTGAAAGATCTGAAATACCAGAGCTTATAGTAGTACCACTCGTACCCTACAACCAAAAAGTGCACCTCGACGGGGGGCATAAAAAATTCGGACCGCTCACACGAATGGCGAGAGACGCCGCGACCGAGAAGGTACCATTATGCCGCACGACACGTGCGAAAACACGACTTAGGTTTGTCCCCGTCAAGCAGCTTAACAAAACAAAAAACAAAAAACAGTTTACGTACGCATCGCTGTAGACTACTTTTTATGTTATAGCTATATTTCTCCCGTCACGTTTTACGTTCCAGCTCAACTCGCAGCAGCATTGTTACACTCGACGACCTTCTGGACAAGCCGTGGTCGACAGGTGTCTTCTCTTCTCCCTCCAGATGCATGCCTTCATTTGTATCGTGCATAACGATGGAGGGAACTACAAAATACTGGGTAAGAATCGAGGCCGGGTAGGCCCGACGAAGCTCCACCCCTCCCCTCCTCCTACCCCTCCGTCAATGACATGTTTTCAAGCTATGTGCGGCGAGGTAAGCAGCGACAAACAGAGTTACCCCCCCCCCCCCCCCCGCCAGCTGAATGTGTGTGTTTTAAAATCCCACATACCTTGAGGTTAGGTTTGCTCCGTTTCGAAGCGCCGTCGAACTCTTGCATGCCAAGCATTGCCGCAGAGCTATACATGCGATGCGATGTAAGAGCGGCAGGGTTGGGAGGGGCGGGGCGGGCGGGAGGAGGGGGGCGGGCGCACGGAAATGTTGTCAACTGTAAGCCGTGAGGATTCGAGATTTCAGCGGGGGAAAAAAAAGCGACGAAACAAGAAAAGGCAACTACGGCAGTACGGCAGAGAACGCAGCAATCGGAGCACAATGTGGTGTGTGAACATAGGGGGGATACACGATTTTTGGATCCATAGTGGGTGCTGATTGCGGTGCTCCCTCCCGTAATAGCTTAGGGGGCGATCGATGAGGATCTGAAAGTCCGAACTGCGGTGCCAGGGACTGCGGGCAACCACTTGCGAAGCAACGATACACACAGCTCGTATTGCGCCGCGCTCACACTACGGAGACGGTGTTTGACATTGTTACGGCCGCTACGCTTTGGCCCCGAAAATGATCCAAGCTCTCTTCAAAATACGGCCATGAGCCGGGGTAGGCTCTGCCATAAGCCCAGCTGGCTTCGTGAAGACCCGACTGAGAAGAACATACAACTACGCGCCAGATTCAACGAACCCAAAAGTTGCCCCCGTCCCCTCGCTAATGGGCCAGCAAGCCGTGAAAGCGGCAACCGGTGAGTGGACCTCGCGCAGGTGACAAATATGGCGTTCTGCGCCCTCTTTGCATCTTATATTTCTCATTCGAGTGCGGCTGGCCCTTCCAATATTCTCCACGCCGCCCACCAGCTGCGGAAGAGTTGCAGTAGGTCCACACGATACCTGTCTCCATTCAACTGCTGCAGGCATCTTTATGCAACATGTCTCCCGACGTCTTCGTACCTAGGCTCGACGGGGCGCCGGGTGGAGCACAGCTGCAGCAGTTCATCTGTTGTATGGATAAGAGAGCCATGCCATCGCTGCTACCACCACCCACCCACCCACCCACCAGGACCACCCCCCCCCCCCCCTCCCCCCAAAAAAAACGCCACCCCCACCACCATAGCAGCCAAGATAGCAGCAGAAACAAGAACAAGCAGAAACAACAACAGCAGCAACACCACTACCAGCAAGATCAACGACACCACCATCACCACCAGCAGCAGTAGCAACAACAATATCAATAACAGAAGGACCACCACCACCACCACCAGCAACAGCACAACAACCGTCACCGAAAACAGAGTACCAAGAACACCAACACCAACCCAATCACCACTGTCACCACCAAGAGCCCCCACAACCACCACCAACAACATAAAGCAGTACCTTCCGAAAATGTTGACCTTGTAGGACTCCCCCATCCGGTCCTCGACGACGCCCATCACCTGGTCCTCAACGCGGGCGCTGTATCTCCGCCCGTTGCTCTCGACCCAGTACGAGCAGGGGGGACGATATCTCAACATCCCCGCCCTGGTGGCCAAGACTCTCTCCTCCTTCTGCACCAAACCCGGGCCCAGCCGCAGGCTCCTCGTGGTGCGCGTGGTGGAGTCTGTGACGTCGTCGCCGGGGAGGACGACGGTGGACTTGAAGCTGGGGTCCATGGCGAGCTCCTGGCGCCGCAGGAAGTCGTCCGCCTTGCGCTTCCCGAAGGAGTCAGCGTCGCCTGTTTGCCTGCTGCTGGGTTGTTGGGCCTTGTTGCCTCTGCCTGTTGCTGCTGCTTTCCTTGCGCTAGTAATAAGTGTCTTCGTCTTGCTCGGCATGCTTTCCGGCTCCCCGTCGCTCGACGAAGAGTCGTCGTCTTCTTCCTCGTCGTCGTCATCGTCGTCGTCGTCGTCGTCGTCGTCGTCGTCGTAATTGTCGGAGCCTCGCGCCTGCCGCCTTTGCTGTTGTTGTACCTCCTCTTCTGAGCTGTCTTGTTCCATTTTCACACTAGCATCGGCGTTTGCTTTCCTGCGGCCTTGGCTCCGGTGTTGTTGTACCTCCTCGGAGCTGACTGGTTCCACTTTCACAGTAGCATCGGCGTTTGCTTTCCTGCGGCCTTGGCTCGAGCGTCGTGTGGAACTCATTTTTTGGGCGGATACTTTCGTAGGTAGGGTTGATGAACTAGTGCTGTCAAGGGTGTATCGTGGTTGCTCGTGCACAGCAGCACAGCAGAGGAGCTCTCGCCTAGCAAGGCTCACCTGTGGCACAGCGGAAATCATCGAAACCCCGAACCAGAACGCCTTCCGTTTTGGCTATGAAAACCGACGCTCCCCGATTTCTCGAGCAGACTAACCATAAACAATAACATAAACAAGCCTTCCAATGTCGAAATCTAGGACGGCCTTCGAAGCTGAGCTGTACGATGAAGGTGTGTATCGGTATAGACTACGGCCTCTTTCTCGGTGCCGCATGCGTTCCAAGCTTTGAGAAACATGACAGATCCCACATACGAAGTTACCATCATAGGTTGTGGTCGACTTTCAGTTTTTTGGCAACTACACTGCAGAAAGCAGCGATATCCCACTCTAGTTCCAAGTAGTTTATGCAGCAGGAACAAACCATGCCCAGTCTGCTGCGGGGCCGGTCGCGTTGACAACTGCCGCTGCTGCTGCCGTTGGCCCAGAGCATGCGATGCGGTCGCTGCAGGGCCGGGCAAAGCCATCCCCACCCCGTGCAGTTGCATGCTGCGGTCCATGCCGCGGACCGGTCCTTGATTCGGTTGTGTCACAACGCCAATGCCCCATACCTGGTATGTACGACAGCAGTCGGTTGTACTCCTGTCTGCTGTATCCCAGTGGTACTCGTATGTATTTTTGTATTTTTGGTTCTGCACTGCAGTTTTTGTACCTGGGCGGCCTTGTCGCAAGCGCTGACTTTATGCCAGAGGGCCTGCCAGAGATCATGCGACGGATCCGACTCGCATGGGCATGCTACTGTCGGTTTAACCTTTCGAACCGCAGTCCCGTTTTGGGGACAAACTACTTGAGGTTTGACTGGTTTGTCCCCACATTTGGGACTGTGGTTCTAAAAGGGTTAAACGGGAGCTTTACGATATGGAGGATGCCCCGCTCACTCTAAAAGTGCGCATGCTAAAGGCCGAGGTGATGGAGACCCTGCTGTACGCGTGCGTGACGTGGACTCTTGGTCAGGAGCACTTCGCTGAGCTCAGAACGGCACACCACAAACTCCTCCTACGGATCATTGGCTTCCAGCGCCGGCAACGCACTGACCACCTCATGTCGTACGCCAAGACCCTCAAAAAGGCACAATGCGAGCGCGTTGAGACAACCATCCGCAAACGACGCCTCCTCTTTGCGGGGGCCGTACAGCGGACGACCAATGAGCGGCTGACCCACCGAGTGATGTTTGGGACGATGGCTAGTGGGGAGACCCCGGGACGAGGCCGACCGGAAAAGAACTGGGCCCAATGCCTAGCAGACGACCTCAGGGTTTTTCAAGTCACCGAGGGGTCCACGGGAAGCTCCCGCCTGCTGTTCGGAGTAGATACGTTGTTATGGCCGAGGGCGGCTAAGAAGAGCGGGAAGTGGTACCGGGGGGTCGTCGAAGCGACGGACTGCTTCATGGCGAGGTGGCACAGGGACGAAGCACAGAAGAGCCGGCTGCTCCACGCAGCAGAGGACGCCAAGAACGGCGACAAGGGGAGGGGGGGAGGGGGGAGGGGCAGCTGTTCTGATACAGCTGTCGACGAATGCAGAAACGGAATGATAGATCGGGGTGGCTAGGTATCGGTTCGACTAGCTCTTACAGACTTTTCCCTGTATCTCCCTCTCTTTCGTGTTGCTTCGTCCGTGCAGCAGATACCTGCCCTTCCTGAGTACGTATGCTTTCCGTCTATTAAATACCATAGCAGCCTTGCTGAGGTCCTTGCGTCGTTTGTTTTCTGTTTTTTTTTTCTTTTTTTCTCAGTTTTTTTTTTTCTCAGTTTTTTTTTTTTTTTCTCAGATTTTCCTTTTTTTGGTTTCATTGTCTTTCGCTCTTATTTTTCCGGTCTTGCTCGTGTTGTTGTGTTCTCGTACCCGGTACGCTGACACTTCACTTGCTTGACACTTGAATATGCGATTTAGTTTTATTTTTGGTCTTCCTCTGTCTCACAGTCTGTGACCACAGAATCAGTATCTCTCTAGGATAGGGAATCAGGACGGACACTGGGTGTACTGATGAAGCTGGGTAGAAAGGACGATTTAATGTGAAGACAACAACTGCTGTACGTAGTTACGTGGTATGTATTAATTATTAATGGTGTCGGATACTTCTTGCAGGAGATAAAATCAACAGCATCATCAACAACATACTCGTAGGATTGCCTTGATGTGCTGGGTCCGATTGCGACTTGCAGCAACAGCCATAGTACCTGTTTATTTTGATGCTGCGTACGTATGTTACCAGCGGGAGTGTGGAACCCCTCCTCTCACCTCCAGCACCTTGGTCATGTGATCAACTATATACCAGGAACACACCAAGCTACCGCTGTAGCAGTACATCAGGGGTTAGGGTTAGGATCAGGGCTAGGGTGGCTTGGTAGGTGGTCCGCGTGCCTATCAAGATCATTTTCGTGGGCTCAAGTCTCACCGAGTGCATGCTCGTAGGGACTTTTTCTTGCACAAAAAAATGATCAGCGGAAAGCGCGAGAGCGCGAGTTAGCTACATTCAATGAAAATCCACGAGCAGTGGGAATGCTGAACCCTATGCGCGACAAAAAATGAAGGCTCGTACCGGGGGGGAGAAGGGGCAAGGGACGACACCTGTAACCACGGCTTGTCCAGAAGATCGCTGAGGGTAAACCCTCCTACGAGTTAGGCTGGAAAGTAAAAGTGATGATTAAAAAAAAACAACAACAACAACAACATATGGCGATCAGGTAGCGATATCATAGCGACGGCCGATTTCGCCAATGTATCACACGTACGTACGGGTACATCATCAGTGTGGGTGTGTTTTTTTTTTTTCGCGTTCACGCTTTGCTCGTGTACGTATCATTTGATTGCTCTGCTCCGTCGAGGCGACCCCTCCCCTTGCCCGTGCCAACACTGGGGCACGTGAGCCTTAAATATATTTGGACACCACCTCATCCCTTCAGCCCCGACGTAGTATTCGGTGTAATAAGTAATAAGTCGCCTTTGACACGTGATGTCTTGGAACTTGAGATATGTTGTGTATGGTATGGTTGATGAATGCGCACAAACTCGGTATGTACTACCCGGTGTAAAGAGGCGTTATTCCCCCTTAGAAGGCCTGCCCTTAGAAAACCAGGAAAAAAGGGCCGCGGGCCTCGTATTAATCCTATTATTACAGGGGACCATAATAATAAGACCAAATATTGTTGTTGATAGTAAAAATAGGGAAATGGATAGGATTTTTTTGTGTGTACCGTAGGTCCTATTTGCTATGGTCTCCCGTAATAGTACTAGTGCCAGCACCATTCCACGCCCACACAGCAGTAGTCCCGCCCGGTTCCGCCGCCTATGAACAACGGTCCTTTCTCCACCCCCTAGAGGGCGTGCATACCATAGGGCACACATTTAGCAATGCGTCCGGCAATCCCGACCGAGCATCCGCCCCCCCCCCCCTCCCTCACTCGAGCCTCCGCGTGTCCTCCAATACCGCCGCCTTATATACCGGACACGCCTCCACACTCGACGCACTGGAACCCCCCCCCTGCCCCGTCTCGAAAAGGGATGCGTGGTCAATGGCCAAATGAAAAAGGAGAACAACAAATGAGTACGTACCGCCCCCCCCCCCCCTCATGCATGCCGCCGCCCGTGTGCAGCGTCCCCTGCCAGTAAAAGAGCCCGGAGATTCAACAACAGCGTCAGCAGCGGCGGCAATAGCGACATCTACGGCAGCGAGCACTACGGGGACGGCGACGACGACCACGACGCTGTCGGCGATTCTGAGAGCGATGGCGGAAACGACCACAGCAGAAATGGGTTTGGCGTCGACTTTATGGACGAGGCTGCTGATGCGAGCGGCGATGACGATACCGCGGACGGCGGTGGCGGTGGCGGTGGCGGTGGCGGTGGCGGCGGTGTCGGGGGAAAGAGCAAGAAGAGCAGAAACAAGCCGTGGAAGGCGTTCGGGCGACGGCCGGGAGGAGCAATGCACGACGCCAACGTGTACCGGCACTATCGACCAGACTTTCGCGAGCTGGCGAGGGAGTACCCCGGTGTGGTGTGGTGTGGTGTGGTGTGGTGTGGTGTGGTGTGGAGGTGCTGGAATCTCGTCTCGTCTTAATGCAATCGTGCCCTCAGATTACCGCAAATAGGCGTTGACTTCGCGGGGAGGGTGCGATCGATTTTCCAGCGCTCGATTATTTTCCAGAGCCGGGAAGGTTTTCAACAATACCCAGCATGGCATTTTCGAACTGTGAAATATCCTGGTCGAGAGAGAGGCACCTTTCCCGAAAAATGATGGTTCGACTTTATTTGACACCCTTGTTACCTATCTCTGTCGAGATAAATCGAGAGCGCTGACAAACGATCGCATCCCTCCCTCTACAAGCTCAACACTCCTATCTGGGGTAGCCGCGTCATCGGGCGTATGTAGCTGCAGAGGTCGGTCTCCCGTTCAGGTTGATCTTCTCAAATTCGAGGTCATGGCGGCGCAAAACAGGGAACACAACAACAACATGTATGTGATGCCTTATCCACAGGGCTGGGCAACTGGCTGACTGACTCAGTCAGCAGCGACTATGCCGTCGTCAAGATCAATCAGGATGTATACTGGGTTTGTTGCGGCAGTAATCCGTCTCTCCTCTCTCCTCTCTCCTCCCGAAACGCCTTCGTATGGTGGCGTTTTCGTACTATAATATGGCGTGTGTCTGGGGGCGTACGCGAGATAAAAACTACCTGGCCAATACACTGGCCAGACAGGTCAAATCAGTAGAATACCACTGCCGGTACTTGCTATTAATATGCCAGTGCCCAACCCTTCCTATGCAGATGTCCAAGTGCGGGGTTGGGGGTCAACTCCTTCAGAACTGCACTGCCGTTTTTTAATCATAATCAAATATATATACATATATATATAGTTATATATAAAAATAGACATCATATTTGTTTGTGTACAGTGCAGTACTACTGCTGTAAATGGGTTATAAACCCTTCCGGTGTTGAAAGGTTTGAAGGTAGCGACCAAAATAATGGTCGGTCGTTTTGGTGTTACTAACCATCTGTATACGGGGGTAGGACGGCGTTTTTCCCATGCCGTGCGGCCTCGTTGCAGTGTAGCTCGGACGTCAGTGTGTATTCCCCCTCCCCCTATCATATACCTAGTATATATCATATATGTATATTATAAATATAGGTTGGGTTGGCATTGGCTGGCGACGACGCTGCAAAACACGCCTCTCACGTGAGCTAGACAGCCAGGGTACCGTTTTTTTTTTCCCGACGGTCACCACGGCTGGCGGTCGAGTTAGATCATTTTTATGCGGGGAGAACCTTCCCTCCGCACAACGGGGATAGTCGTACGAGAGAATTACGTAGTAAACCCATAACTGTCTCTGGAAGTGGCCACTCCAAAAATTAAATCTATTCGTGGAAGCGGTCATCCATATGCTAGAAAATCCGCTTCAAAAGGGGTTCTTAGTAGGATGCAGCTCACCCTTCGTGCGACTCGCCCAACACCTCACGCTTCGCTTCGCGCCTGGTGCAAGCAATGTCTGCCTGGACAGTGAAAACCCGACGTGCTCCGTCCCGGCATTGCAGAGATGCGAGGGTCTATGGCCATACGACTACGGCCATGCATTATAATGAGTACCCCCCCCCCCCCCATCTATGTTCGCAGAAGGGTCAAGGTCAGAGGTACTGTAGTAAGTATGTCTGGGCGTTCCGTATGTCGCTCTCTGCTGGCTGGTTTCAGCTCGTTCAGCTAGTGGGGGGGGGGGGTGCAAATAATGTTCTTGCAACCTGCGGGTTGCACATGGGCGCTCCCCACCTTAGGGGACATTTTCTCGTGCTGAGAGGGCTTGTCGGGGTTGCGTGCGTCTTTCTCTGCTAGCAAAATATAGCTGAACGTGACGGAGGAACAGCTGAACGTTGAATTGCAACGGAAAAAAAAATCTGCATCAAACTATTCGTGAACTCACCCGAACAACCCCATCCGGTTCGGTTTCCACTGTGAATACTACGTACGGGTGTGTGAATCGAAGCCGACTCACCCAGTTAATCGGGAGCGGTTTAAATCGGAATCGGAAGGTCTGGACGATGTTTGACATACCGGCAAAAACATCGGCCAAACGTCGTCCCCATTTTACATTACTTTGAATAAGGATCCTCTCACATTCGTCGTACAACACAAAAAGTTTCAACAGCGAGGGTTCACTCACACGCCGGATTCGCCGACATACCAATATGTCCCATAATATAAGCACCGGGTTAACGCTGATGTTGAAACTAAACCGTGATTGTATTTCGAGACAGAGTGATACATCGGGTAATGAATCGTCAGAAACGCCGAAATAAAAACCGATGTTTTGTTTTTAGATCGGTAAAAACAACACGCCCGATCTCACAGCCGTAATAAATATATTTCACCCGCATGTAATTCTTGCCGTAAAATCTCATCGCCTGGTCGCCGCAGACACGTTCGGGACGTACGTGATCGAAGACCCGGACACCGGGCGAGCGACGATCGACTGGAAGGACCCGGGCTCGATGAGAGAGCTGACGCGCGTGATGCTCCTCCACGACTTCGACATCCTCCACTGGGACGCACCCCTCGACCGCCTGTGCCCCCCCGTGGCCAACCGCCTCAACTACATCTGCTGGCTGTCGGGCCTCATGAAGCTGTCAAAGCAGCAGCAGCAGCAGCAGCAGCAGCAGCCGCTGGGGGCGGTGGGGGCAGTGAAGGGAGGCAGCAGCGGTGATGGTGGTGGCGGTGGTGGTTATGATGGTGGTGTTGGTGTTGGTGTTGGTGGTGTTGGTGGGGGCGGTTACGGTGGCGGTGGCGGTAGCGGCAGCGGGGAAGGGGGTGGCGCCGCGGGGGCGATGAGCGCGGCGGAAATAAACTTGCTTCTTTTTGGGACGGGCGAGGGAGGTGAGGGGGGTGAGAGCCCGGGGGGCGCGCGAGGGGAGCTATGATGGCAGTGCTCATTTCCGTGTGTGTGATGAGGGTCGTCGCTGTTCTGAGAGTGAGGGTGGGGATTCTTCGTACTGGTATGCACGGAAGCATGCGGGCGCGTGATCGCGCAGGCTCTTTGCTTCTCTCGCCCGCAGACAGCCTTGCGCTTTATCGATACAAATATTATTTTTCTAACTGGTAGCGCATTTACGTTTTATCTGGGAAGTTCACTTCATTTTTATTATGGTACTATTACGGGGGACCATAGTTAATAGGACCTATAGTGTACATGAACACCTGTATATTTAACCATTTTTACTAACAGTATTTGGTCCTATTAACTATGGTCCCCCGTAATAGTTCATTCGTAATCTCTGTGCTTTGAATTTTGGCCTGATTTTTAGTACTGATGCAATTTGATAATTCGTTCGTACCTGGCATACATATTTTCTTTTGGTTTTCTTTTCGATTTAACTATTTTTTGTGATATATATATATATATTTTTAAATTTTCCATGTTTTGTTTTTCGTTTACATATATATGTATATTTGTTTTTTTTTACGAGCTTGGTTCGGTTGTTATTTCGGTTTGGTGTGTGTGTGTGTGTGTTTTTTTTTGTCGAGCAGGCGGAGGCGCGGGGGGAGATTCCGACGGCAGGGGACCGCCGCGCAGAGGCATCGACATCGGGACGGGAGCGTCGTGCATCTACCCTCTGCTGGGCGCCAAGGTGTCGGGCTGGTCCTTCCTCGCCACTGAAACGGACGCCGTTTCGGCGGAATGGGCCGACAAGAACGTCCGATCGAACGACCTGCACGTGAGTGAGACGCAGATATTACGCCGCATTTTCGAAGTTGTGCCGCATTTTCAAGGGGGGGGGGGTGGGGTAGGCAGTGGGGGGAGGCGACAGGGACGGGGGGGGGGGGGGGGGGGGGGGGGGGCGAATATGCGAGCACGTGAGCGAGACGGAGCAGTTATGACGCATTTTCAAAGTTGTGCCGTATTTGCATGGGGGTGGGGTTGGCAGCGGCAGGAGGCGGCCGAGGGGGGGGGGGGCGGCGAATCAACGAGTATGTGAGCGAGACGGAGCAGTTATGCCGCTTTTTCAAAGTTGTGCCGCATTTTCGTCGGGGTGGGGTTGGCAATGGGGGGAGGGGACAGGGGGGGGGGGGACTGACTGCACAAGGCCCGCTCGTTCTCCCTGCCTCTTCAGCTTACTTATGTAGTCGTAGTTATTCTAGAAACGGCGGAGATCGACTGCCGGTCGCGTCCTTGACCTTAAACCTTGCGCATGCGCGTGGGCTCTGCTCAGCAGCGCACGGTGTGTCGAGAGGGAGCGTTGTGGGGCGGGACGAGCGACAAGTTACAAATCGCGCCGGCAAGCGGGGTTGGGTGTGCATGATAGTGAGTAATCCCCCCCCCCCCCCGGCCATTCTACCGTGTACGTTTTTGTTGTGTTTTGTTTGTTCTGGCGGTCACCGCGGTTAGCGGCCGAGTTAAATCGTTTGTGCGCGGTGGAGATTTTTTTTATCCCCGCACAGAACAAGAAACAGTTTTTGAAAGAAATAGCGTATCACGTCCTGCAGTGTGTACCAGATATCTGGTAAGGCACCCGCGAGGCAGTTACATAGTATACCCACTGCTGTCTCTGGAAGTGGCCACACCCGCTTTTTTTGCAACCAGTCGACGCTGTCATTCATTCGCCTGAAAGCCCACATGACAAGTGGATCATACTATAGGGTGCAGCTCACCCTTCATGCGACTCGCCTATCACCTGACAAGCGCTCCGCCCTTTCGTGCAAGAAGCAACACCTGCCTCTGGTCGGTGTGAAAACCCGACGTGCTCCGTCCCGGCATTCTGGGGATGCGAGGGTCTATGGTCACACGACCACAACCATGCAGCGAAGCTATGTCTGCCTCTGGTCCGTGAAAAAAACCCGACGTGCTCCGTCCCGGCATCGTAAGGGCTGCGAGGGGCCTATGGTCATACGATTACGGCCAGTATCATAATAAGTATCCTCCCCCCCCCCCCCCCCCCCCCCCCCCCCCCCCCCCGCCACCCTCTACCGTACGTCGCATGCCTCATTTTCCCCTGAAACCCGCAGGACCAAGTGACGGTTCGAGTGGTCTCTCCGTCGGACGTTTCGGACGAGGACGCGCCCGGGCCGCTGCTATCGGCCCTCACGGAAGACGACGGGGATTTCGACTTCTCCATGACCAACCCGCCGTTTTTCGAGTCGGAAGACGAGGTACGAGATTGACACCTGGTACGCGCACGCACTCCCTTCGTTTCTTCGGCTTCCTATTTTGTTTTTATTAAGTCACGCTTACGTCGGAATGACAAAGGCAACACGCAGCCACGGGATTACCTGCTCCTTCAACGACAGCAGCAGCAGCAGCAGCAGCAGCAGCGGTTTAACAGCAGCAGCAGCAGCAGCGGTTTAACAGCAGCAGCAGCAGCATCGGTTTAACAGCAGCAGCAGCAGCAGCAGCGGTTTAACAGCAGCAGCAGCAGCAGCGGTTTAACAGCAGCAGCAGCATCGGTTTAACAGCAGCAGCAGCAGCAGCGGTTTAACAGCAGCAGCAGCAGCAGCGGTTTAACAGCAGCAGCAGCAGCATCGGTTTAACAGCAGCAGCAGCAGCAGCAGCGGTTTAACAGCAGCAGCAGCAGCAGCAGCAGCGGTTTAACAGCAGCAGCAGCAGCAGCAGCGGTTTAACAGCAGCAGCAGCAGCAGCAGCAGCAGCAGCAGCGGTTTAACAGCAGCAGCAGCAGCATCGGTTTAACAGCAGCAGCAGCAGCAGCAGCGGTTTAACAGCAGCAGCAGCAGCAGCAGCGGTTTAACAGCAGCAGCAGCAGCAGCAGCAGCAGCGGTTTAACAGCAGCAGCAGCAGCAGCAGCAGCAGCGGTTTAACAGCAGCAGCAGCAGCATCGGTTTAACAGCACCCGGCGCGGCACGCTCTGGTCTCCATGTCGGTGTGTGTCGTGCAGTGTTTACCTCCAGAGAAGGTGTAAACTCGCGACCACAGCAGCAGCAGTAGCAGCAGCAGTACGTTTTCACGTCTCCATTGTTCAAGTATAGCACGAACCTATCTCGTCATATACATACATGCCTGGTGCTGCATAGGAACGCCTGATTGGTGGTGTTCCCCCCCGATCTCGTTATGTACATACTACAGCAGTACATAGGAACGCCTGATTGGTGATGTCCCCCCCTATCTCGTTACGTACATACTACAGCAGTACCAGGTACATAGGAACGCCTGATCGGTGGTGTCCCCCCCTATCTCGTTATGTACATACTACAGCAGTACATAGGAACGCCTGGGGACGTTCCCCCCTGTTCAACTGCCGACATCCCGAAGCGGAGCCTTGTACATGTATATACATATCCATATCACGTTTCAAGCAAAAAATAAAACTACCAGTTTTTTTTTTTTTTTTTCTTGTTACGATCTTAACGTCAACTTTCGGATGGTGCCATATTTTGTGAAACTCCGCAGATGAGGAGCTATTTCGCCTCCCCGAATTCAGAAAATAAAGATATCAATCCTAGAGTCTGCCCGAACTCGGGAAACAAAGATATCAATCCTAGAGTCTGCCCGAATTCGGAAAACATACAATTTTCAGCTCTATTTTTGGTACCTATTTTTTTGGAAAATCAATTAAAGTTGAAAAACGTCAGCTGTGAAAACGACCGAACAATGAGAGATTGAAACTCAACTATCCAAGCTGCGGGATCTTAGCCCACCTGCTCACACGAAAAAAAAACATGGCTTTCCTATTAAATAGAAGTCTGTTTTCGCAACCCGATCAGTGTTTCTACCTTACTACTATTACGCGGGACGATGTTAAATAGGGCCTACGGTACACACAAAAACTTACCAGGTATACGTTTCGCTATTTTTACCGGCAGTATTTGATCCTATTTACTGTAGTCCCCCGTACTATTACGGGGGACCATAGTTAATAGCACCAAATATTGTTAGTGAAAATGGTTAAATATATGGGTTTTTATGTATACCATAGGTCCTATTAACTGTGATGCCCCCCCGTAATAGGCAGTCCTGAACAAACACTTCGTATATACTTCAGCATATATACACATACTGCTATATCAGTGCTGTAAATTGCTCGTGCTAACCGGTATTTTTGCTCACTTGATAAATACAACCGCCCGGAAAAGTTTGTCCCACCCCAAAACCCCCCCCCGCAAAAACCTTTCTCCGCAAGAACCCCACTTCCAAGAGCCCCCTTCTTTTTTTTTTTTGTTCAAACGTTTTTCGACGTCGCGATAATAATTTTAATCCTGGTACATAGTGCACACAACATCACGATTCGCGAGAAATGTCGGCGTTTTTGCTTTTGTTATCTTGTCTGGATTCGTGATGTATACGTAATTGTTTTTTGTTTCCCCACGTGGGAACGACGGAACAACCCCCCCCCCCCCCCTTTTTTTTTCTCGTGGAATCAGATAGATTCCGCCCCCCCGCCGTCGAGGCGTTAAAAGCCGGGTTTTTGAAACGGTTTTGTGCCTGAAACGTAAGGTTTGCACTGCTCTCTTGCCTTGCTGTCACGAGACACGAGACCCCCCCGGTTTACTGCGCTGCGTTCTAGACATGACAGTGGCATGAGTACGTGGGTCAAGAATATACACCTGGCAAGGACGTTAACACCGTAAAGGCGAAAGAAAGCGGCAACTCAGTCGCGTTCGAGGCGATGGCCCTCTCCAATCGTTCATCCCGCCGCGTGTTCGCGCTGTTTACCCGCCGTGTTCTCCTGCTGTTCACGCGATGCAACGTGCGTACCGAAAAAGGCGGGTCAGAACCCCGACACCGCCACGGGAGAGATGGCCGCGCCCGGGGAGGTGGCGTGCCCGGGGGGCGAGGTGGCTTTTGTGCGGGCCATCATCCGGGATAGTCTTCGCCTAAAGCAGCGGGTGAGAGCTTGTGTGTGTGTTTTCGCAGATTGTTGCAGATTATTGCAGAGCACCACGACCGGAGTCCCTCCCCCCCTCTCCTCTACGTAGTCCGAGGTTGTTCACGCACACACTACTGTTTTCGCCCCCCCCCCCCCCCCCCCCCCTATATAGGTTGGGTTGACGTCGGTTGGCAACGACAATGTAAAACATGCCGCTCACTAATGCTTGAGCTAGACAACCAGGGTGTATATATTTATTTATTTTTTGAGCGGTCGGTCACAGCTGGTTCTCGAGTTACAGATCATTTGTGCGAGGTGAGCAGCCTTTACTCCGAACAAGAGGGAATTATTGTATCGCGCAATGTTCCTGGTAAGGCACCCAAGAGGCAGTTCCGTAGTACTCCCATTGCTCTCTCCGGAAGTGGCCACACCGGATGTGAACTAACTCATTGAGGCTGTCATCCGCAAGCAAGCCCGCCTCACAAGCGGTTCATAGTATGATGCAGCTCGCCCTCCATGCGACTCGCCGGACGCCTCACAGCTTCATCTTCGCGCTTGGTGCAAGCAATGTCTGCCTGGTCGGTGAAAACCGACGTGGTCCGTCTCGGCATTGCAGGGATGCGAGGGTCTATGGTCATACGACTACGGCCATGCATGAGATCGAGTACCAACACCCTCGTCCTATTGTTTACCTTGTATGTAGACGGGTTGGGTTGGCGTCGGTTGGCGACGACGCTGTAAAACATGCCTCTCACTGCGTGAGTAAGACAGCCAGGGTGCCGTTTTTTATTTTAGCGGTCACCACGGCTGGCGGTCAAGTTAGATCATTTTTGTGCGGGGAGAACGTTTACTCCGTTTAACGGAGGGTGATCGTATCACGTAGTGTGTATATGGTGAGGCACCCACGAGGCGGTTACATAGTAAACCCACTGCCGTCTCCGGAAGTAGCTACACCAGAAAGTAACTCAATTCATTGACGCTGTCATCCATATGCAAGAAGACCCGCCTCAAAAGCGGTTCTTAGCAGGATGCAGCAAACCCTCCATGCGACTCGCCGGACACCTCACGACGCTTCGCGCTTGGTGCAAGCAATGTCTGCCTGGATGATGAAAACCCGACATGCTCCGTCCCGGCATTGTAGGGTTGCGAGGGTCTATGATCATACGACTACGGCCATGCATGATGATGGGTACACCCCCCTCCTCCCCCACATTTGTTTTTCGTTTTTTCGGTGTGCTTATAGGGTTTCGCCCCCCCCCCCCCCCTCCCCCGCCGCATGTTTTTACGAACCCCGGGTGGTCCCTCAATGTTGTCGAATGCGACAATTCTACTGCCCCACCTCCTCCTCCTCCTCCTGCTCCTGCTCCTGCTCCTCCTGCTGCTGCTGCTGCTGCTGATTTAGAATCGCGTCGAAATCGATAAATCCGCTGCTCCTCCTTCTGCTGCCCCTGTTGCCTCTGTTGATGTAGGATCGCGAGGTGGTAAACATGGTGGGGAGGGGGGGTCGGTAGGGGGGAAGGGGGGGGGGAGTACTCATTTTTTGCTCGCCTTAGTCATTTGGGCATTGAGGGGGGGGGGGGGGGTAGGCGTTGCGGTTTCACTCTGTGCATTCGTAGTGGTGGTGGTAGTCAAATTCAACAGCTATCTGCTGTCGCCGCACTGCTCTTCGGCAGCGCCACAAGGGAAAAACAGTTGTACACTTGCGTAATACGACATGGATTCCTTTTTATTGTTATCATAGCTCCCCCCCTCCCCCACTTTTTTTTTTTCCCGTCCCGGCATCGTAGGGATTCGAGGGTCTACGGTCATACGTCTACGGCCATGCGTGATGATATGATCCCCCGGTGCGCACAGACCAAAAACTTATCAGGAACTATCAGAAAAAATTTATCAGAACGTTCTCGGAAAATAATCGAGACATGATGGTACAATATCAAGGAAGCATCTAAACATGCCAGAAAATACCGGTCCAAATGACCAAAAAAATATCAGAAATGAGTAGACAGTGTTGGAATTTTTCAGATAACATAGGAAGCGAACGATAGCAAAAATGATGCCCCTCCCCCCCCCCCCCCCCCCCCCCCCCCGCCCTCCCTTGGCATCCCATCCGCTCCAAGCTCCGCCTCCGTCGCCCGATTGTTCTGATCCTGGGAGGCGTGTTTAGGGGCTTGGCGTCTAACGTCCCTTCCCCCACGTTTTTTTTTTTTTTTCTCTTTGATATCAGGTAAGGTGGTACACGAGCATGGTTGGGAAAAAGTCTAACGCCAAGAAGCTCCTTCGGGCGTTACGAGAGGTATAGCAGGCGTGTTGTATTCCAGAGTGCATGCCCCGGAGTGTGAAGTCCTTTCTATTTTTTTTCTGGGGGGGGCAGAGAATCTTAGCGACAAACACATTTACGTACCTGGTACAAGAAATGGTAAGAAGGAGGGGGAGAGGAGATGCTGGCTTTGGGCATTTCATTGGACAAGAGGAACGGGCAAAAAAAACAGGCTTTTCCCGGGTCATACCCCCAACCCAGGTAGTGTTTGATTATTCACGGGTCGGGTCGGGTCGGGTCGGGTCGGGTCGGGTCGGGTCGGGTCGAGTCAGGAGGTTCTCGGACTCTCATGGATCGGGTCGGGTCATCCTTACCCGACCCGACCTGGCTTGACCCGCGAGGTTTGATCCCACCCGTGAAAAAGTCCTGAAAGAACAGAAACAAAAACGAAAGCACAAAAAAAAATGAAATACTGTGGCTCAGCTTGTTCCCTTCCCGCCACAGACGCCGCAGCTATGACTGGTCACTCCGTCAACTTTCCTATTGCTGCAAAGAGCGATGTGATGAGCTCGCACAGGGTTACAAGGTTTCGAGATCGTTTTTCAGCGCTCGTTCTGTCGACAACGACGGTAACGGTGCTATATATGTTACGGGGACCATAGTAAGTAGGACCTATGGTACACATAAAAACCCATATATTTACCTATTTTTACTCACAATAGGGGTGGGCTCTCTCGTGATGGCAGGACGCGAAGTAGAACATGGAAGAATCAACCACAAAGTGCCACTTTTTCGGCCCCCCCCCCTCCCCCCCCCCCCCCCCCCCCCCCCTGGGTACATAGGAAAACGTACCCACGCGAGAAACATGCCGGTTGTCTCTACGTACACCAGACGTTTCACCCGTACACATGACCATCGCGTACATCTCGCATCATACTCTCGAACACTCTCGCTTTCCCCATTGTTTCTTTTGGGCGGTGAACGCCCACGAATCAGCAACAAAACCCATGGAGTCCTCTATTACGGGGGGTCATAGCAAATAGGACCAAATATTGTTGGTAAAAATAGCGAAATATATACCTGGTAGGTTTTTGTGTGTATCGTAGGTCCTATTTTAATATGGTCCCCCGTAATAGGACCTCGAGATAGCGGCACCGACAACAAGGACACCTTTCGGAATTCCCGAACCGGTAGTATCTACCACCTCTGATCCGAAACATAAGGGTCATTTTGATCCAACATTAATATCCCAACGGTCCCAATATTTCGGGCCAGAGATACAAGGATCATTTTGATTCAACATCAATATCCCAACCGCCCCACTATTTCGGGCCGAGAGCGGTATGCGGCAGCACGAGCGCCCAGCAGTTCGGGCGTGAGATCATGCTGCGCCCGCGCCCGACGAATTTTCTCGCGCCGAATCTCGGGGGACACCCGACTCGTTTCGTAATCCCCCATCCACGCGAGCAGAAGTGGCCCGTTCGCTGTGTGTAGCGTACGTACTGCTGTCGTCGTCGTCATTTGCTCCACCGTCAGTTTTTTTCCCTCTCTGCCGCCCCACGAGGGCCTTAAGAAGAACTCGAGGCTTGCCTGGTACGTTTTTGGAGGAGGTTTCAGCGGCGAGCTCTACAGTAGTCCAAAAATACTCGACCGCTCTGGACGAAAACATAAGGTCCGTCAAGATATTGATGGGGAGACCAAGCGGTCCTTTCCATTTTTTTTCCGCCGAGAGCCGGCGCCCCCGGTGGCTTGGGTGGTAGATGGTCCGCGTGCCTACTACCGCGAGATCCATTTCGCGGGTTCGAAGTCTCACCCAGTGCATACCGGGCTCGGAAGGACTTTTTTGCTTGCGTGAAATGGCGATCCAATCGTCGAAATGGAGTTTTTGCGGCGTGTGCATGAAAGGACGGAGTCAACGTTAAAAAGAAGTTTGGGTGAGACAACTCTGCTCCTGACCTGTGGTCAACTACAAATACAGTCTAGGAGAGGCGCAACGAAGTATGGGCGGGACCACAGGCCGGCGCAGGAGGCCTCATCCGATCCAATACTTACATTAACCCCTTTAGAACCGCAGTCCCGTTTTGGGGACAAATTACTTGAAATTTGAGTGGTTTGTCCCCAAAACGGGACTGCGGTTCTAAAAGGGTTACATGATCCATGTTAGAGAGACGGAATACAACAGTAACATGGCGATCCAATCGATGGACTCAAAATTTGGCACAAATAATGGAACCATGGATGATATCGAAATGTCTCGGAATTTGTATCGCAACGAGGTCAGTTCTTCTTTTCGCTCCCGAAACCTCGGGAGTAGAGTTGGTCGCAGCTTTCCTTGAGACCATCCCACCCACCCGGCGGTAGGATTAGTATTATCATGCTTGTATACCCAGATCATTTACAGGTACTAACCCCGCGCAGAGTACGTGATACACTATTGATAGTCTACTCAGCGCGGGGGGAAATACCAGACGAGACCTCCTGCCCGGCGCAGGAGGCCTCATCCAATCCAATACTTACGTTAAAATGATCCACGGTAGAGAGGCAGAATACAACAGTGTGGCGAACAGCGCGAGAGCGTGAGTTTAGTTGACAACGTTCGATGAAAATCGACGAGCTGTGAAAAGGCTGTGACCCCTGGCATGCGCGATAAAAATGAAGGCACGTACCTTGGGGGGGGGGGGGGGAAGAGGGAGGGACTCCCTGCGAGCGAGCACGGTTTGTCCAGAAGATCGCCAAGGGTAAAACTTCCTGACGAGTTGAGCTGAAGAGTAAAAGTGATGATTAATTTATAAGAAAAGAAGAAAGGCAAAAAAAAGAGCAGTACTTCGTATACCAGCCTAGGCTCAAGGTTGGTTGAAGGTGTTGCTATGAGGTATGAAGGCTTTGCTCAGATTGGGTATCACTACTCTGTGGGCGTAAATATAAGAACCGCTTAGTATTGCTATTCATGCATTAACGGCCCTTATAGTCCATCCCAGAGTGGTAGTGTAGGTGTTTTTATTGTTGGCGGGTCCATACTGCAGTAGCATTGATCGCAGTATTGCAGTTGCTAATGGGCTCTCGATTCTTTGCTTTTGCTTTACTGTAGTTGCTGCTGCTGCTGCTGCTGCTGCGCGTCATATTATTTTTTTCGTGTATTAGCGATATGCTTGTTCTACCTACAGCAGTGCTCTGGATGCCACCTTTTGTTTTTTTTTTCTTCCTCCACGCAACCTGTTTTGTGATTTCGTGATTTTCCACGCGCGCGCTTTGTTTTGCGGTGGCGGTGTGTTCCTCCCTGCCTGCGTGTGATATTACGCGGTGCATGCCCATCTTTTGCCGGCGTTAGTTTTGTGCCTTGTGCCGCACCCGTGGGGGGCATGCAGGCAGACGAAGGACCGCGGTCGATATCCGACCAAAGACCGGTACTCGTACATACGTATCCGGAAAGGTGCGTCGCACAAAATACGCCGCACAACATGATCCAGACGCGGTGCTGCGACCTGAACCAATCGGCTTCAACAGCATGCAGATAATCCGTCTAGGCGTATAATAGTATCTGACACCCTACGCCTCTCCCCCCCCCCCCCCCCCCGGAACGGGCTCCGGGGGTTGCGTTCCGCGCTCTTTCGCGTGTTGGGGGATGGGGCAGGCGGGAGTGCGCAACACGCGCACGACGGAGTTTTTCCAGGGTAGGACGGTCCGCTGGGGGCTGGCGTGGTCTTTCACGTCGGAAGGCATGGTCGGGGATAAGGTACTGTAAAACGAGCGATATGCCTCCACAGCGAGGTAGTAGATTATAGTGCGGTAGACTGACTGCAATGCTACTGCCGGCTGCAACTGCGGGAGGCTACAGTGCGACAGTATTGCCGCCTCACGTTCCTGGGGGACTCTCCTCAAGTAAGGGGGCTGTATAATCTCTCTCGCCTATCGCCCGACTTCCGAGAAACATTTTGTTGGGTAGTCAAGTCCGACGCGCAAGCAAGATCCCATGCCTGGTACGGGATACACAGGCATTTAAAGAAAAAAACAAGCAAATGTTGTATTCGGATTCTAAACAAGTCTGTTGGTTCTGTCCTCAGTTTGAGGAGCCGTGTCAGGATAGTTCACGCCTCGGAAGGATCATACAGATCGTCTGGCTACAGTAGATCATCTATCAGCTCCTCACCTACCGTTGTTTGTGCGGGATCTATCTATCTGTAGCAGCACAGATCCAACCCAGGAAAGCATGTGCTAGATCATGCAGATTGTACAGGTCCTACCTGGCAACACGAACTACTGTAGCTCATACGAATCATTCAGATCATAACATATCGGGAATATATGATCCATCTGCCTTGAATGGTCTAGATAATGAAGTAGCAATCGATGATCTGCAGATGATCTGCCCGAGCCATAGAACCTTTGGTCTCCAAGGCGCAACCTCACTATCTGTCATAGCACAGCTCAGTGCGGTAGGCGGGAGGAGTGGGGGGGGGGGGGGGGGGGGGGGGGGGGAGGGGGTACGCTTGGAGTCAAACCTTTCTGTCCGTTTTGGGGGCCGATTCGCGATTGAAGAACTACGTAGCCTACTTTATGTTTTGCAATCCCCTCGTGTGCGTATGTGTGTGTTCTGTGTTCAGTTCTGCTCGCTACATGTCCACTCCAGAAGACAACAGGGTTGCCTATCTATTCGTTAGAACTCCCGGTCGGAGTGGCGGTACACTTCTTTTCCTAATGTATACGGGTGTGGCCGTTTTTTGTTTGCTCGTTGGGATATGGAAGTCCCCATGTTTTGCACCTGGAAAAAACTTCACCGGGTAGGCATCTACTCTGCCGTCGTATCACTCAAAAGCGTGTGTGTGCGTGTTTGGACACGGAACGGCGACGGAGGTGGCTTTTTGGGGGCGGGACGTACACACGGCGTTTGCACAAATCCATACATACATCTGCAACTCCCAAGCAAACGGGAAACGGGGACGAAAATCAACCTTTCCCCGGATCGAGGACTCGATTGCAACTCTGTTGTGTTTGCGATTACACTCCATTTTTGGTTTGTTTTTTCGCTGTACTGTTTGTTTTTAGTTTTGTTTGTGTGTTTTTAGCTTGATTTATGTCGAGAGTTTGAAAATGTCGCCGCCACCGCTGACGCCGCGGGTCATCACCAATCACCAATCGCCGCCCAACACGACCACGATGCTGATCATCATTTGTCAAATTTATCGCGTTTTTTTTTGTCGTTGTTGTTGTTGTTGTTGTTGTTGTTGTTGTTGTTGTTGTTGTTGTTGTTGTTGTTGTTGTTGTTGCCGTTGTTGTTGCTGTTGTTGTTGTTGTTGTTGCTGCTGCTGCTGCTGCTGCTGCTGCTGCTGCTGGTGTTGTTGTTGTTGTTGTTGTTGTTGTTGTCGTTGTCGTTGTCGTTGTTGTTGCCGTTGCCGTTGTTGTTGTTGTTGTTGCTGTTGTTGTGTTGTTTCGAATCGGTTCGCTTGTTTTGCTTTCCCTTTGGGTTTTGTTTTCCTTACCTCGGGATAGCGACCCGTCGCCGCCTCCGACCGCCGTCGTTTACCACGACCACCACCCAATCGCTGATCACCGTCGATCGGCCTTTCGCCGCGTTCGCATACGCCGCCGCCGCCGCCGCCGCTGCTGTTGATGCCGCAGATTCCCGACGACCCAAGCGTGAAGGTTTTCTCCAAGAAGAAGGCTGCGGACAGGATGCAGCACAGCCTGCGCAGCTTCTCCGTTCCGCTTCGGCCGACCTCCGCCGCCGCCGCGACTACAACAGTCGCGACGACAACCAACACAACGACAACCGATTCTCCCAAAAATGCCGCGGAGTCGTTGCCCCCGGCCCCAGCCGCCGTCGATTCCGGTCAAGGCGTGACTGGTGCCGGCGGCGGCGGCGGCGGCGGCACTCCTACCAAGATAACCGTACCGGCGAACCTACCGGCGAGCGCGGCCGAGGTGGTGGAGAGGGTGACGCGATCGCTGACGGCGTTCAAGGAGGCATGTATTATTTTACCACTAATACTCGTGACCACGTACCTTCTTCTTGCGGCATGTTGTGCTGACATGGCTGCCGTGTGTGTGGGAGAAGTGCAAATTTCTGGTCGACCAATTCAGTACGCAGGCTGTGGTAGTTGCCGCGTGTGCGTGAAACGTCTTTCTCTAGCCGTTGTACCGATAGGTATGACATGGCAAGGACACACATGAAACAGAGATACTATACATGATGCGATGATGCGCTGTTTGATTTTTCTGTTGGCGTTGGTCAGGAGTTTCGGAGTTCGGGGTTTCGTCTTGGACGTTTTTTTCATGTTCGCGGGAGCACTACCGTTATCCCCCCCCCCCCTCGCTAGTACTCCCATTGCTGTCTCTGGAAATGCCTACACCGGAAATTAAATTAACTCATTGAAGCTGTCGTCCATATGCAAGTCCGCCTCACAAGCGATTCTTAGTAGGATGCAGCTCACCCTTCGTGCGACTCGCCAGACACCTCACGGCGCTTCGCGCTTGGTGCAAGCAATGTCTGCCTGGTCGGTGAAAACCCGACATGCTCCGTCCCGGCATTGTAGGGATGCGAGGGTCTATGATCATACGACTACGGCCATGCATGAGATCGAGTACATCTCGCCTATCGAGTACACCCCCCCCCCCCCCCCCCCCCCCCCCGCTCCGTCTCGAAAGGGATGCGTGGTCAATGGTCAAATGACTAAGGCAATCAAGACATGAGTACGCCCCCGCCCCCCACTCTCCCGCCCCGTCCCTCGCCCGCGTGAGTAAGGCGTGGGTGTGGTTTGAGCCTTCGATATGCATGCAAGTCTGATTGGTGTGTGGTGCAAGAAGTGAAACGAGGTCTTGGCTTAACATTCACGTTTTTAAATGGACACCTTCTTTGCCGCCGACACTGACGCGACTCTTACGAAACTTCCAAGTACGCACGTCGGCCCCCAACCCGCGCCCTTGCGCCTTGAGCCCTTGCGCTTGTGATAATTATATATCGGGGCTACGGTAAGGAGGAGCGCGCATATTGTCGCTATGTTCGGTGGTCCTTTGAAAATAGTTACATAGATACGTGCTGCTATCGTGAGATCAGGCCCAGCAGTAGGACCTCTAAACGACGTCTTCCTATCCCCCCTGCCTGACGCCGCTCCATCCGTCTGTCCGCCTGTTTCTGTGTCTCTCGCCCTCTGCCCCTCTCCCTCTCCCTCTGCCCCTCTCCCTCCCTCTCCCTCCCCACGCATGCCTCCCTCCCTCTCCCTCTCCCTCCCTTCGTCCCTCCCTCTCTCCCTCCCCCCTTCGCCCCCCTCCCTCTCCCCCTCCCCCTCGCCCTTTCCGCCCGCACAGGCCGATATCAAGATGGTGGCTGCCTACGAGGACGAATTCCTCGCCTATGACAGCGGCTTTTTCGCAAACCCACCCACCGTGCAACAGGCCGACGCTACTGCCGGTTTCGCTGGAAAATCCGCCGCCGAAGCCGCCGCCGCCGCCGCCGCCGCCGGTGGTGGTAGCGCTACCGGCGCCGTCGCCGCAACCGAGGAAAAACCGGCAAGCCGCTTCCAGTGCGAGGCGCGCACACCTACCACACAGTCCGCGGGGTTACAGCAGCAGGAGCAGCAGCAGCAGCAGCAGCAGCAGCAGCCTTCACCTCTCTTCGCCTTCGAGCTGGAGGTCCACGGCGCGGCGGAGTGGGGGGGTGCCGCGGCGGCCCGGGCGGCTGTCCAGGTGTGGGCGCGGCTCGAGGAAGGGGGCGATCGCGGCGCTTTTCAGCGGCTCTGGGAAGCGCTGCAGCAGGACGTGCTGAGGCAGAACAGACGGTGGAGGAGGGAGATGGCCCGGCTTGGAGAGGCCGGGGGTCGGCGGCGTGAGGGGGGACGGGGAGAAGCAGGAGGAGGAGGAGGAGGAGGAGGGGGAGGGGCATGATAAGGTGGTGTAGGGGGGGGAGGAAGGAGGGGGATAAGAAGAGGACAATGGAGAGAGGAGGGAGATGTTAAGCGAGGAGAAGGAGGAGGAGGAGGACAGATAGTCGGGAGGCAGGGAAGCGGGAACGATGGATATATCACTTTTGAGGATGGCTATACTCTTTATATCTTTTTTTTGTACAGTATCAACAGTAGCCAGTAGCCTACCGAGTCGCTGATCAGTAGCCTCATCGCCTATAGCGAGGCAAGCGACGGCGACACAAGCTGCTACGGCGGTAGAAACGGCGCGGTACAATCTATCAAATGCCAATTTCGTAGATATGCGCCACACCAAAGTGCCGTTTCGTGGAATGTCAGCATTTCAAAAGCTAGGGAGTTGCAAGAATGGTACCACCGACAAATGAAGGTCACGGGTCTTCTGGACTGCCTGTTGTCGTAAGAAGGTCCCCGTGACATTGAACCTTAACATACATGGAAGGCATGTTTAGTTATGGGGATGAACACGAGTTTTGCTCGAATTGGCGACAGGCATGCTCACTCCTCGCACACCCTCTGACTTCTCTTTTCTTCTCCTCGTCTCCCTGTCAGCTCGGGACACCACCGACAATCAACACGACTGACTGACCTTCGAGCGCCATGCATTTGGTAGTATTCCGGCCGGAGCAAAATGAAGCTCATGCAACCAGCCGGCTGTTCCCGCCTGACACTGCTTGCCCCTCTGTAGACATTCTGACGTAACTCAGAAGCCGTGCCACACGCTTCATGCGGAGGTCTCGCTAATAGGTTATGAGCCTTGATTTTCGCAAGCATTGCCGGAGCTGGGAGCCATCAGGACCATCGAGCGAAAACCACGAACGACTGCTGCTGGAGATGATGCGTCCACTGCGAGGTTGTTGTCCGCAGAGTGGTCGGGGCCATCGTCATCTTGAGCTGTTGCCGCGAAAGACACCCACGACTCTGCACAGAGCTGCCCAAACCATCGTCATACAATATGGAGTTGCTGCTGACAATATGGAGTTGCTGCTGCGAACTATCATTAAAGGTAGTAGTGCTAAAACTGCTGCACATTTTGGACTGAGCCCTGACAAAGGAATTCACCTCTATACGACATACAGTAGTTTTCGAGTAATTGTCTGGTTCGAAACTACTACTTGCTGCTGCTGCTGGAGTGAGAACGGCTGTGTATATTCAGCGTTCGATTGCAAGGAGGGTGTCATTCGAATCGATTGCCCGGATACATATTATAGGGTTGCTGCTACATACGAGAGGAGCCAACTGCTGAAGTACAGGAGATATGGTAGCCTTACCAACGCCTTGGGAGCGTCAAGCAGCTCAGCGGTTGGAGCCTCGAGTCTCTCGACGACTGGTGCAACAAGGCCCTCCCGTTCAGCATCCAGGCATCTTCCACACATTCGAGGCGCAAGCCAGGTCGACGGGCAAAAGCCACCACATCGGAGGCTTCCGACTTTTGCTCTTGAAACCTTTTACTTATTTTACTACAGGGACGTATTATCAAGACCAAGGGTCGCCCCACCGCGGGGTCGCCTGGAGAGGCGTTTCACGGGATTACTGCAAACTATTATCAGTGCGCAGAATGATTATGCAAACTGTCCTGCATACCAGGTATAGAATACGCGCGAACGGCCTGTCATACAATTACTAAAATTCGGTAAAAAATGGTGTATAGACGAGACCTATCACGCAGCTTGCAAAGCTGAGTATCAACTATTTAATCAGTCGAACTCGCAGCTGACGTATTTCATAATCTTATAAAGACATACTACACGTTTGGGATTGCCGGAAACACTAGGAGGCGTTCTACGATAGAGGTCCACTCGAAATTTCTGAGGCTCCTCACTTAAGGAGCTCCATACCTCTATCGTAAAACAAAATATCGGAAATGTGCTACCTCTATCGTAAAACGGGTCCTAGTACTTCACGGAATCTCGCTACGAGTACAGCACTACTGTTCGTCGGGACTGTCGGAGATTCCGGAGTCGTTGCCGCACCAGCATCAACGTGAGGTCGCGGGAGGGCCTTTCTTTCGTGATCAGGCCACGCTACGAACATCCTTTTTTTTTTTTACTTTTGCCGGGGGAGAACGTCTTTTGGAATCGCTGCATCATCATCACCATCGATCGCAGTAAGGGCAGTGCTGGAACATCGCTTCGGGGCTCGCTGTGTTACGCTGTTGTTGTTTGGGACTGGGCGAGCATCATTTTCTGGAGTTGCTGCACCACACTCGACTGAATCACGAGGAGGAGGTGCATCTGCATCGCGCTCAGGAGGCCACAGCAGCTTGACGGCAAGACCGTTCATTTGGTGTGTATCAGCATCACACGTCTTCTTCTTTGGGCGGGAGGGGCAGAAACGAGGAAGCCGCTATTAATACCTTGTACTCGTTAATGCAGCTCGACTGGTGATACTATAATGCCAGGTACCTTTTGGGACCCCAGGGTCTCGTACAAGACTAGAGACTCAATCGGTGACAATTGACCGCTTACAGCCGAGGCCATAAGAGGAGCTTTTTTATCTCTCTATTAATAGTTAGAAGAATCAGCATGGACACTGGTTTTGGGTGTGCCGGATATCGACGGGTAGAAATAACGGTTCAATGTGAAGAGCACACACACCTTCATCTAACGCCAGGGTCTACGAAGTCAAGCCACTTAACCCCATTAGTACCGCAGTCCCGTTTTGTCCTCAAATCACTTGGAATTAGACTGGTTTGTCTCCAAATCGGGACTGCGGTACTAAAGGGGTTAATCGGCGACCCGGTACAGCTTACAGTTTACAGCCGTATTTACTCGCCAGGCGAAAAAAAACTAAAACGAGAGGCCGAAACCATGCATAAATAGGTCTGTAACGAAAATTATAGAAACGTTTGGGCCAAAAAAAAAAAGAAGGTGCTCCCCGCGTCGAAAAAATCGGTCAAAAATTCCAAACTCTGCACCGAACGACTTCCAAAAAATCATGTACCCGTGCCAAACACCGTGGCGACGGGAGAAGTGACTGACGTTATTGTACTCATTCCCTCTGGTTCCCGCGGCAAATCTCCATGGGAACCAACCCACCGTATACCCAACGGTGTCCTATGGGGGTCCGTGGTGCGCACCCCACGGGAACGCGTGGGGGACGTCCCACGGTGTCCCGCGGTACATACCGTGGGTATTCCCAATCATTCCCAAAAATCGTGCCAACACCCGCTCCCAAAAAATATGTACTGTACCCACTAGGGTTGTAGGGTCCCAGACAGACGTGCAACTCTAATCCCACGTGATCCAAAAACGCATGCCTCTACGAAATACAACAGCAGTAGTACACTAAATGGAAACAACAAAAAAACACGAAGCTACAGAAACAGCAGCGGTACCAAAAGTGTACGAAAAGTAAAAGAAAACCTACAGGAGAAAAAACGGTGGGAGCCCTGTCCGCTTGCCTGTCTGTGGTTGCGATGCAAGCGCCTTTTCACGCGGTGCAGACGGCACCGAGCCAGACAGGAGCTCTCTCTGGCGTCCTTGTGTATCGGTGTGTGTACTTTTCATGTAACTGCCCCCTTTCCTAAAGCCGCATGACACATAGTTTACAGACACCACAGGTGTATGTGTGTGTTTTCCTTCGTGCAATCGCCTTGTTCAGTCCCACGACACAGACTTTACAAGACACTACAGGCTGAAGCCCTCGGCCAGAGTCCGCACGACGAGCCTCGCGTGTCCCTTCTTCATCCCGTACTGCACCAGGTCCTCTTCGAGCACGCCTCGCAACGCCTAGGCAAAACCAAACAAGCACGGCGACAACAACGAGGCAACGCAAGTTCAGGGACAGTGACGAAGCAAGCGGGCACGTGGAGCGAAAAAAATCAGTACGTAGGGACATAGGACAGCAGCCTTCAAGGATAAAAGTGACGGGAACAAAAAATCACTCAAACCAAGCAGGACAACGACAAGCGGACGCGAAGCAACAATCAGTACCGCTTGGGAGAGGCAGGGTTATATGCAGGTCGTATGGGAGGGCGAACAAGTATTTGCAGCACCCGCCGGGGTGTGTGCAGGTCTTGACCTCGTGCACATGCCGATACAGCAGCGTACGCAGCGGCGCCATGTGGGCATACAGCAGTGCATGCAGCGGCACAAACGCTATCGAAAATAGACACGACGAAATATAGCTAGCGGCAAGCCTATCATGATATTCTACTGGAGCACCAGCCGGCGGCACCACAAGGTGCGTGAATGCGATCGCGACCGCAATCGGAATGAGCGCAACAATTGAAATTATCTGCCAGGTTCAACTAGTTCTTCTGGAAAAAATGTCATAGTTATCACCAGGCATAATGCATATCAATATTTCCCTTCCGGAATACACCATCATTTCTGCTTTTCAGGGAGGGAACAAGACACCATTTTATATAAAAACCGCACCTCTCCGCTGTCGAAGCCGTCGGCGACCAGGCTGCGGGCGTACCGCGCCGCGTCCGGCCGGCGTATCTTCAGCCCCGACAGCCAACCGGCGAGCCTTTCCTGGGCGGCGGCATCGTCGTCCGAGTCGTCCAAGTCGCCGCTCGCGTTTCCCTCGTTTACAGGCAGTACCGACTGGACACCGCCCGCGTCTGCGTCTCCGCCCCCCCCTCCCTCCCTTCCCTTTCCTCCTGCTCCTCCTTCTCCTCCCACTCCTCGTTCCCGTTTCTCGGTTCCGCACCTCAAAAACTGTTTCGTCAAACCCTTGCCGGAAGGATCTCGGGGATCTTGGCTCGTGCCGCCATCATCGCCACTGACCCCGCTCCCGCCGCCCGCGCCGTCGACGCCGACCTCACCGTCCAGCGCGATGAGGTCTTCTCCTGGCCCGTCTCGGCCATCGTCGCCCTGACCCCGGTCGACGTGTTGTCCGCCGCTTTCATCGCGGCAGTTCTCACCGTTGGCGCTTGTGCCGCCGCTGTCCCTGCCGCTGTCCCTCCTCTTGCTCCTGGCCACGTCACTGCTGTCGTTGCTGTTGTTGTTGTTGTTGTTGTTGTCGTTGTCGCTGTGGCTATCATTGCTATCGCGGTCATCGTCGGTGTCGTTGTCGGTGACGTCGACCGCATTATCGTCGACATCAGCTTCAACTTCAACGTCAACATCAACATCGCCGTCATCTTTGTCCGAACCGCGTCCTCCGACGCCCAACAGCAACGAAGGGGCATCGTCTGCGCATTCGGATTCGCAATTGGAGCCGACCTGCGGCGGCGGCGGCGGCGACGGCAGTGATGGTTCATCGACGCCTGCCAACAATGAGGGGGCCTCGGCGGCGGGTACGGACGTCGATTGATTCTTCAATTCCGATTCGGAATTGGAATCGGAATCCGTCTGTGGTGGTGGTGGTGTCGATTGATTCTCCAATTCCGATTCGGAATTGGAATCGGAATCCGTCTGTGGTGGTGGTGGTGGTGGTGTTGGGGGTGGCGGTTCACCGACGCCCAGCAACAGCGACGGGGCATCGGCAGCAGCTCCGAACGTCGCCAACTCCGCCCTCGCTGCCCGATCATCATTTGGACCCGTCTCTCCTGCCGCCGGTCCAACGCTCGACCCGCTGGCGTCAGCACCGTCACCACGGCCAACACCAACATCACCGTCACCACCAAGAACAACACGACGACCACCACCAACGCCGGCAGCGGCGGCGGCTGCGGCAGCAGCGGCGGCGGCTATCTCGTAGTTCTTCAGGACGTCCTCCAGCGCGCGCTCCAGGGACAAGGCCTTTTGGCGGTGCATGTCCGCCTCTTCTTTCACGTCTCGGAGCTTGTTCGCCACCGCCGACAAGTGCGTCCGCTCTTCTTCCTCATCTCGCCTTTTTTTTTTTTTGTCCCGTGCCACACAAAAAACGCACACACGCACATGCACATACGTAGGGATAACGTTGAGAAGGGGGGGGGGGGGGGGGGTACTCCTGGCATCCTGGCATGCACGGCCGTCGTCGTATGACCATAGGCCCTCGAATCCCTACAATGCCGGGGCGGAGCACGTCGTCGGGTTTTCACCGACCAGGCGGATATTGCTTGCACAAGGGGGGGGGGGGGGGGGAGTGGAGGGGGCGAGAGAGGCGGGAAAAGTCGGTCCATTACACGTGTGAGAGAGCAAACACCTTAAACACACAACCTCAAACGAAATAATCCAGACGAGGCAGGCAGGCAGGCAGGCAGGGCGGAAGACCTCAAGCCGTCGAAAGCGAGGAGTTTTGTCTCCTGTGAAACAAAACTCTGGTAAACACATGTCTGGTACCTGCGAGCGGGATCACACACGACTAAAAGTGGGCGTGCGCCGCCGGCCGTTCGACATGCACCTCACTCCACAATGTGACGCCCCTTGCATGCGATAAGCCCCCCCCCCCCCCCTTCCCCCCAACTACCCCACAAATCGACAGACGAAGCACGACACACAACGCAAGAAGCACTGCGCGATCCTCTCCCCGGCAAGAGAACTCGCGCCCGGCATGCGCAAGCGCACACACGTGTGCATACCTTTACGCCGCTGCCACCGCCGTGTAGTTTTGAGCTAGAACTGACGAACGAAACACCGCTTCCCGCCCACCCGTCCCGCCACCCACCTTGCACCCCACCTTCTACGCGACGCCGCCCCTTCACGGCTGACTCGCACGACACATATGACACGACACACACACACAAAATCGACTCGAGGCGCACGACTCACACGGCATACGTACACAAAAAAATAAGAAAAAGCAACGCACGCACAACACGTACGTCAAAGCACGACACTCACGACACACGTATTCAACACACACACACACACACACACACACACACAAGACAAAAAAACGACACACACGAACAAACAAAGACACGCGACAACACAACAAAACAAACGAGACAACGAGATGCACACGATGCGCACGACACAACGACACGACACGCACTACACACGCACGACACACGCACGACACGCACGACACACCACGGCACGCACGACACGCGCCCCACCCCACCCCGCCCCGCCCCGCCCCGCCCCGCCCCGACACTCGGCTGGGCACACCGCGCACGCACGCCGCACGCACAGAGGAAACACGAAAGGTCTACCTTTGAGCCGCCGCCGTCCACGCGCCCCTCCTCTTCTTTCCATCAACCCCCACCGCGCCCCCCGACCCCAACCCCCTCCCCTTCGCTGCCACCGCTGCTGCTGCCGCCGCTAGCTTCTGTCTCCTGTAGCGCGCCCACTGGGGGTCCTCTCTGTCTTCCGCCTCCTCCTCGCTGGCCGTGCCCCCCCCCGTTATCTCAAACGCGATCTGGAGGGCGAGGCGGGTATAGGCCGGGGGCATTGGGCGGCAGCAGGGGTGGAGGTAGGAGTGGGGGGTGGGGGCAGGGCTAGGGACACGCACACCCTACACACCGATACAAAGTTGTCACGGAAGTAATGACGTTATTTCATTTTTTCGGTTTTCGTTTTTCCTACCCAAGAGAGGTAATATTCCTCTCCACAGCAGTTGTCGGAGCCTGTCCGGTGACCACGGACTTGCAGTGTGGCGAAGAGTTACACAGGAGAACAGCAACAACAGCAAACAAACACAATACATGGACCCACACGCTTACACACCTACTCGCATACATTTATATCACGGGACACACACAGCTGCTGCATCACATGGGTGATGGAATAACACCCTCCCTCGGCTGAACTTCGGAGCTTGTTTTAGAAAACGGGGGGAAAGTGCTAACGCCGAGCGATGCGTCTATGGACAGACCTCGTCGAAGTTATGTCCAGAAGTCACCATTTTTGTTGTGTTGTTCCGTCCTTAAGGCATTGAGAGAAGCGTCTCGGACGCTCGTCCCGGGGTGTATGTTATCTCGATTATAGTGTACGGTACACTAACAGACATCCAAGTCGTGGACACATACCCAAACGAGCACACAGAACACACCTACACAAAAAATGAGCACAAACGATGGGCACACACACCCACACGAAACACAAAACAACACAAACGTGTACCAGGTACCTGGCAACTCTTACGGCAACATACGATATACACAAACACGCAGGAAAAGAGACACAAACGAACACATCACGAAACCAAACAGCGTATGAATACCACAAAAAAACACACAACCAATCATGTACTTCTTGCGCACCTACTACTAGCTGTATATACCTACAAAATACGCACAGACAAAAACACAAACCACCAGACACACATCCACACCTCTTTCACAAATGCCTTGCGCCTGGCCGGAGCCACCTCCGCAACCTGGAACGACCCGCTGGTGATGTCGAGACCGTTCGCCCAGTCCGCCGCCGCTGCCATCGACCTGAACAACGCCACCTGACAGAAGGAAAAAAACAAAATGCGCGGCATAAAAAAACGCCCCCCCCCACACACACACACGCACGCACGCACGCACGCACGCACGCACGCGCGCGATCAGAAACACGTGCTATCGTTATTAACCCTTGTGGGGGCTCAGGTCAAGCGGCCACGTCATAGATACGCTGCACCTGGTAGTATTTTACGGTTAGGGCAAAACCTTATATTTCATAGGGAGAGCGCCGGTGGCTTGGAACAACGCCGCCTGAACACAACAGTCGCGACACGAACGACCGCGCGCACACACGCGGACGTGAACACAAATTGCCACCCGACAGACACAAAAACGCACGCGCTGAACACATTGCGCACGACAAAACAGGAGCAACGCCCACACCCAACACACAGGCACGAAGAGAGAGAGAGAGAGAGAGAGAGAGATGCATGCAATCCGAATCAAACACCGGTGAGCACGACGCACAAAAACGGGCAGAACAAAGGGCCCTGCATCGCGCGGGTTGCTGGCCACTGACCACGAACGACAACAACGACTGTTCAAGTCTCCTCTCGGCGCCTCCAGCCAGCCATCCTTCACCCCCCCCCCTCCCCTCACTTCACGGCGATAAACTTCACCTTGCCGCTCGCCCTCTCCAGCATTCGACCGCTTTCATTCATCACCACCCAGCGGTTGCCAGACGCGGCCGCCTGCCCCCCGGCCCCGGCTCCCAGCTCCCCCTCCACCCCTCCAACCCCCCCCGCCCCGTCCTCCTCGTCTTCCTCCTTCTCCTCCTCCTCCTCCTCCCCCCCCCTCCCTCTCGCAAGACCTTCTCCCTTTACCCCTCCTCCTCCTCCTTCTCCTCCTCCTTCTCCTCCTCCTCCTCCTCCTCCACCGCCGCTGATGTCCCCCCCACCCTCGCCCTCACCTTTACCCTCGCCACTACCACCACCACCACCACCACCACCACCACCACCGTCGCCTGAATTTCTGCCACCATTCGCTACCACTACCGCTGCTGCTGCTGCTGCTGCTGCTGCTGCTGCTGCTGCCGCCGCTGTAGGTGCCGCCGACGAAGGCGAGCACGAAGAAGGTGTTGCTCCGGCGGCCTCCAGGAGCCGGAGGGGTCCGGCCCGGCCGAGCTGGCGGGCGACCGCGGCAGGGTCGCGGCCCCAAGCGTCGGGCGGGAAGGGGGAGGCACCGGCGGAGAGCAGGCGCTTGACGCACTCGGTCGACCCATCTATGCAGGCTGTTTTGTATTGTTTTGTTTCATTTAGTTTTTTGATGTGTTTTTATATTTGTTTGGATTATTTGTTTTTGTTTAAAACGATTTTTTGACATGTTCGACGGGGAGAACGGGGGCATTGGGGAGGGAGGGAGGGAGGGAGGGGAGGAGGGAGGGGAGGAGGCCGGCGGTGGGGGTGGGGGGGGGGGGGGGTGAGTGGATGGGTAGCTGGGTGGATAGGGGGGCAGGTGGGAAGGGTTGATCCATAGAACGCTACTGCTGTAGTAAAGTATATGTTGTGTCGCCCGCCTCACGGTCCCGAAGACAAAAAACTCTTTTGTCATGACTGGCCCCAATTACCGGTTTTACCCATCCTCGACCGAAAGAAGAGAAAGGCCGGCCTCGTTCATACCCGTATATGATACCTGGTACACACGTGTCTTGTCCTTTTTTATATCCTACATTTACATTTTGACCAAAATGAAGCGGCGTGCTCGACCAACGGGCGTTGGAAAGAAAAACAAAAGAGAAGAGGCCGACCACACACACACACGTGAAAACTGCATAGCAGGTAAACACACAGAGAGCTTAACGACCGGCCAAGTCAACTCGGTCTTCCGTCAAAATCTAACAACCAACCCGTCAAAATCTCACGCGACCATTCCGTCCAGAATTCGACGACCCAGTAGGTGCTGCGAACGAACCAGCGAAAGCCAAGTGAAAATTTTAGTAGCATGTGCAGATTACGTCCTACCTATCCCCGGTACCAGGGACCATGTCACACGCTAGCGATAGCACACACCCCCTCGGAGGATTATTCAACCTGGTACTGCTTGTGAACGGGGAAAGCGCAAAACGCCGAGCGAGCGATGCGTCTGTTACCACTCTGGATTGAACGTCTTCGAGATATTTTCCCAAAAAAGCCACCGTTTTCGTCTTTGTGCTTGCTTGCTGCCCCCCCCGCCCTGCTTTTCGGAAGAAAGCAAAAAAAAAAAAAATCCTCTCGGGGATTTTTGCATCCCAGAAGGGCAAGAGTTGTGTCATCCTTCTGGTGTTACACAGTACCTCTCTCTCTCTCTCTCTCTCTCTCTCTCTCTCTCTCTCTCTCACCCTCTCTACCGAAAACCCCTCCCCCCCCCCCTTCTCACCGAAGTGGAGAGGCGTTCTCGCATCCTGATCGCACACGTTCGGCGCCGCGCCCGCGTGAAGCAGCTGCTTCACGCACTCCGGCGAGCCAGCCTCGCACGCGAAGTGCAGCGGAGTTCGCTGAAATACGCGACGCAATTGGGGGGGGGGGCGGGGCGCGGGGTTGGGGTTGGGGTGGGCGAAGACGGTGGCGAGGTAGGGGGGGGGGGGAGGGGGGCAGAGGGGAGACTACGTCACATTCAAGGTCCAAGCTCAAATACCGGGGTGTGAAACTTTGAAGGACTCGTTGAATCTATGCCGCGAACGGTGCCGCGCTAAAGCGGGAATTTTTTCCCAGGGCTCTTCACGGGTCAGGTTAAAACCTCGCGGGCCGGGCCGGGTCGGGTCAGGGTAACCCAGCGCGACCAGTGAATTTAGAAGACCTCCTTACCCGACCCGGCCCGATCCGACCCCGCCTGGCCCGTGACCCGGCCCGGCCCGCGATGTTTTGAAGACCTGAGCCCGACCCGAGGGTCGGGTCATGGCCTGTGAAGAGCCCTGAATATTTTTCCTTCACCCGATCTCAAGTCAATCAGCACCGGCGGCGACAGCGTTCGAACCCTCTCTCTCTGCTGCTGCTGCTGCTGCTGCTGCTGCAAAAACAAACGTGCCGGCGCTGTTGGAAGACGTTTTTCTGTCTTTGGCCTCGGGGCGGCGTCGAACAAAAACAAACGGCGGCCGTTTTATTCGCCCTTGGCAGGATAATCACCACCACCACACCACCACCACCACCATCACCACCACATTCTGCTGGACTGCTGCCGCTGCTATATGCAAACCCTATACTTTGTTTTGTTAAAAAATGACAACAAAAAAACTAGCCAAACGAAACCACTCCGGAATAGGTACACCGCAACTATCGCCGCCACTACACCACACCGTCCGAGCCCAACCCAGCGCTCCCTAGCCCCCCCGCCCCCCCCCCCCCCCCCCCTCCCCGACCATGGCGACCTGGACCCGCCAGAAAGACGAAAGAGGTACGTATACCAGTAGCCGAGAGGAGGAGTGGCTACATGCAGACACGTTCGGCGATAGAGGTGTTACAGCACATTTCCGCTGTAAGGGTTTCTGAATGACGGGGCTCCTCTACCCAAAACTGTCGCAATGCCAATCTTGTTACGAAAAATGACGTTTTTGAATATTTGGGCCATGGGACTATCCATGGAGATGGAGTTTGATTTTTGCTCAAGTAAGTTTTTTGGGTGAGGTATGGAGCGCCTTACGTGAGGAGCCTCATCCAAGATAGGGTGAACCCCTATCGTTGGAGGAAGAGGAAATGGATGCACAGATGTGCCCGTGTGGCAAAGCAATAGAGAGTGGGACTCACATGTCAAGAGTAGGAGAATGTGAAAACACGCAAGGAGGAACGGGATGTGTTGGAAGAGGAGATGAGGGAAAAATACGAATGTGACATGGAGGAGTTTGGTGCACTAGACAGCAGCGAGGGTAACGATGGCTATCCCAGGAGATAGATGGTGGCCACAGGTGTGCGAAACAGGAAGAGGATGAGAATAGCGAAAAGTTTCTACGTACAGGAAGATAAGGAAACAACGCAGTGAGCGCACAGATGTTGGAGGTGTTAGAGGTGTCTCCGTTAGGAGTAGGAACGGTGCTCTTTTTCGAAAGGGATGCGTGGTCAATGGTCAAATTACCAATGCAAGCAACAAATGAGTGCCCCCCCCCCCCCCCCCCCCCTCGGAAAATAAATCAACTAATCGAAGCTGTCATCCATAAGCAAGCCGGCCTCACGATCGGTTCTTAGTAGGACGCAGCTCACCCTTCATGCGACTCTCGTCGGACACCTCTCACGTTTCGCTTCGCGCTTGGTGCAAGCAGTCAATGTCTTGGTGCCTGGTCGGTGAAAACCCGACATGCTCCGTCCCGGCATTGTAGGGATGCGAGGGTAGGGTCTATGGTCATAAGACTACGGCCGCGCATGAGATCGAGTACATATCTCCTATCGAGCACACCCCGCCCAATAACACACCTGATCAGCGGCCCGAGCGTTAGCGTCGGCGCCGCCAGTGGTGAGCAGCACCCTCGCCGTCTGCCCCCTCCCTCGCATACACGCCGAGTGGAGCGGGGTCCAGCCACGCCTGGCGCGACAGGCCGCGGACGCCCCGCTCCGGAGGAGGAGGGACACCGCTGGCCCGTGGCCTGCGTGGGCGGCGCTGTGAAGCGCGGTCCATCCTGTCGTTGCGACATTGATGTGGACGTTTAAATGTTGTATCAGAGGCATTTTGTTACGGAGCGGTGTTTTTTTTTTTCTCTCCACAATAATAGTTCTAGTTTAAGATGTGATTCATTTTTTCGATCCTTGACGGTTTATAGCCTAGTATCGTAGCGTTAAAAAATACTTCTTGGTGACCGCTCCGCATAGATATATATTGGGTTAGAGTTGCGGAGATTTTTAGAGTGAGTTGTTTTCTAACACCGGTAGCCGCACGCTTCGTTCTGCGGGTTTTACTTGAAATGATTCTGACAGCAGAGTCTCAAAAAGGCATACCTTTCGTTTTGAGAGCGAACGTACGTGACGAGCTTTGTTCTAACGTCACGTTCAGTAGCTATTTACGGGGAGCCATAGTAAATAGGACCAAATAGTGTCAGTAAAAATAGGTAAATACATGGGTTTTTGTGTATACCGTAGGTCCTATTTACTATGCCCCCCCGCAATAGAACGCCTGGCTTCATCACGTATAGGGTTGAAGGGATAGACCCACGGATGAGCGTTACGTACCGCGAACGTTGTTGTTGTCGTTGTTGTTGTTTTTTTTTTTTTGGGGGGGGGGGGGGGCGATGACATGCCTGCCTCTGTATCCTCTGTATCCTCTTTAGAACGGCCTGCACACACGTTTCACACACATTTCGGAGGACAAACTATCAACATACATATTGGAAAATTGGACTCGAGAACAATGAAAAAAAGAGCAAAACTGGCCCAATTATTAATAGCATGAACAGCTGAACGGATACATCGAAAAACATCGCCGACCCCGCTGTGATTTGCCCATCTTGGAGGCGTTAGCACCCCCCCCCCCCCCCACTTCCCCCCCCTCGCCCCTTGGCTGGTATAGATACATGCAGGCTTCCTCATCCCATTGAAAGAACGCTTGCCCCCACGTCTCTCGCGGGACAAACTGATCGAAGTGAGACGATCGAACACGTTCGAAAACGAATCCACAACTCTTATCCCACGACCAAGAAAAGGAACGCTGCAAGCCTGTTGACAGGCATAAAAAGGGTACACAATCTAAAATCGCCCAAAGTGTCGCCGCTCTCTCTCACCATCCGCCTTGCAGGCGTTAACATCCCCCCCCCCACCCGGACCCAGCGCCCGAGATAATGCCTTCAGGTCTCCCGCGCTCGCCTCATCCCACACGCCCACCAAGACCTTGCCGGACCCCTCCCCGCCCCCTCCCACGCCCGCAACGCCCCCTCCTCCAGCTGGACCGCAGGGGGTGTTGTTGTTTCTGTCCCTGCTATACCCCCCCTTCCCGCCGCCTTTTCGCCCCTTGCATCCCGGCGGGCGGCCCTTCGCCGTCGGGCAGACGTTAATATCGTCGTCGTCGACAAGGAGGGATGTTTTCAACCTGCGCGATCGAAATCTTGTGGGGTCAAACATTGTTGTACATTCAGTACTTTCGACGTGGAGTATGTGATCACGCCTCGCTGTAGATCGCTGCACGCCCTCCTGTTGTACTGTACACCCTACTGCAACATCTCACAGCAAGCCCTCCTACTGCATGCCCGTCCAACTGACGACAAGCCTGTCCCAGTGGCTACTGCCACACGCCTCGCTGCCTACTATGCGCTCTATGGCAGGCTGTACTACTGCGCGTCCTCCTGCGCATCCTACGGTACTCTCTACGGCGCTAAGAATGCGGTATCAGTAGATGTTACCCCCCCCCCCCCCGCCTACTGTCGTACTGTCGACGTCCTACTGACTGTTGTTCACCCTATTTGTTTCAAGCCCTGCCGTTGATCATGTTGGCTGCTCCGGGTACGTCCTGCTGTGCGTCCTCTTGCACATCCCGCCGTACGCTCTACCACCTCTTGCACATCCTGCGCGGTCTTGACTGCAGCAGTAGCTCCTACCGAATATCACAAGGTACGTCGTACTGCAGCACGCCCTGCTGCAGTGCGCCCCTACTGCAGTGCGTCCTACCGCTGTACGCCCCCACTCTGCTGTACGTCCCACTGCTTGAGTACGCCCTACCGCTTCACCGTACGCCCTACTGCCTTCGCCCGTCCCACGGCTGTTGCGTTTCCCGTGGCTCCGCGTTTACAAGGTGAGCGGTGAACGGCAATCGTCGAGCGAGGCGCTTGTTTCTCACCCTTTCAGCCCGGAAGAAGATGACCCCATCGACAACCCGGCCGCCAAAGTCTCGCGAAAGCTCCCCCCCCCCCCCGCCCCGCCTCCCTCGTTTTCGCACTCGTCCGGCCTACGCGCGAGGTTGGGGTAGTTTTTTTGGGGTTGGTGTTGGTGTCAGTGTCAGCGTCAGTGTCACTGTTGGCGGTGGTGACCATAGCAAATAGGACAAAGTAATAATAGTAAACGTAGGGAAATACATGCTGTAGTGTTTTTGTGTGTGCCGTAGTGCTATGAGGCTTACTTTAGATTGGGTAGGCGATTGGTTCGGTTAACCTTTTACCTATAGCCCAACGGACCAAGTAAGACCTTCGCCCTTTTAGAGCCGCAGTCCCGTTTTGGGGGCAAACCACTCAAATTTCAAGTAGATTTTTTCCAAAAACGGAACCGCGGTTCTAAAGGGGTTAACAAAAATGGCGACGACGGCAGAGCATGGGTCGTTGGTCGTGAGTTCGAATCTCACGTCCACCATGAAATCGCTTTTTAAAAAGAAAAGCGAGTTTCCTCATGTCAAGAATCTGAAAAATGCTTCTGGATCCCCAGAAATTGGAACCGCGTGTGGTGGCGCGTCGACCCGTAAAATCCGGTCCGTTCCGGGGAAGGAGAGTGTTACGAGGATTAGATTGGGTAGGCGATTGGTTAACCTTTTACCTTTAGCCCAACGGACTGAGACCTTAATAGTAGGTCCTGTTTAACATGGTCTCCCGTAAGAGTGTTTGGCGTCGGTATTGCTGTTGGTGTGAAATCACCGTACACCAGTATGTGCCCCACGTACAAAGAAAAAAAAAAATACAAGGCTGACATTTTTTGGGGGGGGGGGCGCTACGATAGTATATACACACGAAAACCCCTTTTAGGACCGCAGAGTCCCGTTTGGGGGACAAACTTACTTGGAATTTGAGTGGTTTGTCCCCAAAACGGGACTGTCTGCGGTTCTAGAGGAGTTAAGAACTCGTTCTCAGAGGCGAGCGCTACACAGAATCCTACCACGTACCATGTACCAGTATATAAATAGCCTATTCTTACGCTCGAGGTTGCTGCTGCTGAAGGCTAGTGTCCAAGAAAGGTGCTACCCAAGGCTTGTCCAGTTTTTTTTTCGTTTGCAAGCCCATACTACAGTACTATTATACTACTGCTGTACGTACCAGGTATGTGTGTACGGGTTGGGGTAGTATAATCGGTGTTGCTGGTGCTGTTGACGGTTTTGGTGACGTCGCGTTCAGATGTGGACTTGACCCTTTTAGAACCGCATGTCCCGTTTTGGGGACAAATTACTTACAAAGTGACCGGATTGTCCCCACAACGGAACTGCGGTTCTAAAAGGGTTAAGCGCTCTGTACTCCGTATCGTACGCGCTCGTATCAGACAGCAGTACATAAGACGCACAAGATGGATCGATTGTCCGTAACACAATGAGGCCGTTGGTATTTATTTGCAGCCAGCACGTACGTACCACAATACACCTATTCCTACAACCAGTATTGACACGAGGGCTCCTATTTCATGCGGTGGTGAGAAGCAGGAAATCTCGTCAAGGCTGGATTCCTCACTTGGGGATGGGTGCGATCTGCACTACAGCAGCAGCAGCAGCAGCAGTAGCTCGAGCGTAAAAACACCCGAATTTCTCATCGTCACGATAAATCTCAGCCTGCCTTTCTCAGCCGTCTTCCGCTGAAGATAGCTAGCTGCTGTATTGCTGTAATACCGTATGGTACATACCTGGGTACTACCCAGCAGTATCGCGAACAGATTCGAACCAAACCACAACCCGGGGCAGATCATGGTCTATCTATCTACTATTTAAAAATCCTGAAGATCATCTACAGATCAGTCAGATCCTGACCTGCCGATACGAGATGCAGTGCAGGGATCTATACAGCAGTGCAGATCCAACCCAGCAAACTTGCAAGAGTATCTGTAAGTAGATCAGGCAGATCATGCGACTCCCACCCGGCAATACATGAGGTATCACATATACTGCTGTTGTAGATCATACAGATCAGGAAAAATGTGATCTGTCTGCCTTGAAAGATCTAGACCACCAAGTAGAGACCACCGAGTAGGAATCATGGAATCATGATCTGTAGATGATCTGTTCGAGGTGTCTTGAACACTGCATAAAAATACAACTCACATGCTTCCCCCGCCGCCGCCTCCGCCGCCGCCACCGCTGCCACCGCCGCCGAATCCTCGCCCGCCTCCACCGCTGTCACTAGGGCTCCCCTCCTGTATGTCCTTCCAGAGCGTGCCCCCCCCGTGTTTCCCGCCCTTGTACCTGGCGGCGCTACCGGCACGCCGGTGCTGCTGCTGGCTCGCCCCAGCGGCGGCCACAGCGGCAGCGGTAGCAGCAACAGCAGTAGCAGCGACAGCAGCAGCAGCACCGGCAGCGGTGGTGGTATCGACAGTGGTGGCGACATCTCCTTTCGCCCATCCAAACGCCAGCTTGGATAAAAGCGATGTTCTCACAGCGGCAGGAGTACGAGTGGCAGACGTAGATTTAGACGAGTATGAAATATTGCGCTTGACGCTGCTACCGCTGCTGTTGCTGTTGTTGGGGTTGTGGGTGTGGTTGTTGTTGTTGCTCCTGGTGTTGCTGCTGCTGCTGCTGCTGTTGCTGCTGAGGCCATTTCTTCCTAGCGTCCGATAGCCTTCCGGGGCTCCTGCTTCCGTTTTCTTCGTGCCGGAAGCGGCGGTAGCGGTGTCGGTACCGGTGGCGGCCCTCCTCTGACCCCCAGAAACATCGCCCTCTCCGTCCGTGCTCTCGTGCTCGCTCTCGCTCACATAGCGCTCGTAGCCTGCGGTCGACGGCTCCTGTGCGAAGTCCATCACCTATTTATCCAGATGCCTGATTTTTTCCGGTACTGCTGTACCAGGTACACGATACACGTTGAGTCGAAGGCCCGTTCGTCGGAGGCGGTTGCCTTGACAGCCGTCCGCCCCTGCTCGCGCTCACGTTCACGCTCCTGCTACGCTGCTCTTCCGTCCTTGTGCTCGTGGGAAGGTGCGCACGGGACGCCGGGGCACCGACCGGGCAAGGCGGGCACGCTTTACGGTTCTCGTGTGCGAGTCTCAGTCCAGTACGATTGCTTCTCGGCTCGTTTGGGTTGTGTCCTGTAGGCTGTTCTTGTTCAAACTGTTCACGAAAAGTAAAAGTTTGACAACACAAACAGCCGACACCCAGCTTTGAAAGCTGCGCGATACGCCGATCGCGCGTGTTCTGTGTGCCTTCCTCGACAAAGACGCGAGTTGGTTGCTCCCCTAGGTGTAACAGAGAGACCTAACCTCAGGACGATATAATTACGCCGCATTTTGTTGCATATCATAAGAAAGCAACATGATTTTTGTGGAACTCTTTCTGCCAGTCATTTTTCAAGGAAAACAAATTGCGCCGCCGCCGCAGAGGGAGTCGCAGCAGTTCACCAGAAGTTCTGCTGATCTCCGAAGCTACGGCGGTGGCAGCTGCAGGTGAGCGGAGCGAAACACCTAGGCCAGCGTTTTCTTCTTTTCGTTTTCATCGTCAAGAGTAGGTAGTCCCTGGTGCAGCTCCAGCCCCACACCATGGCGAGGTGGAAGAGCAATTGGCAAATGACGTTTTGGTTTGCACGTTGCCGACCCTTCCACCATCGTTCATGCCCTCATACAGAACGTCCAGTATCATCATGCTGGCCTCCCAGAGAGCCGGCTCCCAGAGGGTGTGCGCGGATCTCTTCAATACATGAACCTGGTCCGCATCAGGCGGTGTATTGTTCGTACATCGTCACCGTCAAGCGTCCCCCTCCCTGTGTCGTTTTTCTGATGCATGATGGGCTTTGTTTGCATCGTCTGCAGATTCACCTTGAACAGCATTGAATATCAAGTACTACAGCTGTCTGCTGTGTGCACACCTGGTACACCACCAGTACCCAATACAACAGCAGTACTCCCAGCTGCCAGTACCTCGCCAGAATGATACGAGTATCAACATTACTAACGCTCCAATTGTATACCTGGTACGTCGATCATACAACCCTCATAGTACGTTATACGCCCAGATTCCTGTGGCATTACGTACGTCCGAGGAAGCCACAAACAAATTCTGCTTGCTGCTGTCTGTACGCCCTCCCCGAAGCTCTTCGTGATGGGCACTATTTACGATACGAGTACGACGTACTCGTACAGCACATCGGGGAAAAAAATACCAGGTATCATGGGTGGGGTGGGCATCACTCATCATGGCCACACTCAGATCTCCAGTCTCGCCCATGGCGCGCGCAGGACCAACCAACCGATGGTGTGGATCATATTAGTCCATAACGTCACACGGCGGTGACCCACGAATCACCAGCATCCTGCATAGGCTGTACGGTCTGTCTAGTTTGTCGTTTCTTCTTTTCCTCCCTCCCATTTATTATCTTGGCCTTTCCTCCTCTTTCCATACTCTGTACTACCTGGTATACTATACCGGAGAAACTGGTGGTATATAATGAGGCGCGACCTCAGTACTTACCAGGTACCTGGTACAGTATTAATAGTTAAATCTGCGATGCATCATGCTGGGCGAAGACGGATTGTTGTCCAGAACCAACACTAACAAACATCTACGTACACGGTCGTATGTATATGCTTCCGTGACGTTTGGGTTTCATTACTTTTACGTAGAAACAAAAAATCGTCAGCAGCAGGAGCAGACGTGGCGGCGGCAGCAACAGCAGTAGCAGCAGCAGCAGCAGCAGCAGCAGCAGTAGGCCACACGAGGACCGGGTCAGCGTCGCTGTACGTACGCTCGGCTCGTCGGTCTAACCCTTGAACCCTTCGAACACGCACTCGATTTCGTTGTGAGTTTCCCGGTTCCCCAACTCGAAATTCGGCGTAATTTGAAGACGAAAATCTACAACCTGACATGTGTGTCCAACAGATCTTCTCGTAACCGAGTGCCACCACCAACTACAGCTGTACGACATCTACAGCAGAGCTTCTCCTGCGTCGCCGTTCCCTCATCAGCAGGAGGGTGGGCCTTACGGTACCACCAACCTGCAGCATGGCTCAGGGACACCACCCGGACGTTGCTGCTGTGCACAGGCACATTCTGCCTACGAGTCCTCGTAGAGTTGGATTTCGTTAGGTAGAACTAAAAAAACAACAACAACCGTTACGGTTCTTTACGGTTCCATGGCCCGGTGTGCATACACACGTTGCCGCGCCTAGCTCGACCAACTCTGAACGGATTATAGACCAAGTATATAGTGTAACATAGGTCCTGTTTACTATGGCCCCCCGTAATATTAATACCAGGTAGTGTTGTCGTGAGCCCGTAGTTGCGCACGGCAGCAGTATGAGAGCAGAAGCCGGGCCAACACGAGAGCAGGGTACTATTAATAGCTGGAAGATTAGCATGATACGCGTGCTGAACATAAGAGCTACAGCAGTACCGGTACTTTCTCGTGCAGCTGCTTGTATACCAGGTCAAGACCATGTTATACGAAGCACAGCAGAACCTTTTACGTACTAGCAGCACGTACCTGTTCAGCTTTTCACTACTCTGTTTGTGTAGAGCGTAGAGCTCTCCAGGACGCAGCTTGGAGCGTGTCTGACGTATCACGCAGCTTTGCAAAGTTGACTTTCAACCATTTGGATCGGTCGTGCTCACAGCTGACGTATTATTAATAGTACAATTTTCTGAACACCGGTCTAAAAAATTGTTTCTTACGTAGAGACTTGCTGCCGAACTGGGTGTAAGGTGGCAGCAGGAAGACCTATGCCAATGGAAACGCGAAGCCAATTTTTGATCTTTCGAAAAGATTTCCTTCAAGGAACAGCCGAAAATGTCCTCCTACCGCCGCTGCGGGAAAGAAGGGAAAAACTGTTTGTTTGTTTGTTTGTTTTTTGTCTATCGGCTGGAGGCGGCGCAATTTGTTTTTTCTCGTGGCAAATTGTCAACACGCTTACGTATAAAAATCAGCTCGTGCGACGATAGACGCTCGATCTCGACATAGAATAGAATAGACGGGCATGGCCAACAATTTTAGATGACGGCCCTTCGGAGATATCAGGTGGATGCATGGTCTAGGAGGCGAGAGCTTGCCGGCGGCGTCGTACGGTATCCGCCCGAACCCGAAAAATAATTCTACTTTTTGTCAGTCGAGACTGATCGATATTTTTTGTCATCTGTTTTGTGCACACCAGCGGCCAATTGTATTTTATCATACGCCTGGCCAGCTCCCGCCACATGACACCGGCCATTGTGGGAACACGGTGACCCTAGGGTGGGTCGGAACCCCTAACGAGCGCACTCCGTTCAGAATTACTTCATGACGCAGTCGTTTGTTTTGTCGATCGATGTCTGTCGAGGACTCGGGATCTCGCCGCTTCGAACCAAACATCCGCCCGAGCTCTTCTGAAGCCGATCTTGGCCCAACATCGGCCCCATAATTGTTTTTTTCGGGGTTGTCCTAAAGTTTGGAACTTTCCGTTTTAACCCTTTTAGGACCGCAGTCCCGTTTTGGGGGCAAAATACTTGGAATTTGAGTGGTTTGCCCCCAAAACGGGACTGCGGTTCTAAAGGGGCTAAGGAAGGTGCCAACAGCAAGCTGTACCCGAAATATTCTGACGGGTGTCTTTGGAATTCAATATTTTGATTGGAGTTTTGCGTTTCCACTGGCATAGGTCTAACGACCACTGCTGCTGCTGTATACCAGTATACCGGCAGGCTGCAATACCGCATCGTACAATACGCCCCCTTTTTTCTTTCGGTGGGAACGGCATGCCGTTCTGTTATTAATGGTGTTCGTACTGCAGAACAAAAAAACGAAGAAAAAACAACCACGTTCACGACGCCTGTCGACAGGCAGAGGAGAGAGGAGCGTGAGACATGTGCGGGACACAACATGTACTTCGATATCGAGTGCTGGCATATGTGCTAGTATATGTGCGTGCTCTTCACATAAACTCGCCGTAGTGTTGTTGTTGTTGTTGTTGTTGTTGTTGTTGTTGTTGTTGTTGTTGTTGTTGTAATCATATCAACCCATCGCCTAAATTCTACGTAATCCGTACGTGATGATACGGCAGTAGTCTACTGTAGTATGATACTGCGGCGGCGGTAGTCTAAGCTGCTACTGCCGTACTCGACACTCTTATGTACAGGTAGTAACACTACAAAACACTTTGAACTATTAATATCATACTCTCATACCTGCCTGGTAGTGCATTGGTATAAGTAGCACTTACATTGTACCAGGTATTACTCTCGAGGAGTACCCGTGGGCTGGGTAATCGATCGGTCTTTTGCCCCTACAGTATAGCTTAGTAGGTACCACCTGTTCACGTTGGGCGTCGTCGGCAGGACACGGGTTCGAATCTTACTCCCGAAAGTTTCTTTGATGGAAGCGCTTGCGCCCCGCGGCCTGGAGGGAAGAGGTTACCAATGCATGCCCGAACATTGCAGGGCTGTTCACGGGTCGGGTCAAACCTCGCGGGTCGGGTCGGGTCGGGTCGGGTCGGGTCGGGTAAGGGTGACCCGACCCAGCCCGACCCGTTAGAGGTTGAAAACCTCCTGACCCGACCCGACCTGACCCGAGGTTTTTACAATTTTCTTGACCAGATCCTCGGGTCGGGTCCTGACCCGCGAAGAGTTCTGAAAAAAAGAGAGTGCATTTCATATATACACGTGAACCGTCCCAAGTACGGATACTACTGACTGGTACAATACATAGATCTCATGAGTATGCTGCAGTGGGTAGAATGTATATTGCTACTATAGTACTCCGATCGAAATGGTGCGTGTCGAAAGCTTGTGCGACGGGCGAGAGGAAGGGGAGGGCACAAAAAAAATGTCTCGTGCTATGTTTGTTCCCAAAATAATGCCCCAAATCACTGCAAAACCCGAAAGCGTTTTTACCGTAGCCAAAAGTTGTAGAGCCAACTACGAGTGCACGGACTTTATTTAAAACACCGCTTTATAGATACGTAGGGGTGCACGTGTGTTTGCGCCTCTTGCTGTGTCCCTGATGCTTCACTGAGCCGTACGGTGTAACGCACACGCTAGCGACAGCACACCCCCCCCTGGGACGCGTTTCTTCAAGAGGATGTTTGCTCGACAACGGAGAGGGAGGGTGCGAACGCCGAGCCATGCGCCTTTTGGAGAGCTCTCCCCTCGACGAGGCACTGCCCAGCGCCACCATTTTGGTTGCGTGCGTGCGTGCGTGCGCCCGCCCCCCCCCTCGCTTTCGTATAAACTCGTCGCGGAATTTCGCCCTGGGGGTGTGTGATAATCTTGCGTCGTACACGGTAGTATTGCCACGGGGGCGCGGGGCTACGTACACACCCGGTGATATTTTTTCCCACCAGGGCCATACTAAAAACGGTCTTATACCCCCAGACATTGGTACGATGTTAATACAGTACCAGTAAGTATCAATGGCGTCCATCCCGAGAAAGCCGGCTCTCGCCTTTCGTACGTACGTACGTACGTGGGACGACGCCGGGGTCGGGAAGGGCACTCCATGCTCGCGCAAAACCCCGTTACGTTTGCCTCTGTTGCGTTCGTAGTTCCGTCCGCTGCACATCTCGCTCATTCTGACGAGAAGAGGGACACACTGAAAACGTGAAAACGCGCAAAAGGTGTTTCCTAATCACGAAGAGAGTGTTATCCTTTTTATTTGGCCGGTGCGAACCAAGCACAACCAAAAGCATCGTTCCTCATTCTAGAGAAAAAACTGACTGGCGTATGCGTCAACGCGCCCGGCCGTGCTTTATTACCTCCAGGGCTTACCGTGACACCTACCTTGGCACCCGCAACGCCTTCCAGGTGGTTCAGCCCCCCCTCCCTCCCTCCCTCCCTCCCTCCCTCCCTCCCTCCCTCCCTCCCTCCCTCCCTCCCTACCTCCGTCCCTCCCTCACCACACCCTCCTCTTTTTCACCATTCTTACATTCTCATCTCCCATTCCTTGCCCTGCCCAGTGTGTCCCACTGTTCACGTTATACTTCGATTTGCGTTCTCGACGCACAACGCCTCGCAGTTGCTCACCCGCCCCCCCCCCCCCCCCCCTTCGTCCCCTCCCCCCCCCCCCTCTCTTGCCACCCCTCCCCCCCCCTCTTGCCCCTTCCCCCCCTTCCCCCTTGCCCGTTTTTGCCCCCCCCCCCCCCTTCCCCCCTTCCCCCTTGCCCGTTTTTGCCCCCCCCCCCCCCCCTCGCCCCCTCTCCCTCCTTCTTTGTTCTACCCCCTTCCTCCCGTCCCTTCGACCACTCTTCCCTACCTTTCCTTCCCCCTTTCGCTTTCTTGTGTTTTCTTGACTTGCCCCCTGTCCCGCGTCCCCTGTCCCCTTGCTCCACCTTTCACGCCTCTGTGCTATTATTTCATGGTGCGTATCCGCGCAACCATGACCACCGTGGTATATTCTGGTTGTGCAAATGTTTTTTTGAATCACTCTTCGTCAGCGTCTCGGGAGAGCACCTTTTTTTGTTTGTTATTTCCGTGAGGAAGAAAAGCCTGGAACCAATGGCCTCCTTGTCACTGGAAGCCCTGTTGGAGGCGGGATCCTCGCCGCCGGCGGAGGGGGGGAAGATTGCCTACGAGCACCCCCTGGTCGAGAGGTACGTTGGGGCCGTCAGTACGCAACGGCTTTTATTTAGTACCGCGTTTCATGGTGTATATCAGCGCTTGCTTGACAGCTTGGGAGAAGCTTGCCGGCTTGAGAGCTGACTCGCTGGGTCACTTGCTTTCGTAGCGGAAACCAGTACCCCCCCCCGCCTCCCCCCGTTTTTTATGGGCTGGGTTGGCGTCGATTGGCAACGACACTGTAAAACATGCCGCTCACTACGCGAGCTAGACAACCAGGGTACCGGTGTTTTGTTTCGATTTTTTGGCGGTCGCCCACAGCTGGTCGTCGAGTTACTGTATATCATTTGTGCGAGGTAAAGAACCTCTACTCCGAGCAAGGGCATTGATCGTATCACGTGGTGTTCAAGGTGAGGCACCCAAGAGGCAGTTACATAGCACTCCCATTACTGTCTCTGGAACTGGCTACACCGGAAATTAAATTAACTCATTGAAGCTGTCATCCATATGCAAGTCCGCCTCACAAGCGGTTGTTAGTAGGCTGCAGCTCGCCCTTCATGTGACTCACCAGACACCTCACGGCGCTTCGCGTTTGGTGCAAAGAAAGTCTGCCTGGTTGGTGAAAACCCGACATGCTCCGTCCCGGCATTGTAGGGATGCGAGGGTCTATGGTCATACGACTACGGCCATGCATGAGATCGAGTACATCTCTCCTATCGAGTACACCCCCCCTCCCCTCGTCTATCATTTTGTTGAATATCGCAGGATATCTCTTGCGCGTTGTGTTCGGTGTGTGTTCGCGCGTGCGGCTGTTACTGTTCTTGGCGTTCTCCACCACTACCACCACCACCACCACCACCACCACCATCACCACCAGGTATGCATCTAAGGAGATGAGCTTCGTGTGGTCGCCAGTGAAGAAGTTCCGCACGTGGAGGCTGCTGTGGATAGCCCTTGCCACCGCGGAGAAGGAGCTAGGTGAGCTTTGAAATGGAAAAAAAAGTGGCGTACCTCACGTACCCACTTTTCAGACCCTCCGATTTTAAGGCCGCGGTAGAGATAACAACGAGGTAATAAATCGGCTCGTCACGAGTCTTGTCACGAGAAACAAGCAAACAAGAAAAACTTGGGGGCGAGTTGTCACATGAGGATCATTTCTTCTGGTGTCAAAAATACGAAAAAAAAACAAAACGTATTCGAGATGAGACCAAGTATTCGGGCGTGTCACGGGGTGGCCTCAATATTGGTACGCATGCTACACCAAGCTGTACACATTCCCGGGACAGTGGTGGCCCCCCTCTGTGGTGTCGGTTGAGTGTTGCCGGGTGCCTGTGGAATCGCTTGGCACAGATGCGACGACCCGGTGTGGCATGTGTGCGGAGTAGTTAGTGCCGGTTGCTAGCCGCTAGAAATAGGACAAGTATTGTTGGCTGGCGCATATGATATGGAGCTATTACGGGGGGCCATAGTTAATAGGACCAAATATTGTTAGTAAAAAATGTTAAATATATAGGTTGTTATGTATACCATAGGTCCTATTAACTGTGGTCCCCCGTAATAGGAGGGACCACTATTACGGGGGACCATAGTTAATAGGACCGATGGTATACAAGAAAAACTACCCTGTTATGTTTAACCATAGTTACTATTAATAACAATATTTGGTCCTATCAAGTATGGTCCCCCCCGTAATGCTACTGCTGTATGTATACACACCAGGTATATGGAAGGCGTTTTTGTGGTTCTTGTTGAAGTAATGTGCTATACTACAGTAGTTTGTCGCCCACCGTCTATTACGGGGGGCCATATTAAATACCTGGTAGGACCAAATATTGTCAGTAAAAAGTGCGAAATCTATAGGTTTTCGTGTGTACCGTAAGTGCTTTTTAATGTGGTCCCCCGTAATAGAAAGGAGCTACAGTAGGTAGGCCTGAGAGCTATATACAGAAAGCGCTTGTGGGCGCAAGAGTAGGAAGGGGGGGGGGGGAGGTGTACTCACTATCATCATTCATGGCCGTCGTCATATGACCATAGACATTCGCATATCCCTACAATGTCGGGACGGATCATGCCGGGGGGGGGAGCGTACTCATTTGTTGCTTGCCTCAGTCTTTTGTCCATTTGACCACAAATTCCTTTCGAGACGGAGCCGCGAAAGAGGGGGTTGGGGCAACAGGAATCTCTTGTTGTATACCAGGTATATAGTAACAATCCCCACCGCGGATCAGAAGCTTCGTAAACTAACGAAAAGGCAGAGCGTTTTTTATGCTCCAGGACAGCGGCGGGCGGGGGGGTGATCTTGGTGCACGAACACGTTAATTGTAGTAGTTTCCACGACGGAAAACGAGCTTGGACAGCGAGAGCGACAGAGAGATGCAAGGTGTTTTTGTGCCCGGGCACGGGGGGCGGAGGAGGCGTTCTTCGATGAGTGTGTTAGTAGCAGTAATCGCCACCGCCGAGAAATCACTTGGCTAGAGTGAGAGACAAGGCATTTTTGTGTCGGGAATAGGGGGGAGGGGGAGGGAGTACTCATGTCATGCATGGCTGTAGTCATACGACCATAGACCCTCGCATCCCTGCAATGCCGGGACGGAGCACGTCGTCGGGTTTTGACCGATCAGGCTGCCATTGCTTACACCAAGCGCGAAGCGCCGTGAGGTGTTCGGCGAGTTGCGTGAAGGATGAGCTTCGTCCCATATACCATGAACCTCTTGTGAAGCGGACTTTCTTTCTTGCACGTGGATGACGGCGTCAAACGGATTGCTTTGATTTCTGGTGTGGTCACTCTCCTGAGACAGCAGTGGTAGGTATACCATGCATAGGGGAAGGGGGATTTCTCCATTATCGTAGTGAACCATTCGGGGGAGAAAGGTCCGGTAGACAAAAAAGTGGGAACACGCTTTCGTGTTTTTGTGTTGCTCGGGGACAGGGAGGTCCTTCTTTGTGGTAGTAGTCGCCACCGTGGGGAAGGAGGCGATTTGCCTCGCTTCAATTTGATCTCTTCCCATGCTTTTTCTCATTTGCCTTCGTCTCTCCCCCCCTTTTATCTCACGCTCCTTATATGTCATTCTCGCTTCGTCCGACTCCAGGGGTTTCTCTCTTCACGTTGCCTCGCTCTTTATGTTGTCGCGCTTCGCTTTGTCTCACTTTGTCTCACCTCCTGTCCACCTTTACTTCGATTTATTCTCCGCATGACTGATCTCCCTTTAGTTACCGCTCTCTGAAGTGTATTTGCGCTTGTCACTTGATGGTTCTCTATATAACCTTGATTTGCTTCTGTAATCGAACGCGGTGAGAGACCGAGAGCAAGGCTCGTGCCTCGCTGGGAAAACCCTTGCTTTTTCCGTCTAAGATACGCCTCCCAAGTACTACAAGTACGATCCCCAATACCTGAACTCAGTTAAGTGCCGGGCTTTCGGCCTCGTTTAGAGCAGGACCATCACACTTCTCCTTCTTTTTTTTTTTTTCATCTATATTGCCGTTCGTCGCAATTTTTTTACTTCGTTTCACTTTTATTGGCTTGGCGGTCATCTTCGGTGCCGTGTCTATATCACACTTGGTCCTATCTCACTTCAACTTTCGTACCACCCCACTTGAACGTAAATCAGGCCTTGACGTCACGGACGAGCAGCTGGAGGAGATGAGAGGCCAGGTGGACAACATCGACTGGGCCTTCGCTGCGGAGAAGGAGAAGGAGTTCCGGCACGACGTCATGGGGCACATACACGCCTTCGGACACGTCTGCCCCAAGGTGGGGGACGAAAGCGTCTGCGACTGCGACTGCTACTCACTGCTACCGCTCCCTGCTACTGCTACTGCTGTTCGTGCTGGTCCTATTGCTGCTGCTGGTACTGCTGCTGCTACTACTGCTCCCGCACTGCTGCTATTGCTACTGCTGCTGCTGGTGGTGGTGCACCTACGCTACTATTCAATCAGTGCCACCGTAGATATCCGAAGGTACCAACGTTGTGTCGACTGTAGAAGCAACACCATTGCCTATTGTATCTCGGAGATGCTGATGTTGTATGCGCCCTGATTGTACCCCGAACGCTGCCCGGTGGCACCGCCTATCTCGTACCGGGTGCGTAGCCCGGAAGGACTACAGTAATGTTCACAACTACCGCCCATTGAAAGAATGCCGCGGCACAACAGCACTGAAGGCGAGGGTAGCCCTCGCCAGAAACTCGGGTGGACGTTTTTTTGTAGCTGTCGTCAACTGCTGTGTGCGCTCGTTGGTGGGAGGAAGAAGACGAAACGCGTTTTCCAGGAGGTTTTCGGGCGGACGGCGCACATCTCCAGCGTCGCCGAGCTAAAACGCGAGGCATGCCCTTTTTTTTAGGAAGTATTCGTATGTACCAGGTGCATACATTTAGTCCACTTAGTCGCAACTGGGGCTCCCGAAACACCCGGCTGTTTATGTACATGCCTGCACTAATACTTTGTGTCGTCCCCTATGGTGTACGGTCAGAGTTTTTGTCGATTCTCCTCCAAGCGACATGAATGTTTCGGCCAAAACAAGGGGGTATCCGTATCGCACATAGCGCGTCTTCAGGGCATCTCTTGCTTCCCCCCGAAAAGCCCGGCTGCGTAGGCACATATTTCATCAACTTGTTCCGTACCCTCTGGTGCTCACGTTTTTTTTTAGTCATGTTTAGATCCCATTTCTCGCTCTCTCTTTTGTTTGTTTGTTGCTGTGTGTGTTTTTCTCGTCTATGTTTGTTTGTTTGTTTGTTTGTTTGTTTGTTTGTTTGTTTGTTTGTTTGTTTGTCTCTCCTTCTTTCCCTCTTCTTGACGCAGGCGATGCCCATCATCCATCTCGGGGCGACCTCTTGCTACGTGGGGGACAACACGGACATCGTGCAGATCCGCGACGCGCTACTTCTGCTGCGGCGCAAGCTGGTGAAGCTCCTCGGCGTGATGAAGGCCTTCGCGACGGCGCACCGCGATCTCCCCACCCTCGGGTTCACCCACTACCAGCCGGCGCAGCTCACCACCGTCGGGAAGAGAGCCACCCTCTGGATGCAGGTATAAAGCAGGGGAGGGAGTTAAGGAGTATGTTGAGAGGGGTGGGTGGGGAGGGCGGGGGGGGGGGGGAGGGAGATGTGGTTGATTTCTTTTTGTTTTTTGTGTGTGTGTGTGTGTGTTTTTTTTTTTTTTTGTGTTTTCGTGTATACTGTACTCCCCACAGATATGCGTAACAAGCTCTCTTCTCTATCTCGTCGCCGTAGTGGTACCCCCCCCCCGCCCCCCCCCCCGCCCCCCTTCCCCCTTCCCACCGCGTCCGATCACCCCATATGTGGTGCGTTACTTCGCTAGTTCAAGCTCTTAAGCCCTTAAAAATTCCCTCGTGAATCGAAACTCTTGACCCGAAAAAACAGGACTTGGTGCTTGACGTAGCTGCTCTCGAGCGGTGTATCGAGGACCTACCGATGAGAGGGGTCAAGGGGACTACGGGTACGCAGGCGACCTTCCTGCAGCTCTTCGACGGTGACCACGACAAGGTACGAGTTTTTTTTTTGTTGTTGTCCGATTGTGCGGCGGCGGCGGTGGAGGACGGGTGGGGGGGGGGGCAGGAGGGAAGAGGGGGGTGAAGGGTGGGGAGGGGGGATTCGGGCCTGAGGAGGGCGGGGCGCAGGGGTGAGGGGGGGGGGCGGAGGATGATAGGGGGGTGGAGGGAGGGAAACGAGAAGGATAGCGAAGGAGCGAGTGGGGGAGGGAGGCTAAGATATTGTGTTTTTCTGCTGACAGGGGCGGGCAGCGGGAGGCGGTGGGAGGGGGTTTGGCGAAGGAAGGGGTACTAGATATCATGCGTGCCCGTAGTCGTATGAGCATAGACTCTCGTATTCCCACAATGTCGGGTCGGAGCACGTCGTGTTTTCACCGCCCAGGGGATACAGGGTTGAGGGAGATGAAGGCGGTGTTAGCGAAATGGGATGTCGTGAGGTGGGTTGGCTCGAAGTGCCTGCTGGGAGTGATGTTTTCGTATGGAGAGGCGCTTTGCTGCTGCTGCTGCTGCTGCTGTTGGTGTTCCTGCGGCCGCTGCCGATATTGCTGGTGCTCTTTTTGATCTTCCCATCTATATGATAAGCGTTCTCGTTTTTTTCCCCATTTTTCCATCGGTCTTGCTTACGTACCTGGTACTTTGTATCAGGCTTTTTTTTTTTTTTTTTTACATCACTTTTACTTTCCAGCCTAGCTCGTAGGAGGTTTTACCCTCGGCGATCTTCTGGACAAGCCGTGGTCACAGGTTTCGTCCCTCGTCCCCCCCGGTACGTGCCTTTATTTCTTGTCGCGTATAGGGTTCAGCATTCCCACTGCTCGTCGATTTTCATCGAATGTAGCTAACTCTTACGTCTCCTCCATCTCAATAGTGTTTTATCCCTCCTCCTACCCCCCCCCCCTCCTCCTCTGCTTTTCATGTGCGTACGTTCGCGTCGGTGTTTTCGATTCTGATTGTTCTGTCCGCAGGTGAAAACCCTTAACCGTAGGGTGTGCGAGCTAATGGGCTTCGACAAGTGGGTCCCCATCAGCGGGCAGACGTACAGCCGCAAGATAGACTACCAGGTAAGCGCGAATTAAACTGACCCGACCCGACCTGATGTTGATCTGAATTGAAGTGGGCTGATATGAGTAGACCAACACGTCGTAAAACCAAACCCACCCAACCTTTGACTCAGAAATGGTAGGCGTGGTTCATACCCTATACAGCCACAGGGCGGTGGCGGATGTTTGGTGTTTGTTTGCGTTGCTTGCTGCTTTTGGACGAGCTGTTCGTTGATTGTTGTGTTCCTTTGCTGCTGTTGCTGCTGCTGCTGCTTCTGCTGCTGCTGCTGCTATTGCTGCCGCTGCTGCTGTTGCTGCTGCTGCTTCTGTTTCTGCTGCTGCTGCTATTGCTGCCGCTGCTGCTGTTGCTGCTGCTGCTTCTGCTTCTGCTGCTGCTGCTGCTATTGCTGCCGCTGCTGCTGCTGCTGCTGTTGCTGGTGCTGTTGTTGTTGCTGGTGCTGATGCTGCCGCTTTTCATGCTTTTACTCCTCCTGATGCTGCTGCTGCTGCTGCTGCTGCTGCTCCTGCTCCTGCTGCTCCTGCTCCTGCTGCTCCTGCTCCTGCTGCCGCGGCTACTTAACGCCATTACCGCCGCTCAAGGTGTTGACGGTGCTGAGCGGCGTCGCCCAGTCGGCCTACAAGATGTGCGGAGACGTACGACTCCTGGCAAACCTGAAGGAGGTCGAGGAGCCCTTTGCCAAGACACAGGTACGTGCCCATCTGTAAACGGTGCCAGTATACCAGTTCCGTAGGAGTCTACCTGGTGCGGCTCGGCGACCATGACATCCCCGAGTTATCGCGATAATGACTTATCCTGCCTTTATTTGTGGAAACCCGATGCACCGCTCTCCGCTCCTGGCTCTCAAATGTCCGCGGGGCTTTCATTCTATCTCCGTTCCCGCAACAGGATAGGTTCATTCACGAACAGCCGCGTGAACCGAGTTAGCCCGCCTCCCTACATCGCTGCCCTATTCTGACCGATTTTGGCTCTTTGTTCCCCGCCTATTTAGGCTTAGTTTGACCTTTTTTTTTCTACCGTTTGTTTTTTTGCTTTTCGCCAGATCGGTTCGAGCGCCATGGCGTACAAGCGCAACCCGATGCGGTGCGAGCGGACGTGCTCGCTGGCGCGGTACCTCATTGGGCTGCCGGCGATGGCCGCACAGACGCACGCGTCGCAGTGGTTCGAGCGCACGCTGGACGACAGCGCGATTCGCAGGGTGAGGAAGGGAAACAGACAATAACGGAGAGCACTACCAGTACATTTCTTCTTCTTCTTGTTTTTCCTTATCGTTATCGCTGCTACTGCAGAACGAGTGGGTCATGCCTCTGTTCGCACGGTGGATGCGAACACTCTCGGCCAACCGAGACGCGGTCACCCTGCTTTCGCAGTGCCGCCACCCTGCAGCCACCCCGTGCTCTCACGCTGCCGTCACCATGCCGTCATCCCCTGTATTTTCGGTTAGTTTTATGGTTGTTTTGTGCCCTGTTCTATCCTGTTGTTGTTGTTGTTGTAGTTGTTGTTGTTGTTGATCGTGCTGTTGTTGTTGTTGATCGTGCTGTTGTTGTACTTTTTCTTCCCTTTTCTTGTATGGTTGCCATACTCGTAACCTCTCCCCCGCCCTCTCCCCCCCCCCCCCCCCATTCCACGCCTGCTCGCCCCTCCCCCCCCGCTGGGGATCTACTCCTACCTACCCTGGTCTCGTCCCTTGGTAGATGTACCTACCTGAGGGTTTCTTGGCGGCGGACGTGATCGTGACCCTGCTGACTAACATCGCCGATGGGATGCACGTCTGGCCCGGGGTGGTGCGAGCCCGGGTGATGTCCGAGCTTCCCTTCATGGCCACCGAGAACATCCTCATGGCCTGCGTCAAGGTACGGTGCGCGTGCGATGCGGTGCGGTGCCTTGCGTCTGCGCTGCGAGAACTTTAATAACAAGCAACGACGAACACTCGGAGTTCATCGACAGCTGTGTGCATGCATTGCGTGTTTGTGCCCGCTTGCATGTACATGCCTTGCCTTGCCTTGCCTTGCCTTGCCTTGCCTTGCCTTGCCTTGCCTTGCCTTGCCTTGCCTTGCCTTGCCTTGCCTTGCCTTGCGTTGCCTTGCCTTGCCTTGCCTTGCCTTGCCTTGGTGTCAGTCTGCCTTACCTGCGTAGCTTGCCGAGCGTATGGGCGTGATATTTTTGCCTTGCCTGCTTGCCTTTTTTTTTTTGGTTTCGTGCGTGCGTGCGTGCGTGCTTCCGCGACCTTTGTGCTTGCGTCGATGCGCGCAACAATGTTCCTACATCTGGTGGTTATGATGTTGGTGGTACGGCTATTACGGGAGACCATAGTGAATAGGACCTCATAGGTATACACAAAAACCTATACATTTACCTATTTTTACTAACAATATTTGGTCCTATTTACTACGGTCCCCCGTAATAGTGCCGCCGAACGATTGAAAAGAGCGAGAAGACGAGCGAAACCTAAGGACGTCGTACGAGCCCTCTATATCCCGTAGTTTTTTTTAATGCTAGAGGCCATTCCCCTAGCGCACAAAACATCACGATTCTTGATATTTGTTTTTTTTTTGTCATTGACTTCGATTTTTATTGCCACGATTCATATGGCCTAAACAGTACCAGGTACGAATCACGACGACCATTTTCCTAGGCTTTGGAAAAATAAACACAGAAGTCACGGTTCGAGACGGATGTCCTGGCTCTAATAATGCCTGTTCAAGACGCTGCTGCGTAACCAAGGCGGCACCCCACGGTATACGAAGACCGGAAATACAGCAGCAGGGGCATGTCAGGCTAAGCTTTGTGTACATCGATTGCGGACAGTGAGCGACTGCCCAGATAAATCCGTGAGCGCGGGTGACCTCGTTGCGACCCCGAAATGTTGAGGGAGAGGAGACAAATAGCGAAGAGTGAAAACGTTCTGAGAATCTCGCGGGCCAGGCCGGGCAGGCGACAAGTGAGCTTGGAGTCTTGCGGGTCGGGTTGGACCGGGCCGGGCCGACGGCAGGTGGTATTGTAGTCTCACGGGCCGGGCCAGACCTCGGCCCGTGATTTAAAAATATCACGGGCCGGGCCGGGCCGGGCCCGGGTCGGCGGTCGGGCCCTTTTCCCACCCGCAAGAGCTGCCCCCACACCCGCAAGGACCCCACGATTTTGAAAGTGTCACGAAACGTGACCAATGGGCTATTTTCGTTAGAAACGAAGCGTCAAGAATTGCGATACGCATCTTGTCAAAGCTCAAACGTCACGAGCCGTGACTTCGTTTGGTCGTTGACAGTATAGGAGCGAGCGAGCGACCCTTTCTGAAGCCACTTTTTTTTTTTTTGTTTTTTTGTTTTATGTTTTTCGTTTTTGTTTTTTTTGCGTGGCGGCCTGCTTGTTTCGCAGGCCGGTGGCGACAGGCAGGACCTCCACGAGAAGATCCGCGTGCATTCAATGGAGGCGGGCATGGCCGTGAAGGGCGAGGGCAAGGCCAATGACCTGATGGACAGGGTTGCCGCCGACCCGGCCTTCGAGGCTGTCCACGGAAAGCTGGAGTCCTTGATCGACCCCGTCCTCTTCATCGGAAGGAGCCCGGAGCAGGTGCAGCAGCGTGGTGGTAGTTAAAAAATATATATATATATTTTCGTTTTAACATCACTTTTACTTTCCAGCCTATTAATAGCTCGTAGGAGGTTTTACCCTCGACGATCTTCTGGACAAGCCGTGGTCACAGGTGTCATCCCTTCTCCCCCCCGTGTAAGTGCCTTTATTTTCTGTCGCGCATAGGGGTCAGCATTCCCACTGCTCGTCGATTTTCATCGAATGTTGTGTGTTGTTGGTAAAATGGTGGCGGTGGTGGTTGTGGTGATGGTGGTTTTGGTATGCATTTGTTGTTGTTGTTGTTGTTGTTGTTGTTGTTGTTGTTGTTGTTGTTGTTGTTGTTGTTGTTGTTGTTGTTGTTGTTGTTGTTGTTGTTGTTGTTGTTGTTGTTGTTGTTGTTGTTGTTGTTGTTGTTGTTGTTGTTGTTGTTGTTGTTGTTGTTGTTGTTGTTGTTGTTGTTGTTGTTGTTGTTGTTGTTGTTGTTGTTGTTGTTGTTGTTGTTGTTGTTGTTGTTGTCGTAGTGCTGTTGCTGTTGTCGTGTTGCTGGTCTCATGCATGCCCCATAAGGGTCGTTTCTAACGACACTGTGAAAAATCGCCTTCAATAGCAAGTTTTCGGAAAATTTGGGCTTTCAAGTCTTTGCTAAAAACTTGCCACATCGAAATAGCAAGTCCAAAATTTCCAAGAACTTGCCAACGGAGGGCTTTTGGGGAATATCCATAAATGAAAAATTGGCAAAAAACTTGCTATTTTGGCAAATCCAAATTTCCAAAAATTGCCTATTTTGGCTAATATCTTGCCTATTATGTGTTCGTTAGAAATGCCCCTACTGACGAAAACCTACAAGAAAAGGAAACTCGAGCGCTAATGCAGTATTATTATCATCAGTAATACGTCATGTTTTTTTTTGTCCAAGTGGGGGGAGAGCGGAGTACGGAAGGAGCGGTGGGGTGGGGGGTCTAGACGCGAAGGTAGACATATAAGGAGGGGGAGGGGGAGGGTGTCTGCATGTCACATCCTGAAGCTGGCTCCATTGATTGTGCCGCAACATGTATAACAACCAATCAGTGAATCAAAATTCATCTCTCAACCGATCAATCACTTGTCGATTAGTGAATCAAGCAATGAGTTATTCAGTTAATCGCTGGCGCTTCGCGCTATCCCCCCCCCCCCCCCCCCCCCCATCCCCCGGGTACAGGTGGACGAGTTTTTGTTGGAGTGCGTGGATCCCATCCTCGAGAAGCACCAGGCGCTCTTGAAAGAGAAGAACGTGGACGACGTCAACGTCTGATACCTGTATCAAAGCAGTAGCTGATACGGATATGCTACGGAGAACACCTCCCAGCGAGCGAGCACATGGTTGGAATCAGGAATTCGAGGAAGGCAGATCAACGGAATTTAACGAACGAAAGAAGGAAGGAAGGAAGGAAGGAAGGAAGGAAGGAAGGAAGGAAGGAACAAAGGGAGGAAGTCATGGATTAGACAGTCGAATAAACGGATGAGCAAAGACATGGAGCGAACGATCAAGCGTACCGACAACTTTCCTTTTTTTTTTTTTTTTTTTTTCCATGGGCCGACGCAACCAGGGAGGGCATGAATGAGCCAACAAAGGCATGGAACCATTGACCCAACGAATGTTTCAAGCGTTTACGATTAGGCTTCTGTCTGGAATAAATATCTCAGACAATTATAGAAACTTGACGCGGAGATATTAAAAGCGGAGATCCGAGGGCGATTTTGTGAAGGCCCCCGGGGACGTCACACCAGCCAGCCCCCTACTCACCAAGAATGCCATGCCATGCCATGAAGTACCATCGAGCATACAGCAGTACCAGTACAGTATGCCATCGGGCTGTGTCCTTCCAGTTTCGCCTCCCGGGGCGTTTACGCCTGACGCCATCCACCCCCCCCCCCGACGGTGCTCCTTGCCTCCGACACAAAGGCAAGCGATGAACGGTCTGACTGTCTCCGTCGGCATGGCCTTTTGGTTGAACACGCCCTCGAAGCCAACAGAGGAGGAGGAGGAGGAGGAGGAGGAAGGATTCGAAGGCTAGGGGTGTATTGTTGGGATAGAGTCAAGCGCCCGAGGCGAAGCCCGCGGCAAGAATCGTGAGCGGTAGCCCCCCAAGATTGGCCTTGCACACCAATCATGCTATCACACCCCCCCCGTAGCACCGCCTTGTCGTACTGGTACGAAGAATATCAGCCATCACCAACGGAATGAAAATCATTTACACGTGCGATCAGCAACAGACCGCAACAAGGCAGTCCCGCGAAGCAGGTATCAGGTATCCATCATTTTTTGTTTGTTTCTTCAATTTTTAACTTGGGGGATTTGCTCTTGTTTAGTTTGTCTGTGCTCAGCCTTTTTTTCGAATATGTCTTTCGGGGCACCGGCTTCCTTCCTCCCTCCCTCCCAGCGGAGCTCATGCCTCCCCTCGAGCAGCACGAGCGTTTTTGTTGTTGCCTCACCTCGCTCCTTGACGTCACGCGTCAAAAGCAAAAATAAATCTACGCGTAGAACTCTTAGGAAATCACTTCGCGGTCCTACCAGTCCGAGAACTATTCAATACTAAAACGACCAAACGGAATAATGTTGGAACGGATGTACCTGGTAGTTTTTTTATTTTGCCAGTAAATATGCGAGATTACCTTTCCGTGTAGCTGCCTGCACGCGATGGGGGTGCCGTCTGACTGAGTGGACGCTGACATCCTTGTATCGCATCGTACTGAAGTCGCCCTGCGCTGCTGCTGTAGATTGTTTCACGGATTGTTTCACGTGCGAGGGGGAGTTTTCGAAAACGACGAACGCGTGCTCTGTGACACATGACCACCAGCTTGAACGTCGCGCGCCTGCGACTCGGTTGCCGAAGACTGCGTCCGCGAGGTTGGATTTAGAACCTCTGTTCCTCACCTTTTCAAGAAACTTACCCCCCCCCGCCCCGCCCCCCCCCCCGCCCTCTAGCGAGCAACCCGTCCGACCTCCGCCCTTCGACAAAACGTTGCCAAGAGAGCTGCCACCTCTATAGCCCAGATTCGAGAAAGGAGACGAACCCGTTCGTTTCTGGCGGACGGCAGTACGCAGGCTGACAGCACCGCTCGGGTGAAAAGACCGCCATTTCGGCAGGCACGCCCATAATGTGCCGCCCGTTCGGTGGCAGAATCAAGATTCAACGTCGATAATAATGTGCCCGATGATGTGCCAGACCTTGTATTAATAAAAGAGTGGCCCAGATATAACCAATTGATCGCTGAGCGCCTAGCCGGTGAAAGAGAACCTCAGCCCGAATACGCGCATGCATGTCGGAAACTCGGGGAAACGCCGGGAAGCATGCCTTCGCGCCCCCGGCTTGTTTTTCTCGACTGCTGTGCATTGAAAAAAAACGACGACTACTCTGATCCTGCATGTCACACCGACTTGATCCCGCCTGGGCTTGAGCTCTCGAGACCGATTCTGCAATTAGGTTCCCGCGAGTTGGGTTGAGAGGGAGACGAGTAACTGGTCGGCCGCAGCCACAGCAGTAATCGAAGGTCTCAGCTACAATAATTCCCAGCCTGTGAACCTCTCGCACCGCGTTCGGTTTACGAACAAACGATAATATTGCACGGCAGACTACTGTACAAGTACATCACATGCTGGGAAGAGTACGGGCAGCTGCAAGCTCCACCGGTTAAGCAGCTGAGGCTGCTTATCAACCAGTGTGATACGTGTGACTAAACCGGGAACGAAGCTAGAGGAAGAGAGAGCCAGCGAGCAGACCGGTCAGCTCCTGGGGGACGGTCGCCGGACTGAGACGGCACGGGCTGCTGCTTGCTGGACTTCATGGTGAGATAGCCACGATTTCGACATCATACACTGGGGGAGCCGCAAGCGGCGGCGCGGTCAGGGCGTCAGGAAGACCGGCTAGGGGAGCTGGGGTGTGGCAGGGGTAGTATATGAGCTGGAAAGGACAATCTGGGAGGTAATATCGAAGGGATCGGGGGATCGGGCCGTGGTTGACCTTGTATGTCACGCCGTCTGGAGGTTTGGTGTGCCGTTATGATTCAGCCCCACAGGGAACAAGTTGGACCCACATATTGTACCTGGAATTTCGCATCACAACGGCAGAAGAGTAACAGTTGAGGCGCAGCTTTTCCGTAGTACTGTATACCAGGTATACTTCGTACACAGTAGGAGCACTGTTCGATCCCTATCAGAGCCCACGCAAACGCCCAATAAGCCTGCCAAGCCCCAAACCGGCGCGAATTGATTTGCATAGACTCAGAGCACACATGCAAGCATGAACTACAGTGGCACAGCAGTGCCATCATCCTAAATATAAAAATACTGCGTTCCGCCACCGGGGTCTACGGCGCGTTGGACCCCTACTCGTAGTCAGGCAATAGGGAAGGACACAAAACACTCTACACCCCATCGGGGGGCATGTGTGGTACCGCGCAATGAGGGCGAACCATGTAAACAGTTTGACAGGTCGCCCTCCCCCGGAGTGTCGACGATTGCGCTCGAGATTCCATTGACCATCAAGCATGAACCCACCCGGTGAGTCCCTCTGGCTGCCGCGAGAGGTGTGGGGCAGGGGGGTGTCATTCCCGCTTGTGTGTTACGTGTAGGTGCGATCGCTCGCAGGGTCTTGCACGTGGGACCTTGCAGCATGCAGCAGGTGTTGACATCGCCCCCTCCCCCCCGCCCCCCCCCCCTCACGGCGATTCGCGCTTGGTGCAAGAAATGTCTACCTGGTCGGTGAAAAACTGACGTGCTCCACCACGGTATTGCAGGGATGCGAGGGTCTATGGTGATACGACTACAGCCATGCATGATACTGAACACCCCCCTCCCCCCCTCCTGCCCCCTGTTTGTTCCACCCCCTCAGCAAAATGTATCCTTTTGGCAGGTGTCCTTCGCGTATCCCCCCCCCCCCTCCTCCCCTCTAGCCCCCTGTTCGTTCCATCCCCTCAGCAAAATGTATCCTTTTGGCAGGTGTCCTTCGCGTATCTCCCCCCCCCCCTCCTCCCCTCTAGCCCCCTGTTCGTTCCACCCCCTCAGCAAAATGTATCCTTTTGGCAGGTGTCCTTCGCGTATCCCCCCCCCCCTCCTCCCCTCTAGCCCCCTGTTCGTTCCACCCCCTCAGCAAAATGTATCCTTTTGGCAGGTGTCCTTCCCTACTCCCCCCCCCCCCGCCCCCGCCCCGCCTCCCTTGCCTCCTGTTCGTTCCACCCCCTCAGCAAAATGTATCCTTTTGGCAGGTGTCCTTCGCGTATCCCCCCCCCCCCCTCCTCCCCTCTAGCCCCCTGTCCGTTCCGCCGCCTCAGCAAAATGTATCCTTTTGGCAGGTGTCCTTCGCGTATCTCCCCCCCCCCCTCCTCCCCTCTAGCCCCCTGTTCGTTCCACCCCCTCAGCAAAATGTATCCTTTTGGCAGGTGTCCTTCGCGTATCCCCCCCCCCTCCTCCCCTCTAGCCCCCTGTTCGTTCCACCCCCTCAGCAAAATGTATCCTTTTGGCAGGTGTCCTTCCCTACTCCCCCCCCCCCCGCCCCCGCCCCGCCTCCCTTGCCTCCTGCTCGTTCCACCCCCTCAGCAAATATACCCCTTTGGTAGGTGTCCTTCGCGTATCGCTCCTGTCGGCCGTTTGCAGCTCTGACTACAATAACTCTCGCTCATAGTAAGGCTTGCGTCTGAATGGCGAGGCTTCCTGCACCACCGCGGGTGGGCTGCTGATACACCACAGGGAACAGTTCTACTCAGCCATTATATATCACAGCGATACCCACGCTGCCTTTCCTGGCAGAACAGCCCCCGCAGAGCTTGTGCCCCCCCCCGCCGACATTAACCTCTCCCTAGTTTTCCTACGCTCAGCACGGGACAACCAATGCCTGGTCGATGCCGCACCAGTAGAAAACTCTCATCTCCAGCCGGCGGGAACCCTGACGTTGCCCGATTTGAACGTAAGAACACGAAGACCAAGGGGTAGGAGGGGCGGCGTACTCATTAGTTGCTTGCTTCAGGCATTTGACCACTGGCCACGCATCCTAATCGAGGACAGGGGAAGGGGTCGACTCGGGGCTATGGCAGGTGGTAGAAGACCGAGAAATGTCAGCGAGCTGTTCGCGAGTGGCAGGCGGATCAGGCCCAGTCTATTGCGGGTCCATATATGCTACGACAAGGAGGAGGCGGATCGCATGACTCTTGCTGCTAGGACGTACGTGTTTTTGGACCACGGGGACGCGGGGTCTGACAAGCAGTAGGAGACCGTAGAGAACATGCAAACCACCGGTTTCGACCGCGTTGCGTCTGAAGTCGTTGCCTGTTTTGTTCCTGTTCCGGATATCTCTTCTCCCGTACGAGGGGGCGATACGAACCGCGTGGGCAGCGAGGGCGTCCCAGGAACCATCAGAACGCCGAGCCGACCTTGTAGTCGATGCAAAACAAGAGCTATACGCCATACAGCCACAAACCGTTTCAATGATATATGCCTGCACCACCCTACTACAGTCGTGATATATATGGGCAAAACCCAGCCTTGCGCAAGTCGGCAGAGCAGCTGCAAGACAAAGCGTTTCGGAGACGACTGGGGGCACTACTTATGTATGCGACTAAATCAGGTCTGCGCATGATCTTGCTGTAGACCAGAAATGAAAATCCCAGGGTCGTTATCGAGCGCAGCGTCGACGAGCGTTCGTGCATGACTGGGGCATATATATTCGAGTGGGGAGGGAAAATGAGGGAACTACAGTAGACGCGCGCGGGGGAGGGGCGAGGTGGGGGGGTGGGAGGCTCATTAGTTGCCTGCCTTAGCCATTTCACCATTAACCACGGGGAGGGGGGCGAGGTAAATCAGCAACGAAGGTCAAGGAGGCGGGCATGGGGGGTAGTTGGGCGAACCCATAGTCCGCTAAGGATATCGATCAAAGCAAGGCGGTGTTCTCCAGTGCATACCCTGCTTGACCCCTGCTTGAACACACGTGTGTAATCTAAGTAAGGCTGTCGAGAACACATCGCGGCACGTCACCCACTTGTGTAGTTTGAAGCCTCTTCATTAACCTGCAAAGCTGCAGAAGAAAACCTCCGAGCAAAGCGAACTCAACCCACAAGACGACCCCAACAAAGGTATCCGACAAGCACCAACTACCTGTAACTCCCTCGGGCTGGGTTTCTACATACTGGTAGTAGATACTGGTAGGGATTTGTCCTCTGGTGACAGGTGCAACGGGCAGTGCGTGAACGGCTGGTGGAGCTAGCGAGTTGCCTCAACCCTATCCTGCTGCACCGTTTCTGCCCAATGCATGGCTCACGCGGTTTTTGTCCCAACGCGTACACACGTTGCCCTGACTTACAAGGCCTCTTTCGATGTGAGACCCTCTTCATCTTTTGGGAGGCCATAGTTCAGCGAATGAAAACACCCCCACCCCCGCTCGACCGGGAGCACGATGATACACGGCAAGGCAGAGGAAAACCGAGGGCGCCCACCTCGCGAACAGGGTTTCACGCCTGTTCCATTCTGGCCGGTGCTTGTTCGCCAGCTGGAGCATCGCCTCTTCCACCTCAACACAAGTGCGTTGCGTGACAGCGTTTTTGAACGTCGCTCTCGTGACCCCGATCGGTCTGCGGCGGTTTAAGCCGGTGGCGAACGCAACGAACAAACAATCGGTGCCGTGCGCATGGTAGTACCAAGGGTGCGAGCTGGCCCGAAGCTACAGAGTGTTGCTGTAGCTTGGCATCACGAGCGCACGCACGTCCAAAGCTACACGAAACACATGGATGCTTGACTTGCTCGTGATGACTGGCAACCAGCGGTTTCTTAAGGCGTATGCGCTCCCCACTCCGATGTTTTCTCGTCTGTGTCCTGCATCGCCCATCCGCGCCCTAACCTTGCTCTACCCACGCCCGATTCTACTGTAGTAGAACATTCGAGCGAAATGTTTCGGTAAACGCCGGAGGACAGCGGCCAAGATACTCCGTTTTCTTAGGGCCGTGTTACGGTAGAAGTTGAGCTTCTCAGCCAATGAAACGCTCAAACTACCCGATGCATTAGTAGGATCCGACATGTGTCTACGGCACCAGCATTGTTCGTCAGATGCCCGTCCTAGCCCATGGGATTGTGTCGTCTCCTTTTTGAAACTTCGGTTGTCGGGTGAGGTGTACTGTAGAGCTCCTATTAATAGGCACTTTTGAAGTGAGGAGCCTCATAAAAAACACAGGGCTACCGGTACCGCAGCACGCGTCCCTACGTAGGATGTTGGGTACTCTTTATGGAAGGGAAACATAGCTACTGGTACATCCAACGGCCAACACGGGGCCTCCGTGGTCGTTGGCATCCGTCCGCAGGTTTCTGTCGTCACGCCGAACGTCGACCCCCCTGGCTCCCTGATATATATATATATGCAGTAGGTCCATGTTCTGTGCAGTTACTCGAGGCTCTACGTACAGACGACGTTTCGTTTGAAAGTCTTCGTCCGACCGACGATATCGTATGCATAAAAATCGTTCGCCGGAGGTCGAGGTCTGATCAAGCACCTCAACAGTGGTAGGTGCTTGTATTTTGCATCGCGGCTGGTATATTTCACACCTTCCGAGTGCGACCGTCAGCTGTTGCCGGTACGACACCAGGCCAAATACGCCCCGAAACATGAGCCCGGGGAACTTCATTTGGTTGGGCGCCGAGGGCGCATCGAGGGCACGCAGTGGACGGAAGAGGCACGCACGGCATGCAGTTGTCGTTCAGCAAGGGTCATGTTCACTTGGTGGTGGTGGTGGTGGTGGTGGTGGTGGTGGTGGTGTGTCTTCTACACTGCATCCTGTTCTTCCTACGTGGGTTAAACAATCCTCGACGGTATTAAGTTTTTCGAACCCCACGCACACCGTGCACGCGTCAAGGCGACCGTGTATGCGGGTAGGGGCAGCAATATCACGCGCCATCTTTGTGACACGACGTGGGTAGTTGTCGACGAGGTGCTACGCTCTACTTTCCCCCACCATCGGAAGGTTCGCCGGCAATATCATGCAGGGTGCTATCTGCGGCAAGTACCTGGCAAACGAGCGCCCTCATAAGCTTGCTCTCACACCCAGGGAGAAGCTCGGGCTTGCGTGTTGCGCCAAAGACGTACACCGGAAGGACGGTGTCCTGGTCCTGTCGCGTGCCGAAGTGAGAAATAAACGACTTGAGTGAGGCAGAATGTCGAACGCATGCGACGTTGGCAGCTGGTACGGTTGTCTTCTACGTACAACTGAATTTAATCGATACAAAAACACAGTTGAAATTTGATGCGGTATTGTGGCGAGCCATACTTGTGTTTATCAAATCCGCCGGCGGACAAGGTAAAAAAAGGGAGGGGTTAAACATCGCTGCGGCCTTTGTCGCAGTAGCGGCGACATGCGCTCGTGGCTGTAGAATGCATGTATTTTGCGTTGTGGTCGCCCCCCACGCATATACAGAGGTTGTGCGTATATCCTGGTAGGTAAGAAGCAATGCTCTATATACCGCGTGCGGGTGGTATCAACATGACCACAACAGGATCGCAGGCCCAACCACAAAGCGTACAAGTGGGGCACGATGTGCCATTGGATTGCCGGTGGTCAGTACCGTGGGCATCTCTACCAAGGTTGCACGTTATCGTGACTGTGGAAATGACGTGATTTTAAACACGTAATATTACTGTGTAGTAGTACGAGTTCGCCCCTCCCCAATCCGTATTCACCGCACAGTTGGCCTTTGTCTCTAGAACGCACCGCACAAGCCATGATGACGGCCTGTCTCGTCAAGGCCGAGCCGCCTTGAGATTCCAAGACAACAGGTTCCTCAGGTCCACCCCTGATGACGGCGACGCTCTTTTCAAGCACACACAGGGGGCACCGGGGAGATGTTTAGAGTCAGCTAAGGGCGTCCGTTTCCAGAAATGCGTTGTATACCCCCGCACCGCAAACTAAGGCGTTTGAAGTATCGTCCATGCCTGTGCTGACTTCGGCGGTGCCAGGTGACATAAACCGCCGTCAGGGCTATTCCTCCGTGGGAGTGACAGATGACAAGACGGACGAAAACCCAATGTTAATGGAAGATCGACCGGGCTGATTGCCGGCATGGTTAAAACATGTCGTCCTTTCTGAACCAAGGGCAAAACCGAGGACCTAGAAGAATCGGGAAAGTAGGGTGCACACATGTATTCGAACTTGTAATGCTCTAGGTTTCGCTAAAACGTTGGGCTGTTGCGGGCGCATTGGCGCCCCTTCCGGAAATTGCACGCACGCTACGGCTGAACTTATCCCAAAAGCCCGTGGCCCGCCCTTTCGACGGCACGGGAGTAGTAGCACGGGAGTAGTAGCTATTACGGGGGACCACAGTAATTAGGACCAAATATTTTTAGTAAAAATGGGGAAATATGTAGTTTTTTTTGTGTACCCTAGGTCCTACAAGGTGTTTACTATGGTCCCCCGTAATACAACACTTTTCCCCCCTTGATAATCATGGATTTCCCTTACCTTCTTCCAGAAGCTTCCTGTTACACAGAGAGATAGGGCACGGCAGTGACGTCCTGTCGACGGACGTACGGTTGGTCGCCCGGCTAAGCTAACGCGCATACGTCGTTGAGACTTGTCCCGCACCACTACTCTCTCGACGCTCCCTGTGATCTTCAATGTTATGTACCGTCTTCACCCACCTCTCGGTCATCATAGAGCATATGTTTCGTGGGGGAAATCCGTGGTCTCCGCACGCCTAGCAGGTCGTGCACAGTATCCTGTGAGACGGGCGTTCAGATAAGAATTGAGCAATGGACCAGATACCCAGCAGAGCTTGGTCAGGCACCGACATGCCCCGGATGACCCCCACGGCTGGTTGGGTAAAAATGACTAACGTCGGATGTAACACACGTGATACGAGGGTACGTGTATCTCCTTGCTTCGGTGACTCAACCTCTACGTGAAACGAGACACAAACGTGCCCAAGTTGACGAAATAACTGTTCAAATATGGAGGAGGGGTCAACTAACCCAATGTCGAAACGCGGCTGCCTGCCTCGTAAGTCATGTGCGAGTAGCTTAGGGAACGCCGGGGTGCAGCCTTGTATATAGCCGTCTGCGCTGCTAGCCCCAAGCAATATGGCACGAAACACAGATAAACTACAATAGCGTGTTATTCATGCGATATATTTGTCTAGAATTGACGCTGTCATTTCTTTTCCCGACCGACGACCGCCCTCCAGTGATTCAATCAACGGAGGTACGAAAAGCGTCAGAGCTCAAATCAAGAGCTACCATGGAGGCGTTTGGGCTCACACGATGCGCAGCGTCTGACTACTATTGAGATGTGTCGACTTGACTTGAGAAGGCTGAATTACGTTTTTTCAAACCAAGCCAGGTGTCCTACGCCGTACGTATAACCCGTGCCAGGCAATATCTCACCGATATGCTGGGCGGAAACCGCGCCATCATGCAGGTTCTACGTGAGTGCACGTGCGCTTGCAACGCCTGCTCGTCTTCCCCAACGAGGAGTACGTCGAGGTAGTCACAAATAAGCTTGAACACGACCATGTCGAAGATGTCCTTTACCGCACACCTGCAGTACGAAGGCCCGGGGTGGCAAACACCGGCAGCATCATCATGAGCAACACACCGTACTCGAGGTGGCAGTGGAAGATAGACAACTGTAGACAGAACATCCGAGCATTTCCAAAGCGCCTGCCGTGCCAACATCACGCCAACCAGACCTTCGTTCCGCTAAGGATTGGAATTTGAAAACACGTGATATATACTGCACGTACATACACAAGTTATGGCTTGCAACACGCAAATCGCACACGGATCTTCTCTCCAGAAAATCCATTGCCAACTATTTGCTGCCCAGACGGCTCACCTCTTGGCCACATACGTGGCAGCCAGCGCGGTAGCCGTAAGGCCGAAGGCTGCGCAAGTACCCCACAGCTGCCAGATCCAAATGTAGAGGACAACGCCGAGCACACGGAAAAGCAATCCATCTCCGGCGCGCTTGGAACGCTAGATATTGTTAGAGCAAGACGCAGCGGGTGCAAGGGCAAATGTGCGCACGATGTGAATCTCTAGCTTATACCATTCTCCTTGCTCCGTACTCGAACCACATCTTGACAGTTTATCATCTACAGCTACTCTAGTACAGTGTTCTGAACATGGTACGATGTTGTTGGTGCAAGAGATGGCGAGCACCACTCGGTCTCGATAATCAGGATCAGGAGGCAGGCCGGCCGCTCGTCTCGATCGACACGGATCTAATAGAATAAGTTATTTAACTGCAGGGCATGCGGCCGAAAGACTTTATCCGCGTCATCTTGCCGTAGCGATGGACAGATACACTTTTCATTGCCTGCTCACTATATTTGGGGGGTCAGTCGTGACAAGAACCAGACTCGTGAGTTCTCGACTACGCCTTACCAGCTTGATCATTGCAAGCTTGATGTGTTACCTTCCCATATGTCACGACGCTCATCACGAGGTGGAGCGGTCACGAGAGGTGCGCCGAGAGGCGTGTTATACTCACCGTATATCGCAGGACGCGATTCCCCTCCTATGCCATTTGTTTTACAACCGAAACGCTGTTCGACGCCAAAAAACAGGTGACCAACCTATTTTCTCACGGGTGCAAGAGGCTGGGGCGGTCGTATCGGCTGACGTCTTGATCATCGGCGAAACACCACCGACGCACTCATACACCCCTCGATGATTAAACACGCGTGAGACGTAAGTCTGAGCTTGACGCTTATAGTACGTTGACACCACTTGACTGACCGTTCTTGGCGTGGGCATGACCTACGGCACTGCTGCCGGTGGATCGGCGCGAACGTATGCCCGACTCTAAGTAGTGGCTCGGGCGAACTCACCACGCGCAGAACAGCGACGGCGAGGAACCGTCGCCAGTATGCCATGTGCTCCACCCTTGGGTGCACTCTGCCACCGACCCGAAGGGGAAATGTGGCCGAGTACAGCAAGCTAGCCAACTGCACGATCGTGAAGATACGAACGCCGATGGCCGCCCAAGACCAAATGCGGTGGAGGACACCAACCACTTTGAGTGCCAGACGCCGGCGGCCGTCGTCCACGTTGGGAGCGATGGATGCCCGTACGGGAACATGGTGGGATATCTCGTCCAGCGGTGCTGACCCCACGGCGCATCTACCTTCAGCACCCTTTGCTCGGTCGATGAATTCAGTCGCCCATATGGATCCTCGGCCGACCTTGGGATCGTAGGGGCGAATGTTAGGATAGTGCGCAAGGCGCGAAGCAACAACAAAAATCGGTGTCGACAGACAACCGGAACGATACTGACTCGGAATACGCTTTCAGATTTCAGCCGCGGTATGATGCGTTGAAACATTTTGCTTCGCTTTGACGCTCTAAAATGCCAGGTGCTACGCAGATCTGATTCGAATAGTGCACCACATAGCGTCCATACCATAAACAAGAAACAACCCCTATCTTCGCCGCACAGCTGTCACGCCCAACGCTGTTGTAAACGCGAATTGTTTCAACGTCCATACCGAACAGGAGATATGATCGCTAACAGGTATCGGATCGATGTGGAGCCCCTAAAATTGTCGTTGTGACCACAGCGCCGCAGAGAGCCAGCACAATTGTCGACCTCGCGCTGCGGAACAAGCAACGCTACAATGGAATATCGCAACGCAACGGTTCACGCGTGTTCAGTATACACATCGTGCGTGAAACGCGTGTTCACGAGCGGCCAAGCTGTCTGACCTGCTTGTTGACGCCGATGACCGGCACACCGGCATGGACAGCCTCGACAGGCGTCGGGTGGTGGTCCCTGGTGGCAGTCTGCGCGAAAGTTCATGGTAAAAGGCGGAGCGTTTGAACGTCAAGGCGTTACATGGAACAAACGTCGCTATGATCGCCAAGCCGTTGTTTAACCAATGCTGACACTCATGCGCTTTCGCGATTCCCATGGCATTGCAACAGGTCGGTACAAACCTCGATCTCGCACTAGGGAACAAACAACGGTACATTTATATAACGCGACGGCGCACAAGCGACTATGATCGTGAACGTTGTATTCACAAGTGACACCGTTGCCTAACCTGGTTGTGGACGTGGCTGTTGTTGGCGGGCACCAAGACACGATCTTCCTCTTGAGAGTTGAGCTGACCGTCTGAAGATGAAGCCTACAAATACGCCAAGTTATAAAGGTAACGTTTAAACATCAAAACGGAACACAAGCGGGTCTCTGGCATGGTCGCCAAGTACTGTAAGTTGTTGGATCAGTCCGGTTGAACTTGCGCTGCAATCAGTGAAATAGCGCCGCAGCAAACTGGCTCAAATCTCGACCGTGCACTGCGGGGCAAATCACGAATAAAAGCAAGAGCGCAATGTTTCACGGCCTTTTGACACACACGGCACGCATTATACACGTATAAACCAGCGGAAATGCCGCCTCGCCTGGTCCACCCTTCCGACGTCAACGGCCGGCTCAACGTGACAGGAATCCTGGGGCGACCTTGATTTACGGCCCCCAGCAGTATCCTGCACGCACGTCGGATTGTAAATGCGAAGCGTTTGGACATCAGTGAGCAACACTATAAGGTGTCGCTATGATCGCCGAGCAAATGCCAGCTTAACGTAGTCGCGCATGCAGTGTCGCGAGTACAACAACACCCCAGAAGGTTGTTACAAACCGCAACCGCGCATGGCGGCACAGTGCACGATACAGTAGAGAAAATCAAGGGTGCGCGGCCGTTGGGGACGCACATCGTGCATAAGACGCGTGTTTACGAGGGAAATCGCTGCCTTACCTGTTCCATATGTCAATTGTCGACCGCCACAACAGCCGCGTAGGGTTCCACGATTGCCATCGAGTGTCAACACCTAGTGCATGACCACATTGGGCTGGTACCTGCTTTATAGTCCTAGTGACACGTGTTTGTGCGACACATTGACGTCCATACGTTACACCTTTACAATCCGGCGTATGTGCAGGCTTCCTCCGGAGACGTTCACTCGATGGCAATCGTAAAACCCTACGTAGTTGCTGTGGCCGTCGACGACGGCCGTGTGGAACATGTAAATCAGCGATTCCCCTGCGTAGACACATGATTAATGTACTAGGTGTTGGAAGCACCATGGCATCGCACAAGTTGGCACAAACCTCGACCGTGCAGCGCGGAACGAACCACGATACAATTAAGGAAATCAACGGTTCACGGCCGTTCAATACATATCTCACGCATGGAACGCCTGTTAACGAGGGGAAACGTAGCTTTACCTGCTCCACTCCTGCCTCGTCTATCGTCGGCTCTGCGACAGAGGGAGTAGCCACGAGGTCACCGTCCCCAGAGGCAGCCTGTGCATACATCGGATTGTAAAGGCGCAATTGTTGGGTGTCAACATTGTATACGAGTACAATGAATTGTGACCGCCTAGTAGGTGCCAGATCACTGCGGCCGCTCTTGCCGTGTCGTCAGTAAAATACTCCCGCAGCTCATTGATGTATACTCCGACCGCGCACTGCGGATACCCGCGGTGAAATTAGAGAAAACAACGGTTCACGGCCGTTCAGTACATATTTCACGCATGGAACGCGTGCTAACGAGAGGAAACATCGCCATACCTGCTGCACGCCCGCCTTGTGAATCGTCGACACTGCGGTAGAGGAAGTAGACATGGCGTGGCCGTTTCCGGAGGTAGTCTACACATACGGCAGATTGAAAATGCGTACGTAGCGTTCGGACGTGAATACGGTACACGAGCACAATTCACTGTGGTCACCGAGCAGCGTACACGGCATAACGTTGGAGGCGTAGGGACAACGCGGAATTGTTTCGATATCTCCGTTGCAGGTGTGGTTCTGCATTGACGTGGTCTGACGATGGCGATCTCATTCGATACTGACTCGGCTAGAGCATCATCGGCGAAGTTTATACCGGCTTCAATAAGGTGGTCAAGCCCAAAGGGCAGAAATAAGTTAATAAGAGTCAGCCACGTATCACGTTTTGTGCCGAGTTACGCGAGATCTCCAGCATGGACATGCTACGCCATAGGTTACACGGGGTTCACGCTTGACTTGAAAGCGAAAGCGTTTAGGGTAGGCCGTACATCCGGCATTGTACACATCACCTCATCATGCCGACCCCCCATTGCCCGGAGAAGGCAAACCCCGGTTTCTTTCTGAAGGCCGTAGACTGCCAACCTCAGCGTGATACCGTTGGTCTCTGGTGCCACTTGCGAAACAGGGTCCCAAACGACCATGGCCTTGCTCACGTCCAACGGTTCCTCGTACACCACCTGCCAATGGAGTAAAGGTGGCGCCACCCAAATAGAAGGGGGAGGGTACCATGTTGGACACCACCGACCTGCTGCCGCCATTTCACCGGCTGCTAAAGTACCGGAATACGCTAGGACGCAGTGGCCCATGTGGTGCACACGGTAGTGGCATTGGGTTTGGCGGGTCGTTCTTGACAAGGCCTTTCTTCGAAATCAGCAGTGCCCGACTCTATCGGGCGGATTTGATAGGAGGAACACGGTAGCGGTGACGCGCTGTTCAGTTTTTAAAGCAGCCAGACGAAAGCGATTTGGGGAGCACAGGTCTGCACGCTCTCAAGAAATGTGTTCTTTGCTCACCTTGTCGGGGCTCGGCATCAGCAGCAGCAGCGGAGTGTGGCCACCCCAGAGAGTGATCTCGCCTTCAACCGCTCGATCGACCATAACCTGTGCGGTCCTGGAGAAGCGGGGACGCACATAACCATGCGCATACCTAATGCCGCACATGCCGGCTTCAGCCTCTCGACCGATGACAGCTTGTTCGACTCCCAACGAGTGTGGCCGCGTGTACTCAATCAAGTCGGTCCCTGGTCGAAGGCTTACGACCTACGTACGGCGGAGGCAAAAAAAAACTAAAAATGGTTGGTTATCAAGGTTATGAAACAGGCTGGGTTGCAGAGATGCAAAGTATCGATGGCAGTATGGTACACAAATTCATACCGCTAGGATCATCAAACAGATATGGGCTCCATGCTGTTGCACTTTGAGTGTTGGCAGCACCATGGCATCGTCCAATTTGACACCAACCTCGACCGTGTACGTATCACGGATCGAAGCACCATCAAATTGTAGGGAAATCAACGGTTCATGGCCGTTCAGTACGCAAACCACGCATGGAACGCGTGCTGACGAGAGGAAACATCGCCTTACCTGCTGCACCCATGCCTTGTAAAACCCCGACACTCCGATAGAAAAACTAGACATGGCGTGGCCGGCTTTGAAGGTGGTCTACACATACTCCATATTGTAACGCGTACGTAGCGTTAGGACGTGAATAGGGTACACGAGCACTATTCACTGTAATCACGAGAGCAGTGTAAACGTCTTGGCGTTGGAGGGGTAGTGACAACGCGGAACTGTTTTGATATCTCCGTTGCGGATGTGGTTCTGCGGGGACGTGGGCCTACGATGGTGATCTCATTCGATACTGACTCGGTCAGAGCACCAGAGGCGAAGTTTATATCGCCTTCAATATGCTGGTCAAGCCCAAAGGGTGGAAGGAAGTTAATAAGAGTCAGCCACGTACCTCGTTTTGTGCCTAGGTACGGGAGATCTCCAGCATGGACATGCTACGCCATAGGTTACACGGGGTTCACGCTTGACTTGAAAGCGAAAGCGTTTAGGGTAGGCCGTACATCCGGCATTGTACACATCACCTCATCATGCCGACCCCCCATTGCCCGGAGAAGGCAAACCCCGGTTTCTTTCTGAAGGCCGTAGACTGCCAACCTCAGCGTGATAACGTTGGTCTCTGGTGCCACTTGCGAAACAGGGTCCCAAACGACCATGGCCTTGCTCACGTCCAACGGTTCCTCGTACACCACCTGCCAATGGAGTAAAGGTGGCGCCACCCAAATAGAAGGGGGAGGGTACCATGTTGGACACCACCGACCTGCTGCCGCCATTTCACCGGCTGCTAAAGTACCGGAATACGCTAGGACGCAGTGGCCCATGTGGTGCACACGGTAGTTGCATTGGGTTTGGCGGGTCGTTCTTGACAAGGCCTTTCTTCGAAATCAGCAGTGCCCGACTCTATCGGGCGGATTTGATAGGAGGAACACGGTAGCGGTGACGCGCTGTTCAGCTTTTAAAGCAGCCAGACGAAAGCGATTTGGGGAGCACAGGTCTGCACGCTCTCAAGAAATGTGTTCGTTGCTCACCTTGTCGGGGCTCGGCATCAGCAGCAGCAGCGGAGTGTGGCCACCCCAGAGAGTGATCTCGCCTTCAACCGCTCGATCGACCATAACCTGTGCGGTCCTGGAGAAGCGGGGACGCACATAACCATGCGCATACCTAATGCCGCATGTGCCGGCTTCAGCCTCTCGACCGATGACAGCTTGTTCGACTCCCAACGAGTGTGGCCGCGTGTACTCGATCAAGTCGGTCCCTGGTCGAAGGCTTACGACCTACGTAAGGCGGAGGCAAAAAAAAACTAGAAATGGTTGGTTATCAAGGTTATGAAACAGGCCGGGTTGCAGAGATGCAAAGTATCGATGGCAGTATGGTACACAAATTCATACCGCTAGGATCATCAAACAGATATGGGCTCCATGCTGTTGCACTTTGAGTGTTGGCAGCACCATGGCATCGTCCAATTTGACACCATCCTCGACCGTGTACGTATCACGGATCGAAGCACCATCAAATTGTAGGGAAATCAACGGTTCATGGCCGTTCAGTACGCAAACCACGCATGGAACGCGTGCTGATGAGAGGAAACATCGCCTTACCTGCTGCACCCATGCCTTGTAAAACCCCGACACTCCGATAGAAAGACTAGACATGGCGTGGCCGGCTTTGAAGGTGGTCTACACATACTCCATATTGTATCGCGTAGGTAGCGTTAGGACGTGAATAGGGTACACGAGCACTATTCACTGTAATCACGAGAGCAGTGTAAACGTCTTGGCGTTGGAGGCGTAGGGACAACGCGGAATTGTTTTGATATTTCCGTTGCGGATGTGGTTCTGCAATGACGTGGGCGGACGATAGAGATCTCATTCGATACTGGCTCGGTCAGAGCATCAGCGGCGAAGTTTATATCGCCTCCAATAAGATGACCAAGCCCAAAGGGTGGAAGGAAGTTAATAAGAGTCAGCCACGTACCTCGTTTTGTGCCTAGGTACGGGAGATCTCCAGCATTGGCATGCTACGCCATAGGTGACATGTTGTTCATGCTTGACTTGAAAGCGAAAGCGTTTACGGTAGGCAGTACATCCGGCATGGCACACACCACCTCATCATGCCGTCCACCCAGTCTCCGGAGAAGGCAGACCTCCGTTGCTTTTTGAAGGCCGTACACTGTCAAGCTTAGCGTGATAAGGTTTACTCCATTGGCAGGTGTTGTACGAGGAACCGTTGGACACGAGCAAGGCCATGGTCGTTTGGGACCCTGTTTCGCAAGTGGCACTAGAGACCAAGCTTATCACGCTGAGGTTGACAGTGTACGGCCTTCAAAAAGCAACCGAGGTCTGCCTTCTCCGGAGACTGGGTGAACGGCCGCTTTCAAGTCAAGCATGAACCACATGTCACCTATGGCGTAGCATGCCAAAGCCGGAGATCTCCCGTAACTCGGCACAAATCGAGATACGTGGCTGACTCTTCTTAGCTTCCTTCCGCCCTTTGAGCTTGGTCATCTTATTGGAGGCGATATAAACTTCGCCGCTGATGCTCTGACCGAGCCAGTATCGAATGAGATCTCTATCGTCCGCCCACGTCATTGCAGAACCACATCCGCAACGGAAATATCAAAACAATTCCGCGTTGTCCCTACGCCTCCAACGCCAAGCCGTGTACGCTGCTCGGTGATCACAGTGAATTGAGCTCGTGTACCTTATTCACGTCCAAATGCTACGTACCAGTACGCATTTACGATCTGGAGTATGTGTAGACTACCTTCAAAACCGGCCACGCCATGTCTAGTTCTTCTATCGCAGTGTCGGCGTTTCACAAGGCATGGGTGCAGCAGGTATGGCGATGTTTCCTCTCGTTAACACGCGTTCCATGCGTGATATATGTACTGAACGGCCATGAACTGTTGATTTCCTTACGTGGTCGTTTGGGACCCTGATTCGCAAGTGGCACTAGAGACCAACCTTATCATGCTAAGGTTGACAGTGTCCGGCCTTGACAAAGCAACGGAGGTCTGCCTTCTCCGGAGACTGGGTGAACGGCATGATGAGGTGATTTGTACAATGCCGGACATACGGCCTACCGTAAACGCTTACGCTTTCAAGTCAAGCGTGAACCACATGTCCCCTATGGCGTAGCATGCCAATGCTGGAGATCTCCCGTAACTCGGCACTAAACGAGATACGTGGCTGACTCTTATTAACTTCCTTTCGCCCTTTCTTTGAGCTTGGCCAGCTTCTTGGAGGCGATATAAACTTCGCCTCTGATGCTCTGACCGAGTCAGCATCGCATGAGATCCTCATCGTCGGCCCACGTCGCTGCAGAGACACACCTTCAACGGAAATATCAAAACAATTCCGCGTAGTACCGACGCCTCCAATGCCAAGCCGTGTACGCTGCTCTCATGATCACAGTGAATTGTGCTCGTGTACCGTATTCACGTCCGAACGCTACGTACGCATTTACAATCTGGAGTATGTGTAGACTACCTTCAAAACCGGCCACACAAGTCTAGTTCTTCTATTGCCGTGTCGGCGATTCACGAGGTATGGGCGCAGTAGGTGAGGCGATGTTTCCTCTCCTGAGCACGCGTTCCATGCGTGATATATGTGCTGAACGGCCATGAACTGTTGATTTCCCTACGATTTGATGGTGCTTTGGTCTGTGATACCCGAATAGAAGGGTTCACAGACACGTACCGCTAGGATCATCAAACCGATATGGGCTCCATTGCTGTTGTACGTTATGTGTTGGCAGTACCATGGCATCGTTCAATTTGACACCAACCTCGACCGTGTACGTATCACGGATCAAACCACCATCAAATTGTAGGGAAATTACCAGTTCATGGCCATTCAGTACGTATATCACGCATGGAACGCGTGCTGACGAGAGGAAACATCGCCGTACCTGCTGCACCCATGCCTTATGAATCGCCGACACTGCGATAGAAAAACTAGACATGACGTGGCCGGTTTTGAAGGTAGTGTACACATACTCCAGATTGTAAAAACGTACGTAGCGGTCGGACGTGAATACGGTACACGAGCACTATTCACTGTAATCACGAGAGCAGTGTACACGTCTTGGCATTGGAGGCGTAGTGACAACGCGGAATTGTGAAGATATCTCCGTTGCGGATGTGTTTCTGCAGCGACGTGGGCCGACGATGGCGATCTCATTCGATACTGACTCGGTCAGAGCATCAGCGGCGAAGTTTATATCGCCTTCAATATGCTGGCCAAGCCCAAAGGGCAGAAGGAAATTAATAAGAGTCAGCCACGTATCTCGTTTTGTGCCGAGTTACGGGAGATCTCCAGCATTGGCATGCTACGCCATAGGTGACATGTGGTTCATGCTTGACTTGAAAGCGAAAGCGTTTACGGTAGGCAGTACATCCGGCATGGCACACACCATCTCATCATGCCGTCCACCCAGTCTCCGGAGAAGGCAGACCTCCGTTGCTTTTTGAAGGCCGTACACTGTCAAGCTTAGCGTGATAAGGTTTGTATCTATAGTGCCATTTGCGAATCGGGGTCCTAAACGACCATGGCATTACTCACGTCCAACGTTTCCTCGCACAACACCTGCCAATGGAGTAGAGTTGGCTTCACCCAAATAGAAAGGGTGAAGGCCCGCGGATACCATGTCAGACACCATCGCCCTGCTGCCGCCATCTCACCGGCGATTCAGGTACCGGAATACGCTAGGACGCTGTGGTCCATGTGGTGCACACGGTAGTTGCATTCGGTTTAGCGTGTCGTTCTTGACAAGGCCTTTTTCGAAATCCGTGGTGCCCGACTCTACCGGGCGCATTAGATAGGAGGAACACGGTAGCGGTGACACGCTGTTCAGCTGTTAACCGTTGTAGGACCCCAGTCCCGTTTTGGGGACAAATCACTTGGAATTAGACTGGTTTGTACCCAACTCGGGATTGTGGTACTAAAGGGGTTAAAGCGGTCAGACGGAAGCGATTCGGGGAGCACAGAATTGCACGCTCTCAAAATATGTGTTCGTTGCCCACCTTGTCGGGGCTCGGCAGCAGCAGCGGAGTGTGGCCACCCCAGAGACTGACCTCGCCTTCATCTACTCGATCGACCATAACCTGTTCGGTCCTGGAGAAGAGGGTCCGCACATCACCATGCGCATACCTAATGCCACTCGCGCTCACTTCAGCCTCTCGCCCAACGACATTCTGTTCGACCCGGCTCGAGTGTGGCCGCATATATCCGATCCAGCCCCGCGCGTGAAGAGCTCTGCACGAGCAAGAAAATGGGCGAATCTACCTGGTAAAATGATCTAGAGTACACCTGTTGTTGGATCCACCGCAGTGGTTAGCGTGGTCAGCGGACGAGCGCGTCAAGCCCCAGAAGCACAGAATAGCGGGGTTGCAGCGCTTGGGGGACAGCCGTCATCGAGTGGTAAACGATGTTCTCATTCTCTACGGCGTGCGAAATAAACCATGGAGAGCTCTGTGCTGTGTTGCCGGTTTCGACGGTGTCTGCTTCAATGGCATCCTATACTGTCCCGTTTCAGTTCCCGATACCGACCACGCCACTGCAGTCGCAACCAAAATACAGAATGCACAAACGAAGGGTTGAAGTCTAAACGTTTAGGGTTGGGTTAGTACCAGCATACAAGAAGCTTCCGAGCGAAAATCACCTAAGGTAATACTGCGTTGTATTTCCTTAGTCGCAACGATCTACCCTTGCACCGCATCACCCAGACCCCGTACCCCTCCAATGTATGTTGACAGAAAAAATGAGTAACATATACGAACGCGAACGAAACCTGAGACAAAATTAGTATCTTGGGGTGTGATAAACAGCTGCGAATCCCCGCCCTCGCGGTATACCAACGGCACGCGCTTTTTTGGGACGGTGGTTCCACCTCTCGAGTATTCTTGTTAGGCATGGAGACCATCTCGCCCGGAAAAGCATCGCGGTGACGCTAGCAACAGCCCTGTGATCGCGAGAGTTCTTTCATCCACTCAATATGGCCATTGAACGGCGAGGACGCTTGCTCGATAGGCGCTAAGAAGCCGACGGGGTTTCATATCTCGTTCCTCGTCCAATTGCACGGTCAAACACCGAATGTGTTTCCAGTGTCTAGGGTTCGACTTGTTTGCCAACCTGGGTATATTGTGCCGGTGGTCAGTTATGAGCTTTTCGTCCTCTTGAAGCCACGAAAAGTCGATGGTGATCTCGTCGTTAGCCACCGTCGGCGTTTGCTGAGCATCTTGGCCGTCCTCGTAAAAGCTAATCACAGAGTCCTCCGGATCGTTCACCTGCAGAGCGTAAGCGTGATGTCGTCGTATTTTCAGCTCAGTTAATTTACCGTATTTACTGCGGCACCGGACCAATGTACGTCAATAGGACCCTAATTCGGGGGGTCATATTAAATAGGACCTACCTACAGTACACACAAACACCTGTAAGTTACCTATTTTTACTAACTATTTTGGTCCTATGTACTATGGTCCCCCGTAATAGGCCGGTGAGTTTAACCGGAGAAAAAGCGACAACTTAGCTTTGAGAGCACGACACGGTGCTAGAGTGCAGTACTGGCACTTTATATAGTTGTGCATGTGCGTTATGGCTCTGGCTATTTCTTGCGCTGCACCAGGTGTGTGCAAGGTTTTGACAACTTGTTTCTGTACCAATAGCGGTACCGCAGGAACGACATCAGGTGCATTTCAATTCTGGCAACATTGTCTCATTCCTGCATTCATTTCTCTAAGGTCAGCAACGACTTTCTTAGCGTTCCGAAGTCCTCGTTCGGTATTCGCAAAGGATGCTCGTCGGTAGAGCAACGGCCGGGGGCAAAAGAGACAGTCGCATGCGTCAGGAGCCAAGTGCCCGGAGGGGTCAAGGCGAACGTACCAAACGCAGTCGGTCGATTACTTCCACCACAGATGTGACGGTAAGACGCAATCAACGAGACACCTACATAGGGAGTGACTTGCTCGGTTGAACGTCTGACGATATCTGATTCTGCGTCTCGCCGCTGTCTTGTGCATGCGACACGGCTACGTTTCAATATGGATGCCTACGGACAGCTACTGCCCCTCCCTTGCATCGTTCGTCCTAAGGAGGGTCTTGCTGAGTACAGGAGGGTCTTGCTGAGTAAGGTCGATACCCCGCGAATGCGGTGTGTTCAACGCCCGGATAATGTCGGAAACGTAGGCGAACGAACGAGCCAGCAAGCAAACGAACGCAGGGAGTCGACGATTCATAACTAGGATTCGGTTGCGTTGTTGTGATGGTCGGCATGAAGCCGCAGGGTTTAGAATCAGATCATGCACATGCCTTGGGCAATTCAATGGGTGGGGCCGATATTCGAGAGTATGCACACTCGTTGTATTTTGCGAGAGCCCCATGGGGCCTCCATCGCAGTGCTACAATTGACGGATGTCCAATGAAAGTACCATAGGAACACCATGAGAGCGTCAATTTAGACTGATGGGTAAGGCAGCTCATGGATGTCGCATAGCAATATCATGGTGCTGTAGTCCCATGGAACTCCAATGGAAGTCCCACGGTAGCCCCATCGAAACACCATGGACGTCTCATGGAAGCACCATGAAAATCCCAAAGGAGTTCCACGGAAGTCCCATGGGAGCACCATGGAAGTCCCATGGGGGGTCCACGGAAGTCCCAGGAGAAAACGAACGAAGTGACATGGGAGTCCCATCGGATAACCATGGGGGTCCAGAAGTCCGATGACAGTGCCATGAAATTATAGTATCCCCATGGAACTCTATGTGATTCCATGCGAGTATGGTGCTTCCATTGGAACCCAAGTGAGACACATGGCTTCCATGGCTTTCATGGGATTCTCGTGAACTCCCATGATACTCGGTGCTTCCATAGGATCCCCACGGTCCCATCGGAGTAGTGATGCCCCCATGGTGCTCCCGTGGGAATCAGAGGAGACTCACATGGAAGTTAGCATCCACGGGACGTTCATGTTGCTCCCATCTTGCTTCCATGGTGCTCCCGTGGAGTGTTGTATCCATGGCTTTCTCATGGCACTCGCATGTGACTTTCATGCGAAAATGATACTACAATGGGAGGCCCATGGTGACCCCACAGGACTTCCATGGGACTCCCAATGGGCTCAGATGGCACGCTCGTGGGACGTTTGTGGCACTTCGATTGGACTAGATGTCTTGTCGTGGAACTTGAAGGGTGTCATCATGGGACTAGCGCTACGATAGGATTTCCATGGGCATTTCCATGGGAATTCCATGCGACTTCGGTGGGATTCCAACGGAACTCCCGTGGGACTTTGAGTGGGCTTCTATGAGATTCCCCTGCAACTTCCGTGTCGCTTCCATGGGACAAAGGTGTCCATCAGGTTGTATTGTTCCCGTGGGTTCCTGTGGGACTTAAATAAGACTTCCGTGGGATTTGCAAGGGGGTTCCATGGGATTCTCGGCGGACTTTCCTTCAAACTTAATCTAAATAAAACGCTATGATATCGAGAACTTCCGCAAAACTGATACTTCCAGACTGCATGTGACGCTTTGATCGAGCGTAATACGGATTATATACTACCGACACTTCGGAAAGGATAGCATAAACGGTTCTTGATATGCTTGCCCTGCATTCTGTCCCAAAGAGACTCCCGGTTTACTTCCATGGGGCCTTCATGATGTTCCCATAGTGTTTTAATATTGTGCTTATGGGGCAGCTTTGGGACTCACATGGAATTTCAATGATGCCTCTACGGCACTACCATCGGACTTCCCTAGTGCTTGCGTGAGACCTGCATAAGACTTCCATGGTGCTTCCGCGTGACTTCCGTAGGATTATGTTAGCCCAAAGCGACTTCCCATGGGACTCAATAGTGCTATTGTGGGACTTCCATGACACTTGCATTGTTTTTTGCATTGAAGTTTCGTGGTGCTTCCATGGGACGTCCAGGGGATTATAGTATGCCGATGGGGCTTTTATGGAATAATAGGGCTGCATCCTGCCTGCTTCGGCCTGCCCCGTCCTTGGGGTGGGCCGAGGAAGTCTGCCAGGACCTGCAGCGGTCTAGCGACAGTCACACGAACATCGAGCTTCGGACTACGTAGGTAGGGAACCTTGCGCGGTCCGGCTGGTGGCCTGCTCGCTTTAAGGACCGCGTGGGGTGGTGGTGATGTTTTTTCTTCTTAACCCCGACGCCGAGGAGCTCATCCCTCAGGCGGGACGGGTACATCACCACAGCAGAGAGCGCTACGTGGGCAGCCGGTGGAGTGGAGAGACTGGCCACAGCGTGGGTATGCATGCACGACAGGAAGGATGGGATTGTCGGCGTGGGTTGGGACGGCTGCACCCAGCCAACTGGAAACCAAGGCGCGTACCGGGCTACGAAACGGAGAGCCACTTTCGCCACAGAGAAAAAAAAGAAACAAAAAAGAAAAAAAAGAAGGCGGGGACGAGCCTCACGTCGGCTGGCAAAGAAAGCAGCACGCGAGGCTCGTAAGAGACAGAAGGAGGCACTTGTGGCGGTAGCGACCTACAATGTGCGCACCCTTGCTGTAAAGGGGAAGAACGGGTACGGACATGACGAGCGTGTACTGGCGAAGGGACGGCAACTCGGCTGTGACTTCATTGGCCTGCAAGAAACTCGGAGGTCCGGCAGCACGACGTTCCGTGCGGCAGGGTATCGTGTTTTCTGTTCAGGACAGGAAACAACAGCCACCAGGCAAGGGCTGTACGGAGTAGGCCTAGCTGTCAAGGAATCGTTGTGCAGTAAGTCTGTGTATACTCATCAGTTCGTTGACGAGCGGCTAATGTCTATGAGCTTTGAGCTGGCTGGAAAATGCGAGGCAGTCAATTTCGTCGTTGTGTATGCTCCAACTGATTGTACCAAGGACGCCGAACTGAAACGTATTTTCTGGCAGAAGCTGGAGGACTTGGTGGAAAAAATCCCGACGAAAGAGTGTCTGTTTGTACTGATGGATGCCAACGCGCGAACTGGACAGAGGAAGGAAGGGTGCGGTGATGATGAAAGCAGAGTGCTGGGAGCGTATGGACGTGATGTTCGTAACGATAATGGCAGACGGCTCCTGTCGTTCGCCACCAACTGCAAGTTAGCTCTCACCAACACGTTTTTCAGCACGCGCAAGGGTGGGATATCGCATACTCACAACGGCACCGGCCCGAATGACCGTAAGCGAATCGACTACATCCTAACCCGTCAAGCCCACCGACCTAGAGTACAAGATGCGAAAGTCTTCCCACAGCCTCCTGCCCCAGCTAAGGCTGACTCAGACCACAACATCTTGTATATCAAAGTCCGACTCGGTGGTCATTTTGCGCCCAATAGACAAATACGTAACCCGACGAAACGCCGAGAGTTCGACAGGCAGCTTTTTATGTCCGATGGAAAGTGTCGTGAACGAGTAGTCTCCAGGGTCAGCTCCACTCTCAACCAGCCTATCCAGCCCCGTAATACGTCTGGTATGGTTGAGATTTTCACTACGGCTGTTATTGATGCGGTCGAAAAAGAGGTACCACCCCCTGCACGTCGCCACCGCAGACATGGATGGTGTGAGTCTGCCGAAACCTTGGCCGCATTCATGCCAGCATGGACAGCGAGGGAGGAGGCACGACAATTCTTGCGTGCCCACCCCCGGGACAGAACCGCGTGGAAGACCCCGAGTTCTGCGTGTGCGAACCTGCAGAAGGTGATTGCCGCAGGACTGCATGCGTACTTCGAAGCGTACCTTGCCGAAACCGAACGACTCCTAGCGAACAACGACCAAAGAGGCTTTTACAAGCACCTTAAGAGTACGGTAGGATTGGAAGGGACTAAGCGAGGAGCGAACAGTTCATTAGGGACGAGGATGGCACGATCCTACGGGATAAGGTGCGAATTCGTGAACGATGGGCGGGGTTTTACCACAAACTCTTGAACACGAAGTCGCTGAAACTCGATCCCACGATCATCGACCTCTTGCCACCGCGACCGCCTAAACTGTCGCTTGAAGATGAACCATCCATAGACGAGATGGCAGAAGCACTGAAGGGGATGTCGAATTGGAAAGCTGTCGGGCCAGATGGTCTCCCGGTCGAACTCCTAAAAATCGACCGTCCGGCATTCGCCCAGCGCTTTCACAACATCCTTCTCAATGTTTGGTTAACAGGAGAAGTCCCTCAGCAATGGAAATATGCGATCATCAAGGTCCTTCACAAAAAGAAGGATCGAATTGACCGCACCAACTATAGAGGGATTTCGCTTATTGTCCACGCAGGCAAACTGTTGTTGAAAATCGTCGCGTCCCGCCTCAGCAACTACTGCGAGACCGAGGAACTACTCCCGAGGAACAGTGCGGCTTCCGCCCCGCACGATCAACGATTGATATGTTGTTCGTCGTGCGCCGGCTGCAAGAGCTCGGACGACAGAGGAAAATCCCCTTCTACGTGTGCTTCATCGATCTGCAGAAAGCGTACGACTCTGTCGACCGAGAGCTGTTATGGAAGGTACTCACACGCTTTGGCGTACCAACCAAGATGCTGAGAATTTTCCGTAATTTCCACGATGGCATGCGGGCTCGCGTGCGTACTGATGACGGCGAGCTCTCGGAATGGTTTGATGTCACGCAGGGGCTGCGGCAAGGCTGTGTACTATCACCGTTACTGTTCAACGTGTTCGCCGCTGCTGCGTTACACGTCGTACTAGTACGCTTCAGCCAAGACGAAGCCATTGTAAGGGATTTGGTCCAACTATGTGAAGCTGGAGTAGTTCGAACAGGGAAGGAGGAGCCATTGGCGTGCGTGTGAAGGTCTGTATGGGGCATGTTGTACGCCGATGATGCAGGAATTGTCTCGAAGTCGACTGAAGGGCTCGCAAAAATGATGACAGTCATCGTGACTGTCTTCGAAGCAGCAGGCCTCACGGTGTCGGAAAAGAAGACCGAGACAATGGTCCTACAAACACCAGACCGGACAACCCTCGCACCACCGCTCGTCATCGAAGCAGCAGGTCAGAGGTATAAGCAGACGACCCAGTTCTTATACCTAGGCGGCGTTATCCACGAAAACGCTGCGTTCTCGCTCGAAATCGACCGACGGATCCGCCTCATGCGAGCATGCCTCAAACGGTTCGGCCCGGAGTTGTATGATAGGACGACCGCCCCCCTTAGCCTTAAAGTCCGAATGCTGAAGGCCGAGGTGATTGAGACCCTGCTGTACGGGTGTGTGACGTGGACCCTCAGAGCGGAACACTTTGCCAAGCTTCGAACGGCTCACCACCAAGTCCTGCTGCGAGTCATTGGCTTCCAGCGCCGACTTCATACTGACCATGCCACCCTCTCGTACGCGAAGGCCCTCAAGATGACACGTTGCGAGAGCATCGAAACGACCATTCGTAAACGGCGGCTCTTCTTTGCGGGGGGCGTGGCACGGCAAAGCAAGGAGCGATTACCCAGTCGGGTAATGTTCGGGACGATAACTGGTGGGGAGAACCCGAGACCAGGCGGACAGTGTAAGACTTGGCATAGATGCATAGTCGAAGACCTTAGGGAGTTCCGAGCCACCGAAGGGTCAACGGAAGTTGCCCCCTTGGTGTTTGGAGTTGAGACCGCGTTGTGGTCCACTGCAGCCAAAAAGGCGGGGAAGTGGTACCGGGGGATCCTTGAAGCAGCCGAACGGTTCATGGTGAGGTGGCACGAGGCTGAGGCTGAGATGAGTAGGCAGCGCCGCGCATCCGCCGTGGATGGTGCCCAAGGGAACGGGGGGGGAGGGGGCAACAGGAGAAGTGGCAGAAAGCCCGACCGAGGGAATGCGGAGAGGGGGGGGAACAGGAGGGGTAGAAGGGAAACGGCGGTAGACGAAAGTAGGGAGGAGATGACAGACAGGGTAGCAAGGCACCAAGTCGACTAGAAAGTAGAACATGACCATACTACTAGTGCTACCAACCGGTGCAGCTGGCTCGAACGTGGTCTTCCCTTGTCTTGTCTTCTTGTTTTTTTTTTTTTCTTTCTTGCGCTGACTCTCCGTGATTTCCATATTATTTTTCCTCTTCCTCTTCCTTTTCTGATTGATAAGCCGTACTGAAGGAGCCGTGTGGCGTGGTTGGAAGACGAACCTGCTCTGCTCGTTTCGTATTTTCTGACGCCAAGGGGCAGGGCATAGTTGACGAACGCAGGGCGGAGACGGCAGTCTGGGTAGCAAGGTACCAGGCGGATTCGCAGGGAGAACCTGGCTATACTACTCGTACCACAAGCTGCTGCCGCCACCTGGAAGGTGCTTTGGGCTTTGGTCTGCCTGTTATTTCCCCTTTGTTATTTTTCCTTGTTACTTTTTTCCTTGGTTCTTTGTCTTACTCTGTTTACAAGCAGTGGTGGTTTATTTTATTTTATTTCATTTTATTTCTTTTCTCCAGCTCGTTCTTTTTCAAGTGTTGGCCACCTCGCCTGCGGGGGGGGGGCACGACAGATTGTTTCTCCTAGATTTTGCTTTCATTTTTCTTCTTTTTCTCTTTTGATTTGTCTACCTTGTTTTTGTTTTCTCTTTGATTGTTTCTTTTCGTTTCACTATTTCATAGATTGCGTATATCGTGCCTGTCGTATCTAGTATGATGACATGGCTTTGCATTGCCCACTGCAGTGCACCCTGCACACGTGTCAACGTAGTATCTCTGTGGCGTAGCTTTGTGACCACAGAACTTGTATCTCTTCTAGGATTGAAGAATCGGCACGGACACTGGTTGTGCTGGATGTCGACGGGTAAAAAGAACGGTTTAATGTGAAGAACACACACACACACATTGGGACCTTAGTGGGACTTCAATGGAGATACCTGGTTTCCGTGAGGCTTCGTGCGTAGCAGTACTGTACGTTTATCCATGGGATTTCCATGGTGGTTCCATGGGACTCCCATCGTGCTCCCGTGGGACTTAGTCGTATTATCATGGAAATTCCATGGGACTGACATGGGACTGACATGAGATTCTCATGGTGGTTCCTTGGGATATTCCATCTCTTCTTTAGCACTACCTGCTAGACCACTCAGTCGCAAAATAACCAACAAAATATATGCCTTAGAGTCGTGGAATCTCGTCGACGTAGTGACAGTGATCTCGGGGGCCCTCCCCTCGGTAAACGCAACCGGTGTATAGAGGCACAGTATCGTAACCATTCGTATTGTCTCCAGCGCGCACTAACTATCGGAAAGAACAAATAGCGAATTCGGTGACATTTGAACCCCGACCTACGCTTGGGAATTATATTGCACTACCTGCTAGGCCACTCAGTCAGCGCTTCAATGGAGCTTCCGTGGCGCTTCCATGGCACTTCCATGACACTCGCATGGTGTCCATTGGACTATGGCAGGACTGACATGGGGAATCTATCGGACTTAATGCTGTTCCCATGGGACACCCAGAAGAGTTTGATGAAAGGGAGAATGGAACTCTCATGAGACTCAGGAGGCTTCCTCGGTTCCCGTGGGACACCATGCGATAACAGGTATACCCATGAGGTTTCCATTGGACTTTGATTGTTCTCTGATGGCACACCCACGGTACTTCCGCGGGGCTTCAATGGTGCTTCCATGGGACTCAACTCATGTGCAGCGTTCATGGGTTTGTAATGTTCCCATGGTGTCCCCATGCGACTTGATATTCTTCCGTGAAACATCCATGCTTCTTCCATGGAATTCCCACGTGACTTCCATGGGACTCGTATTGGGACTGCTACAGGGTTTTCCTTGGACTTCCAAGGGACTTCCACGGGGCTTCCATGGGATTTCCGGGGAACTTCTAAGGGACTCCAATGGGAATTCCACGGTGGCTCTCAATGTAATTTCCATGAGGCTTCCGTGGGTTTCCCATAGGATATCCACGAGAGCCCCGGAAACCTACCGGTGGAACAACTAAGCGATGTGCGTCACCGCATTTAGGCGAGCTTATTTAGATTACCAGCTCTCAGACTCGGAAAAGTGCGTGGGCGTTGGAAGGGGAAGAGTTTTTGTGTTATGGGCGTCCAGCTTAATCCAGCTCGCACCTCTGAATTGCAGCATGCTATTATACCCCCCGAGCTGTATATCATACGTCCAATTCGAAGAGAGAGCAAGAATGGTGTCATGTCCCACTGTACCACTGATTTTACACATAAATACGCGTGCTTCACATCATGCCAGGTAGGTGTCAACGGCCGTGGATGATAATCGAACCGGTCCGATCATGAAGCGCTGTACACCAGTGAGTGCGGCTGTGCTTCGTAGTCAGCTTCGAGTAGATGGTAAACCCTACCTGGTGCCAGGTATGCGGCAAGCGGAGACGGAAGCACGAATACCACACACGGTATTCGACACCGACGCGCTTGTCGAAACAGGATCCGAGAGCGTTGACGCGGCGGTGCGCAGGCAAAGGATATCGCTCTTGGGTTGCGTGGATACGTATGGGAGAGGAGCGTTTGTCGAGAGGGGTTTTGTTTGTCCTGGGAGATGGTCGGGAGTAACGGCCTACTCCGGGGGGGAAGGATGGGTATTTGACGGGGCTCCTTGGGGGAAGGTCTAAAGAAGTCTTGCATCAAGCCGGAAGGGCGGCCGAAGGCGGCACTGAAGGTCGGCCGATGGCTCCGATGGATCGAGGGCGGGGCGGAAGCCTCCATCATCTGGAAAACGTGGGACAAGTGGAGCCAGAGTGCGATACGGGATGGTTGCAACCGCGACGTGAGACATTAATGTCCCCAATGCGCGTGGAAAGAGAGGAGGCGTCCTGACAAAGGCACGGACGTCCGGGTATGACCATCATCGTGGTGATGCGTGCCTCTACTGTATGTAGTGCATGCCGTTCTTTTGCATTCCTTTCGGTTTTCTGTTTTTTTTCGAGGTTGCTTCTTTCGTACGGGTGCGTATCCTTAGCCACAAATATTAACCGTTGTTGATAGTGAGTGGACTCTGTGCTCGGTTCGCCATCCTCCCCCATGCTGGCGAGTCTGCAATTCTGCGTCTTCTCCTTTTTTTGCGTTTTCTCTTCTTGTTTTCTGCCCATTTTCTCCGTTTCTCCTTTTCCCCATTTCTCCTTTTTGTTCTTTCAGTTAGTTTCGTTTTTTTTTTCTCTTGGTATGCGGGTCACCTACCACTCGGTTTCTGTTGCAACGTACCAGGGGTAGGTCGTAACATATTTTACGTATGTACGCTGGTTTCACTTATTTTGTGACTGGGGTGTGCGAGTTGCTTCAGCCAACCGCGCAAGACCCTTGTTTTATTTTCCCTGGGACATTCTTCAACCCCGGAGTTATTGGAACCTGCCCTGTTCATCCAGGCTGAAACGTGTTGTTCCACCAGCCGCTTGCACAGTGGGCATTCAGTGCAGCGGTAGGAAGGCCCTTCACTGCAAACCGCAATGCTGACGGGGCGCTTTGGTGCCGGATTGTATTTCCCTCGTGCCCTTCGATATTGACCGGGTAAGTATCGCGGCCGGGTGTGCATATCAAGGCCATCATTGTGCACATACATGCTTTCTATAGATGATACGTGTAGCGGTATGAACCGTATGTGCCGCTTCGAGTGCTGATGTCGCACCTTCACGTCGACTAACCCTACTTACTTACGGAAACATTACTGCAACTCTCAGCCAAGGCCCGAATGAACACAGAGCAACGGGCCCTTCCTGCGCTACTACAGTAGCATTGTCGGCGTCCTGCACACAGCGAGGTCGCGTACGTACGTATGCGCAGAACACCAACCATCCTTTCCGATACGATACACTATCTGTACCTAGTGGTCACGGCCGTGCGCAGACCGGTGCATTCCTCACGGGCGGAGGCGCCTTACCTGCGCGTTGCTCACAGTGGCGTTAACCGCTGTGGGAAGGTCGAAGGTCTCGAAGCTGGTCTTCGTGTTGTCGTTGACGTCAGCCTGCAAGTTAGTGTGATGCGATGATACTTCGGGTCGTGAACGGGGGACCCATATAACTGCGAGTGTATAACTACAGTAGTAGTACTACGATACTAAACAGTAGTTCGCAATCTTCCAAACTTCGGACACGGATGATCGTGCTCTACTGTACCGTGGGTTACTTAACCCCTTTAGAACCGCAGTCCCGTTTTGGGGACAAACTACTTGAAATTAGACTGGTTTGTCCCCAAAACGGGACTGCGGTTCTAAAAGGGTTAAGCGCTACTTCTATCTGGTATGTAACCTGTCGTTCCGAGATGTTGCGCATGTCCGGTACAACAACTAACTGTTTGTTGTGCAGATCCAACCTACCGTGGGAAACTTATCCTGCTGTAGATCGTGCAGGGTGCACGGCTCCCACCCGGCATCGTGAGTGTTTTTTATCTTTCCTGGTACCTGACACAGATCAGGAATCTACTGCTGTGCCTGTCCTCGAACATTTATCACGGGGGGCCATAGTAAAAAGAACCCACGTTACACACAAAAACCTATACATTTCTCCATTTTACTAACAATATTTGGTCCTATTTACTATGGCCCCCCGTATTAGATCACGAAGTAAGAGTATTGTACCTGACACTTTCTATTCGGGGTGAGCGAAATGTTCGCGGGGACATTTTTGTATCGCCGTACAGGCACGCGTGGGGTCGATGTCGTCGCTCTCGCAGTGCCCACGACAACGTCACACCTCAACCTCTTGGCCAAGGTGGTGATGACGTTTCTGGTGAATGCACACAACAAAAAGCTGACAAAAACCTGAAGAAAATAAAAACGTACCAGCTTTCCGTCTCATGGCCGTTCGGAAGGGTCGGTATTATTGTCGATTACCAGTACATAGTTGTCTCGGTTTTACGCGCTCCCGGGCATAGGAGGCCTAGACAAATCGATGCGTACATGTTGGGCAGCGGCTGAAGAGCAAAGCCACATGTTTGGTCTGAATTCCGCACTCCTACCCCATGCATGAGTGCTGCGTTAGGCCATACTTCGAAGGATGGAGGGTATTGCTAAACCGACATTTATTTGTAGGATCTATCACCCGAGTCACACGCACGTGTGGTCGTGCACGATTGCTCTGCTCACCGAGGGGATGCCGGCGGGGCTTGGCCCGTACACGTTGAGTACCTTGCACGAAGCCCCCTCTTCCAGGCTGAGAACAGTAACAAGACACACGACAGAGACGCATCACGTTGACAAGAGGCGGACACCCACAACATCGATGCCCATCGTTCAGGAAGCGCGCACAAGAAGCACGCTCGTTGTGAAGCTGCTTCGCTTGTCTGCTGCTGCTGCTGCTGTCCACTTAGCCCCTTTAGAACTCCAGCCCCGTTTTGGGGACATGGCAGTCAGATTCCAAGTAAATTGTCCCCAATTGTCCCCAAAACGAGACTGCAGTCCTAAAAGGGTTAAGCCCTCACGACGGGCTATACTGACCGAGCGCGTAGATACTACATAATAACACGAAACGCTTCCTCTGTATGTAGCGGACGCGAAAGCTGTAGGCAAAGCGTTGAGGGTACACCAAACGGTCGGCGAGCGCATGGAGGCAAGCGAGCTTGTGAGGATGCAGCGCAGACGAAGACCGTGGGATACGTATATCATTAGCCTGGATCAGGGAGGAATCCACAGTTTCTAGACACCGCAGACCTGCGGGTGACATACATACGCGTGTTCTCAATGTGTGTGTGTGTGTGTTTTTTTTTTAACATCACTTTTACCTTCCAGCCTTACTCGTGGGAAGTTTTACCCTCAATGAGCTTCTGGACAAGCCGTGGTCACAGGTTTCATCCCTTCTCCCCCCCGGCACGTGCCTTTAGTTTTGTCGCGAATAGGGTTCAGCATTCCCACTGCTCGTCGATTTTCATCGAATGTTGTGGCTGACTCTGGCTGACTGTAACTTCATGCCGGCAACACAGCACAATGCGCTGAAGTACGGTAAGGCAGTACAGGACGATACAGCAAAGTACGGCAACACAGCAATACAGTACACAGTTAAGTACGGCAACACAGTACAGGGTCTTAACATCGGGTTGAGCCATGCTACGCTTGGGGGTCTACTGAGCAAGGCCTCTTCAGGGTGACGCCTTGTTTTCTGAGCACATCCGAAACGCGGCTTCGAAGAATCCCGAGCAAATCCGACCAAACGTTTCTAGCCCCAAATAAAATGCACTGCTGTCTACTGCAGTCGAGGTATCGTACTATTAATATTAATTATTAATATGAAATATAGTCGTTTCTTAGAACAACAACACTACACATTGATTGTCGGATGGCAAGCATAATAATAATATTACGGGGGACCATAGTAAATAGGACCTACGGTGTACGCAAAAATCTATACCTGGTATGTTTTCCCATTTATTTTTACTAACAATATTTATTTGGTCCTACTTACTATGGTCCCCGTAATACTACGATAGAGACTGCTGTGACCGGTAGTTGTTCATTTTGAGAGATAACTCAATCGGTCAGAAAAGGTTGAGCCAAAAGCGCATTCCCTACCGTTGGGCGAGTCTGACTGTATGTACTCTATTACTGCTTGCTGTGGTACTTTCAGGCCCCACACACTGCCCCACTGCCCCACACGTTTTATTAAACTATGAAATATATACCAGGTACGTCAGCTGTGAGTTCGACTGATTAAATATTACGGGGGAACATAGTTAATAGGACCAAATATTGTAGGTAGAAATGGGTCAATATATAGGTGTTTATGTATACCACAGGTCCCATTAACTATGGTCCCCCGTAATAGTTGATACTCAGCTATGCAAGCTGCGCAATATCATCCGTCTCGTCTACACCCCATTCATTCTGTATGTATGTACTGAATTTACAAATAAATGGCATGAGAAGCCGTTCGTGCATACCAGTTTTTTATTTTTATTTTTTTATCATCTTTCACTTTCCAGCCTAATAACTCGTAGGAGGTTTTACCCTCGACGACCTTCTGGACACGCCGTGGTCACAGGTGTCTTCCCTTCCCCCCCCCGGTACGTGCCTTCATTTTTTGTCGCGCATAGATAGGGTTCAGCATTCATTCCCACTGCTCGTCGATTTTCATCGAATGTAGCGGACTCACGCTCTTCTTGCGCTTTCCGCTAATTAATAATCAATTTCTTTCATGCAATAAAAAGCCCATACATACATACATACGAGCATGCACTCGGTGGGACTTAAACCCCGCGAAATTGATCTTGATATAGGCACGCGGACCACCTACCAAGCCACCGGGTATGAGGAAGTATATGTGCTTCCTTATTTCCTCGTCGAGGATATAGGCCAGTGACTCCCCTAGCCTGGATGCTACCCGGGTCAACAGGACGATGCACATAATATTTACCAGGTACATAATAATAGTTATGCGCGCGTTTCTGACTGACGGGGCTCCTCGGCCGAATAGTAGGCTGAATAATAGGCTGAAGCCATCAAATAGACTGAACAGAGACAGACGGAATAATAGACGGAACATACTGAATATATAGACTGAACTGACTGCATAATAGACCGACAGGGCCTACCCGACACCTATACCTTTTTTAGTGTATTAAATGCCGTTACGAGGCCGGTGTTTTCAGCATTCCACGCATGCATCTATCTATCTGACAGATAGATTATGACCTACAGCACTAACTAGCAGTAGTAGTAGTAGTACGAGATACACAGCAGTCTACTGCAGTAAAACATATCATATGCCGCCGTCATGACGAGCGGTTGTGGGGCATCCGTATGCATGACATATGTATGTTTTATGTATGCTGGACTGTACCACTCCGTCCCTAAATAAATACATTATTAACATACGTACCTACCTGGTACATTACGACCGTTTGGATGGAACAGCAGTAGTACACAAACGATCCTTAGCTTTTAGAACTCCAGTCCCGTTGTGGGGACAAACCACTCAAATCCCAAGTAAATTATCCACTATTATTGTCCCCAAAACGAGACTGCAGTGCTAAAAAAAGGGTTAGAGTGGCAGTAGTACGTCTATCTCCAACCCACAGGCCAGAGTTGCTACGTACATACAGCAGCAGTAGTTCATACAGAATATAGTAGTAGAAGAATAGAACGTAATGAGAAGGGAGGAGCAAAGACAGCAAATATTTAATGGAGTAGGCAAGCCTAAAGTTGGCACAGGAGTGAGGTAGACTTGGTGCATCATAGATAGATTTCCTATTATTATTTGCTTCCGAGAATTTTCTTCTTTCGGGAAAGTTATGAGTGATCCATGTTGTTGAAGATCATGCAGCACATTGTCGGATGGCAAGAAGAGACAAACTAATATAATACACCCTCCCACCCAGCAACGTGAGCTACTACTACTGTAGAGTGGGTGATGCATATTATATCAGGAATATACTGCAACAGAGTAGTCCATGGTATCTGCTCGATCATGTATGTGCAATATTCGACAGTGAGTGCTCGTTGTATACTGCAGTACAGTCCAGTACAGCACAGTACAGCACAGTACAGCACAGTACAGCACAGCAATAATACCCCCATCGGGATTGTCCGTGGTTTGAACGCACATACATACCTATTTTCTCTATTTTCGTTGTATAGTGCGGTTGTTTTGGGTCAGGTTTACTGTGGCAGGGTAGTGTTACAGTACGTACAGTAGAACGCTCCTCAATAACAGAGTAGAGTAGCCTCCGAAACACAATTAATATGCACGTACAGACATACATGGTGCAGGGAGCTGCCGGGGGAACCTTTCAGCAGGTAGGTCAAGAGAAGACGCCATAATATATATCTCACCAGCTGACCGGTAGCTCAACTGTGCCGTCGGGTGCTCGGGGGACCAGACCTTCCTCCTTCAGGAGATCGGCGCAACACTCATTTTGCGTCCTCATCGAAGCTAGTTTCTTGACCAGCTGTGCGAAGGGACCCTGCGTAGGGGAAAACACATTTATTTGCTCGAGTTGATTTTTTTTTGTTTTGATGCTGCCTTGAATGAGATAAACCAAGACACTTGAGTACCAACGAGTACCGACTTACCGACTTTATAATAATAGGCAAACCTGTCCATGGGTACAGAGTGTCCGGACCTCTAATAATATTAACAATGTTGTGCTGAGAGAGAGTAGCGCGGGTAGTAGTAGGTGAAACTCGACGCGAGTCAAAGAAGAGGGAAAACCTGGCTGAAGTCTTCTCGCGATAAAAACAAAGGCACAAATCGTAGTGGGGAGGGGGGGAGAGAGCTTGCTACTGTATGTGCCCCCGTATCTGGGTTGCGACTATTAATAATATTCATAATAATAGGAGGGAGAGAGCAAAGAAGGGAGAATATATATACAATACCAGGTAAATAATAGGAAGAGAAAACACAAAAATACCTCGTACTAATAAAGAGGGAGAAAACAGAGCACCAGCCGACCATATATATATAGCTCGGTAATAAATAATACGCAAGACATATTGGCCGAGGACTGTTGCTCACTCTTCGGGGAGAGGATATAGTGCAAAACAGATACCTGGTACTAGGTACCTACTTACTACTACCTGGTGTTAATACAGCTGTTGTTGTAGTAGTGTGACTACGTACTGTTTATGCACCACTACGTCGACACGCAAAATTTTCCTGGGATGTACCGGAAAGAGCACATCATGAATGCACCAATATTATTGCACAACCTCGGACGGATACTCGTAGAGGTCATGATCTATCTATCTATCTATCTATCTACAGGTAGATCATCTACATACGACTATTAATAGTCCTTTGCCTGACGTTGTGGGGGGTTGTGCAGGAGGACCTGCATATATATATATAGCACATATCTGAACTTGGAAACAAGTGCTACTATACATGTTCCAGTTGATACATTAATTATGCAGATTGAATGGTTCCCACCCTGCGGCACGAGCTGCACTATTACGGGGCAAATACATAGGACCTTGTGAAGGTGTTACCTACTGAACTATAGGGGTAAAAGACCGATCGATTACCCAGCCCAAGGTAATCCTTTTAACACTCTCCCCCCCTATGAACGGTGGGGTCTTTGGGGCGTCGGAACCGTGTACGTCCGTACGCTGACCTAGCTTCGTTTCATTACCTGGGGGTGGGAGATGTGTTTTTTTAGGTGTGCACGCGCAAGCGTTTCTGTAAAAGAAACGTTCGAAGTGAGGTTCGAACCCGTGACCTGGACGACGTCAAATGTGAGGGTGTTACCTAGTAGTGAGCTATAGGGGTATAACTACCCTCCGTTCCCCTCGCTGCCTCGGCAAGGAATGCTGCGAGGCATGCCCTATCAGGCTAATAATAGCGAGTGGGGTAGGTATTTCTGGCGGGTGTAAGGCCCGACTCACCCTCAAGGAGTGATACCTTCTTACTGCTGCCTGTGGCCGCGAGGCTCAGGCGGCAGTAGAGTTGGGTCGTACGTGGTGCGTCAGGCACGGAGACCTACGATTCGCGCGTCTTTTTTAGGCAGCTGCGGCAGAGCAGCAATGTTCAATCGGGGTGTCCGTGCGCGGAGGCAGGCGCCACCACAGGCCACACTACGGCACAGTTTATTGCGCCGGTAGGAGGCTGGATTCGACGACGAGGGAGGAGGGAGACTGAGCGTCGACGTGCGGGGAAGAGACGGATTGACCTCCCCCTGCGCGAGAATTTTTATTTTTAAGATCTGAACCGCAAGTAAGTGCGAGGAGCATTTTGTTTTTCGGGATGACGGAGAAAGGGAATCGACTGGAAGGGAATGGCAACGAGTGCACGCGCAAAGGGGCGGGTGGATTGGGCCAAGGCGATGAGGCGGCCATGAAGAGCGGCAGGAAGACGGTGCACGGAGACCCATGATCTGCGCGCACACTGTCATCACGAGAGAAGCAGTCATGGTTTGTTTTTTCCTGGTATTAACAGACAAATCGGAAAAATGGGAACGAAACAAAAAATGAGAACGGACGTTTTTTTTGAGAAAGCAAACCAATTGTGTACAACTCCAAGAAAAAAAGTTGACAGTCCTGTGGGGCTGTACAGCAGCCTTCGAATGAGCTGTCGCTCAGGCTGGAAGTCCTCGGCATCGCCGCGGTAGCCAGCATCTAGAGAAATCACAATACAGCCAGCGTATATCGCTTTTTGCGCCCACCCGAAGGCACGAGATGATGGAGCATGACCGTTCTGACGAGCTCCTCTCACAGGGCTGGCCAAGGGGTTTCGCAGGATCATTTTGGTTATCTGATACACCACATGGTTCTTCTGGAGATACGGCTTGGTTCTCATTTTAGGCTTCGTTCCCATTTTTCCGATTTGTCTGTTTATTATTGTTTTTCGCGAGGCAGAATAGTATCTACCGGTACTTGTTATTAACGTCGTCACTGGTCTTTTTGTAGTTTAACGAGTTGTATACCCTTCATGGGGAATAACCTACGCAATTATCAGGGGCGTGGTATCATAACCGTGCTGCACCGTTTTGTATCAGACAGTCCAGGAAGAGATGGCGATCGTTGATATTCGTGTGGTAGTAAGGTTTGATTGCTCCTTTTTTCACTGCATATCCGCGCCTCTTCACTCTGACAGCACTCCAGATATATATTATCAGGCAGGTAGGTGCGTTCCTCTTTCGTTTTCACGACTACTACCGTGCGTTTCGTACGGTGCAGGCAGCACTTCAGATAGCATCCGCTGTAGTCAGCAGCCACGAGTTGGTTAGTGGTGGGAACGGGGGTACTTTATGTTATAGTTGAGAGGATATACCCGCGGCCATGTTAGTTCAGTTTGCACATTGGTTTTAGCTAGTGTGCGCTTTCTTCGTCTCGTTCGTGTATTTTGAGGCAGCCGAATTTTCGATTTTTTCCCCGTTTTTCGGGTCTTCTTAGGGCTCCAGCACCTTTGTATGACCACGGACTCCTTCGTCAGAGAGTTAATGTGAGAACAACAACAACAGGGAGGGGTAAAAGACCGATCGATTACCCAGCCCAAGGTAATCCTTATAACAACCTACCGTAACGGTATACACACAAACACCTACCAGGTATGTATTTTCCATTTTTACTACGAGTACGACGTACGAACCAATATTTGGTCCTGCTTCCTATGGCCCCCCGTGAATAGATAATACACGGTTGTTCCACAGTGGAATATATCATAGATCTTCTATCTGCCTTGAAATATCTAAGTCGCCCAGCAGGAAGGGGTGAATTGCCCGAGGTGTGCATTATTGATAGATACATATTAATAGTTGGGTTGGCTTGAAGAACCAACCACTCAGCAACCAACAGAAGAATCGAGACACAAAAAAGCCGAATTTGATATCTACGCACCCTGTGCTACTACTACTACTGCTGTGTGAGGTGAAATAATAATAGCATAAAGCAAAACCGTAAAGCAGCCCCACCTCTGTTTTTTCCGGGTGAGATCGTTCTCGCTTTGATTTTTATCGCGCCGACGCACAGGAAGGAGCAGAAGCGGCCCAGGGCACGAGCCCTCGGATTCAGCTCTAGCGTCAGCCTTACGTGCTACGAGTACTTGGCGTAAAGCCGACGATATACCTTCTGGCCAACCTACATACAGTAGTTACCCACGCTGTACTGCGATGCTCCTACTACTAATGGCGTGCTCTGTGCTACCAACTGAAAACAGCGGCGTTTGTGAACGTTCATCAACCAACGCCTCATGAGTATGCACAGCAATAATATGATGGTGTTTAGCTCTTACATCTCGGGGGTGTTGCCTGGGAAGGCCATCATGAGTGCCGGCCTCAATCCTCGCCGCGATCCCCGCGTACATGAAGGCGCTGGCTGCGCTCGGGGCGGGGAGGGTCGAGGTAGACGCGACGAACAGCGCAACCCACGATATTCCTCGTAGGCGTGGCATGTTCCGGCAGTGCGGCCTGTGATAGCGAAAGGTGGACGGTCGAGTGAGACAAAAGACATGAAGGGCATCGGATATCAGGCATTTGATTGCCTATATTTATGGAGGCACTGCTGCATGGTGGGCCGTACTGCTGTGGTGTACTCGTATATAGTAAAAAAACAGTCCCTTGGTACACAACCAGCAGCGTAGACTGCAGTCTGGGCGATCGTGCCCACCGGCAACAAGAAGTAGCATATATATGCAGGTCGTGTCGACCAGACTACAGCATACCTGTAGTACACCGTTCGTAGCTCGATTATTTGGGAAACTAAAACGGCGCCAGTCACCTCGATCGAAAATTGTAGGGCGCGTGCGTACGTACAGGCTGAGGGCGTGTGTTTGCTGCGATACTCACGGTTTTCGTACACGAAAATCTCCTTGAAAAAAGTGGATACGCAGGGTACTCCGTACGCGGATACGGTAAACATCAACAACAACAACAACAACAACAACAACAACAACAACAACAACAACAACAACAACAACAACAACAACAACAACAACAACAGAAATAAGCAACAACGGCAACAATCCCCGGCGAATCCACGCCCACCCTGCAAGTAAGAAGAGCACACGAAACATTTAGTAGCTCGATCGCCTCAACTCGATGCGGCGGGCGACCGCTGTGGTGGTGCCTCCCGGGTACGACCTACCTGGCCGCGCTCGCGGTGGCCGCGGGCGCCCGTGCTGCACTGACTGGTCGCTCCCAGCAGGACGCGACGCTCTACCCCTCGAGGGAGTCGGTGTGAAATATCTGAAACGTCTGTTTCTACTGCGTATGATACACAAGAAGATATCAAACATCACGGCTAAAAGAAACGGGACAACCAATCAATCGAACAATCAATCAATCAATCGAGAAGTTATATTATTGGTTGGTTGATTGTGTGTCACACCGCATCTCCCCGCAATCATTATATTCGTCCGCCGGCAGCCTCCAATCAGATCAGGTTTTTTTTATTTTTTTATTTTATTTTTTTATTTGCCTTCTTTCTGACAATGTGCAGGGCGTTATTCATTCAAAATGAAAAAGCTGATTCATCGAATACCACTAACTTCATCGAACCAATTTTCCTTCCCTGCGTGTACTCACTTGAATATATATGCACCCCCAATTCATGACATGAGGGGAGTCATCACGGATCTTGTTCAACATCCTTCCGCACATCGGGCAGACCAGATTCATCCCCATACCATGTGACTACACGGATCTTTCCGAGCAGATGATGCATAATATGAGTAGGCATACCTGGTACCAGTACTACCTGGTATATTATTAGCAGTTCGTATAATATGTACCGCCTGCCCTGATCTAAAAATCAATCATGGTAGTATACAGTATTTTAGTTTCTCAACGATGAACGACGACGGCGGCAGGTCGCCGGGGGTTGGATCTGAATGGCAGAATACCTCATACACATATATATGTATGGCTCTCTTCGTGCGCACGCTAGCTCGTGTTTACCACTTAGGGTGAGGGGTACGTACCGTACACAGCTCTTCTTCTTGCGCAACCTATTTTTTTATGAAACAAGCATAATGACAACAACAACCGCGTCGATGTAAAGTCCACTAACTACTGTACAGTACCCGGGGGCTTATTTCCGGATCGACCGCACGCACGTAAAACCTCAAGACACCACCAATCCTGGTGGCGTAGCAAGCAACTCTATTGTCAGAGGTACCTGGTACATGATAACGACACATACAGGGTCTTTCTTCTGCTGAAGATAGATTATCTGTGCGATTTAAGAATCAACGATGTTTGTTGTTGTTGTTGTTTTTCATGTTTTTATTTTCACCACGTGGAATCTGAACGGCACCTCTCTTCCTCTTGCGCTGATGCCTGGTACTCGATAGTAGCCGGATGTTTTTTTTTTTAACGATGCAGCTATTCTTCTTGCACAGCGTCCGTACATCAAAACATATGATACCGTGACGGCCAAAAACATACCAGATACCTGATAGGGTAGGATGTACTGTATATATACTCGTGGATTATCTAGATTATGATATATCTGCAGATTGCCAATAATGTGTCCGATGTGTGCATCATCCTTCCGAAAGGGGCGGAGAAAACGCGCGACCATCGGGATGTACTTGCTGCACTGTTTGCTTCGTGGTGCTGCAAGGAGAGCTGAATACCTATTTACTACCTACCTGGTTACCTGGTAAAAGAATACAAGCACTTTCATGAATAGGTCTTCACATTTCCAGTTTCGTATGACTGTAATTTTTCGTACTTTATGTTGGAGTATATCTCTTCGTACGAGCGCTTTCGGGCAACACACGTTAAGTAGTCGACACGGGAAGCCCGGCCGGACACATTGGTTGAGGTCCGGGCGCAACCCGTGCGATATGGAGCGCGTGTCTCGTCCAAGAAGAGCGGAACGGGTTATGGCGTTACTGCAGGCAGGGCTTGCGCTTAATTAAGGGGACGCTATACTACGAGAAAAAGCCAGAGTTTAATGATGTCAGCAGAGTTCGTGAGTACGTGGACCAACTTGTTGTACTCGTTTGCAAGCAACCCTTTTTTTATGGATTCATTTGTTTAACAGTGAGTGGTACCTTCAAACGTCTTTCTTTGATCTGGCTGCTATACTGCTGATTTACAGACAGGACACCATTTATTTCCTACACTTCGAAAACGAACAACACGTGAAAGGCAAATCAGATTGCAGGAGAACCATAATATGTTACCGTACGAAACCCAGCCAATATTTCACTACGACGAGCGCATTCCCTACGGCATGATAATAAATCCAGGCTTGGCCGGCACTCCTGTCCCTAACTTTACAGGTGTCTTGGTGTACAAATGTGTACTCGGTCATCAATATGGCACTACTCCGAGGGCCAAGTGGGATCCGGGCTCCAAGTATATGGCGGGTATACGCCTGTTTGTGGCGGGTACTCGCGGGTTCCTACACCTGGTCGAGACATGATTCGTACCGGGTACTACCTGGTAAGGCATCAACCACCGCATAAGAGCGCAACAAGAGCCATCAACGAACAACACAAGGTATACCTATAGATATACGGAGACGAAACAAGCAGTAAAGAAGACAGAAATCATGGAACCGTTGTTAAGGTACAAGATTTATAGGCGTAGATGGCACTGGGTCTGTTCCCCAGAAGAACAGATATAACAAAATCAATCTAGTCAGTCGGAGACAGCAGTTCTGTTTTGTACTCGCAAACATATTAACAGGCACCATGTACTGATGTGGTAGCCTTCTCCCTGTGCGCCACTCCGGTGCTATTAGGTAAGCAGCAGTAGGCTTCAAGGGCATACCAATGACAACAATGAAAAAACGCCTGCGAATAGTGCAGCCAAACCTGAACAGACACAGATGCTTTTCACATATTTTCAAACTTTTCAACACGGGCAAGAAAAAAAAGGAGGGGGGTATTTCTTACGCGGATTCAACAAAAATAACACGAAAACAAACAATTGGTCTAATCCCGTCTTTCTGAAAAAGAGGTGCGGGGCGGGTCACGGGCAAACAGGATTATCTCGCGCAAAGCAAGTGAATTCACCCCCCCCCACCACCACCACCACCACCAGATACGACCGTGGTAAAGCTATTCCATTCTGTCCCCAAATGTCAGAATCGTTTGTTTTTATCAATAGCTATATTTAATTGCAACACCCACAAGTTCCTTACATTTATTTCCGAACATTCCAACACAAAACGATAAACGAATCAGGTTCGTGATCAACTCTCTGAACGAACTCCCCCCTCGTAGATGCTGTACGGCCACCCCCGCCCCCACCCCCGCCCCAACGCCCGCCCGCCATGGTACAAACTCCTGGGAGAAAACGATCCTTCGCAGAAAAAACAATGAACGGGCTACCAACTCGGAGGCAACGCAACCGTTTAGAGCACACACAACACAACGGGCATATCGCTGTGTTACGACCACTCCTACTTCCAGCCGCGACAGGTGGTGTTCAGCACGTCCCGCTTAGCCCCCCCCCCCCCCGAGCCCACCAGCCCGTCCGCTCGAACGACCGACCGTTCGGCCGATCGACCAACCAACCAACCAACCAACCAACCGACCAACCAACCAACCAACCAACCGACCGTGACCCGCTCGCCTCCGTTCTCCCGAACGACAGCAAAACTCAAGCCCTACTGCCGCCATCATGACAACATCCAAGGAGCGACAGAAAATCAAGCTCTGTACGATCGTTCGTGGTGCTACTGCCTTCGGAACAACCCAGAGGCGACAGAAATTCAAGGACTGCTGCTGCTGCTGCTGCTGCTGCTGCTGACTGCTCTTGTAACTGCACCAAAAAAAAAGGAGGAGCGCTCTCGCCGGATCCTGTCGAGGTTGCGCCGAGCGAGTGCAGCTCCGCTTCAGCCACTCCCTTTCTCCGGCGGCAGTGCCGACTCATGGCCGTAACCGTAGCTTTCGATAGGCGTTTGCACGGCAGGACCGCACCAACATGTTACTATTTAGCCGAGCTACTCGCGGGTCGGGCCAAAACCTCGCGGATCGGGTCGGGTAGAGTCGGGTATGGGTGACCCAAACCAACCCAACCCATGAGAGTTTGAAAACTCCTGGATGCGAGACGAACCGACCCGACCCGACCCGACCCGACCCGACCCGACCCGACCCGACCCGACCCGACCCGACCCGACCCGACCCGACCCGACCCGACCCGACCCGACCCGACCCGACCCGACCCGACCCGACCCGACCCGACCCGACCCGACCCGACCCGACCTGACCCGATCTGACCGGACCGGATCCGATCCGTCCTGATCCGTGAGAGCCCCCACAATTTAGAGAGTTTCACTACCACCATCGCCGCTGGCGCCGCCACGGCCGATGTCGTTACCACCGCCGGCACCGCCACCACCGTCACCATCATCATCGCTGCTGCTGCTGCTGCTGCTGCTGCTGCTTGGGCTCGAGACGACCTCAAAGCTAAGCCCGGCCCGGGATGATGCCTGTGAGCCCCGCCTTGCACCCACCAGCATAATGCCGCCCTGGTCCGACACAGATGCACACGACACACATGCACCGCCCGCGACACAGCACGGGACGGGCCGCAACCCCGAAGCGAGCGAGCAAGCGACGAAGGGAGCAAACCTTTAGTGGGAGGCGTCGACACGCCAGGCGCTACGTAGCGCAAACAAACCATATACCACTCGGGCCTTGAAAAACAAAATGACCGTTTAGATACGAATATCAGGACGAAAGAGAGACTAAGATTTACGCCCGGAGAGCCATGTGTTGGGCGCGGCGCGAACGGCCGGGTGAGAAAGAAACCCGTGAAAAACAAAACTCTAAGTAGAGCTGTGTAGGCCGGCACGACTCAGCTCACCAACTATTTTACTAGTCGGATTTGATTGTCAGTCGTTCTCCGGAGGTGGCTTGCTGACCTAAAAGATACCTTGGTAAGATAGGCTACATAACGGCACCTGCCAATTATTACGGGGGCCCATAGTGAATAGGACCAAATATTGTTGGTAAAAAAAAGGTAAGCATACCCTGGTATAAGTTTTTGTGTGCACCGTAGGTCGTATTTACTATGCCCCCCCGTCAAATGGCTGTTTGGCCGTGAAATCCCGCCGGGTTCAAAACATAGACGCGAAAAGAAACACACTCAAACATACAAACACGCACGCACGCACGCACGCACGCACGCACGCACGCACGCACGCACACGAATGCACACACCATTACGACTAACAACCTCGCACGGCACCCCAACAATAGCGGCTCGACCGAACACACCAAGCGTTTTGAAACAAAAAAGCGACAATATCTGGTTATGTCAAACCCGGCCGGCCGGCCCGCCGACCGGACATCGGGCTGAGAAACCCGTAAAAACACTTCCGCTCTGTCCGGAAATACAGGGACGGTTCAAGTACAGATATGCAAATAGACGGTTCCTTACATTTCCGGACGGAGCGGTATTGTATATACGTACGAGTACTGCAATGATAGTATTAATAACACGCGCATAGGTAGGTTTGTTCGTATACCGGCACCAATGAGCTCCTTTTTTGAGATTTGAAGCGGAGGGAGAGGGGGGGGGGTTGGGGGTGTACTCGATAGGAGAGATGTACTCGATCTCATGCATGGCCGTAGTCGTATGAAAATAGACCCTCGCATCCGTACAATGCTGGGACGGAGCATGTCGGGGTTTTCACCGACTGACCAGGCAAACACTACTTGAAGGGGGGGGGGGGGGGGTGAAGGGTGAGCTGCATCCTACAGTAATCAGAACCAAACATATGGCGCGTGAAACGCACCACTCCGATCGGCAATATAAGGACCGTTTAGACATCAACACGAGGGCCAAGCGGTCGTTATATTTACGCCCAGAGTGTAGGGGGATGCCTCGTTGTTGGGGTTCGTCGTGTTTTTTTATCCATCTTTTACGGGATTGATCACACGGAGTAACCCGCCCGAAGCGCAACGCTTGGAAGCTTGTAGCTGTACGTACGACACACGCACGCACGCACGCACGCACGCACGCACGCACGCACGCACGCACGCACAGGCAGCAGGTGTACTGCTTGCTCGCAGGGGCAACCATGGAAGAGAGAAAACGACACACCGCACCCCCAGACGTCAGCATGGAAAACCGCTGCAGCTAATTGTTGTGATCACACGATGAAATAAGGAAAAACAACTTCTTTTTTTATAGTCTTCATTTTTTTCATTTGGTTGTACTGTAGCAACCCCCCCCCCCCGCTGCCTAGCGAAAAAAAGAACATGCGACGGTTCACCTTTTTTTTCCCCGGGCGCCCACGGTTTTGGTGTTTTTTCTTTAATACCGGTAGAAGTGAGAGCCCCCAAAATGGTCATCACAAAGATTTTTTGGGCTCGAAACACGAGAAAAAGGACGGTTTGGATATTAACCCTTTTAGGACCGCAGTCCCGTTTTGGGGACAAACTACTTGGAATTTGACTGGTTCGTCCCCAAAAACGGGACTGCGGTTCTAAAAGGGTCAACACAGTATCCATCTACAAACTGTTGTACTGTAGGTACTTTTCAGGACATGGCTGTGCGCGAGTAACCGCGTGATTTTCTTCCGCTGTACGTATGCGCATTTCGTTTTTTGTGAAACCCCCAGCCGTGAGAGATCTGAACATTTTTGTCGAGATTTCATCTTACGCATGCTGCGTGTCCTCGACATACCTTCGAAATGTATAGCCCCCCCGAGACGCTTACAACAAAATTCCTCTGTTTCGAAAAACGATAATTCCGATTAAACTAGTAGGGAGTATTGAGAAGAGTTCGGTTTTTGAAGCCAATTCGGTTTGGTTTTGTGTTTGCTCCTATTATAGTGAGTGGTCTGTTTCATAGACGAAAACAAAAAAAACCCTCACCCAAAAAACTTTCAAGAATCTTCCTATCCTATGGCAGAATCTTCCTATCCTGAGGCAACCTCAGGCATCTTCCCATCCTAAGGCTGTGGCGGCAAAAAAGTGGCCAAAAAACAAAAGCCACGTTTCAATCCAAAGATTCGTCGGTTGGGCATGAACGCTCAGGAAGGGTTCCACATGATTGGTGGTGTCATTTCCGCACAGGATAAAACAGACCACAAGAAGACAAAATAAAATTGTTTCCAACAACAGCCAAGACGTTGTGGGGCCATGTGCGTATCGGAAACAGACCGCAGGAAACCGAATCGAATCGGTTCCGAATCAATCGGTTCCCACCCACACCTTTCGCAGACACCGCACGCGCTGCTGCTGCATGCTGCATGGCTGCTGTTGTAGTGTGAATATCTGTGGTGTCCGGACAGATTCGGAAGGGTACATGACAGCGTCCTTTCACCGTCCGAGTTTTTTTTTTCTTCAAACTTTCCCAACACCTATATACGCTGTAAGATCGAAGGTTTTGTCGAAACTCATCTCTCTGCAAGCTCGCCGGCAAAAAGCTTCGAACGGATCCAGGCGCGTGCTGCACACGGCTTCTGTGGAAACCACGTGGAAGGATATTTCTTACAGGTCGGTGGTTCCCCTATTATAACGGGGGACCATAGTTAATAGGATCAAATACTGTTAATAGAAATGGTTAAATATATACTTCGAAGTAGGTGTTTATGTATACCACAGGTCCTATAAACTATGGTCCCCCGTAATACTAGAGTGATGTTATTGTACACAACACGGCGGTGTAAATATCAACCATCGGCTCACCCCGCGTTATCGCCTCGAGGCACCTCTTACCGCAACGGCCGCTTCCTCCCCCCACGCCCCCTCCCCCCCCCTCCTCCTCCTCCTCCTCCTCCTCCTCCTCCCCTTCTTCTTCCTCCTCTTCGTCGTCATCCTCCGCCTCCTCTTCCTCCTCCTCCTCCTCCTCCTCCTCCTCCCCTTCCTCCTCCTCCTCCTCTTCCTCGTCGTCGTCCTCCTCCTCCTCCTCCTCGTCCTCCTCCTCGTCGCCGTGCTCCTCCTCGTTCTCCTCCTCGTCGTCGTCATCGCTGTCAGAGTCTCCTCGGGACAAAGAGCTGTCCTCCCCATGGAACCTGATGCTCGAGAGCATCGGGAAGACTCTGTTCAGGGATCGGATCTGCGCCCTCGCCTGCGTGCGCGCGTCACCCCGTCGACAAAAAACACACCCACGTGCACGCATCGGCAAGTCAGCAGAGGTCATCAGAGTGCCAGCACCAGCCGCCGGTGCCTCAGCCAATGCCTCGCGACCAGCACCCGCGAGGAGTGAGTACAGAGAGCCGAAACGACCGGGCACTTGAGAGTGCCCGGAGGACCCAAAAGCTGGAATGACTTGAGTACTCGCGAGTGCCTGGAGTGCCAGAAGCCGAAAATGACTTGAGTACTCGCGAGTACCCGGGGGTACCCGAGGGTACCCGAGGATACCACGAGCTGAAACGATTGAAGCACTCGCGAGTAACTAGATTGCCAGGAGCTGAACTGCCTCGAGTACTCGCGAAACACCCGGAGCACGAAAAAAAAAAAATGAAAATGGCTGGTCACCCGGATGGTACTGATACTCTTAACTCTTGAAGAAACTATGTACGCAGAAGCAGTACAGCAAAAGAAAAGAAAAAATAACAAAATATATGAATCGGGTTTGGGCGGGGCGACACATGCCAGAGTACATCAATACCTCGACCTGGCGTGATTGTGTTCGTTACTTCGGTACCAAATCGAGACATGAAACAAAAAAATTACGCCTCTCAAGGAAGATATTACCTGATGTTAATTCATCAACTACTTGTAGTAGTGACGAATTTATGGACCGATTTTTAGGAAAAAACGTTCAGGGGTGTACGAAGATAAAACACCTGACACTCACGTATCTACCCACTACGTGGGATGTAAAAACAACAACAATGGCCGGGGGGGGGGGGGGGGGGGGGGGGGGGGGGGGGGGGGGGGGGGGGGGGGGAGGGGGGGGGGGGGGGGGGGGGGGGGGGGGGAGGGGGGGGGGAAAGGTACACAACTGTGCGTAAAACCAAGCCAGACAAAACTCTGTTAAAACAAAAAAACAAAAACAAAAAAACTCCAGAACTTCGCAACTTCGCTTCCAGAAATCCCACCACACCTCACCGGTTTGTGTGTGTGTGCTTTCTCAATATGACACTTTGGGGGTGTGGTATCGTTTTTGTCTTCATTTTTTGTCGCGCGCACCCATGATGTGTCTTTTGGTTTATGAGTTTGTGGTGTCAAACCCTACTCTACGCATATATCTGCTCACACACGGTACATGCTGGCACATGCTTAGGCATTTTGTCCCCACCAGATATATCCTCTGCCCCTCCACCACCCCGCTCCCGCCCCGCCGACCCCCCCCCCCCCCCCCCCCCCCCCCCCCCCCCAACCGATCCCACCACACCCTACCGCGCCCTGCCCTGCCCGTCCCAGCCCAGCCCACTTCACCCTACACCAGCCCACCCGAACAGGCTGGCGTCTACAAACGGCTCCTCCGTGCAAACCCTTGCCAGCCCAGCCCAAGCCCAGCCCACCCCAGCTCACTTCACCTTACACCAGCCCACCCGAACAGGCTGGCGTCTATAAACGGCTCCTCCGAGCAAACCCTTCTTGCCCACCCTATCGTTCGCGTAACCCTCCGCGTCTACGAGCACTTGTTCCTGAGCTACAAACCAGGTGTGCGGCATGTCCCAACGCCGATCATAACCCTCGAAAGACGAAACCCCCCTGACAACGTTAAACAAAACTGGTAGGTGTAACACGGCGGCGTCTGGCCTGCGGACGCTCTCCCTCAGGCTCGCTTCAAACCACAAACAGTTTCCGTTCGACGGAACAGAGGAAATACTCCCTGTCTGCAAGTACTCCCAGTGTCCACAAGTAGTTCACTATTGCCTACGCTTGCATACAGCAGTAGTTCACGTCTCTACCTAGCGACTGCCTTCAGTAGATAAGTCTGCAGCACGAGCCGGTTCCGGCGAAAAGCCGGAACTTTCCAGGCTTCAAACTTTTGCGCCGTCGTGGAACAAAAAAAACGACTTGGAGAACAAAAAAATCGGCAGGAATCTCCTTCATGACCAAGCGAGTGAAAAAACGACGGGTAGGCCTTTTTTGTGAAAAATAACAAGCTTGTTTGTTTTTTTGCTTACGGAGGCACATTTTCATGGTTTTCTTTTCCAACCTTTTTCGGCAATTTCGACCGAAACATACGGAGGAAGAAAAAAAATAAAAGAAGCCGACAAGTCATTTTTTTCGAATGGTCATGAAGCACAAACGCCCCTGCCGAAGTTTGATTTCCATTTTCCGTGATGGTAAAAGGTTCCCCCATTATTAGGATTTCCAAGAGTCAGTACCTTGTCGATTTAATTTGGCAGACGTTTCTTACGTACAACAGCCTGGTGCGGCTCGCAGAACGAAGCAAGAGCCACGGAAGTCTTCCCCTCGCTGATGTGATCACGTCGACACGTCTATCGTCAAATCATTCCACCTATTGGCCGATTGATGCCCTAAAGAAGAATCGTAGGGATTTTACGACAGATCCCTCAGGCCTCTATGCAACAACGCCTCCCCAAGTAATACGAACAACTCCCGTATCTCATGAACTACATCTCGCACGCCAAAACCAGCTCCACCGATGGGTTTCCCCTTGGAGACAAGGTCACGTGGATAATGCTTTGTGCCGTGATTTTCAGCATATTCGTTGTTTTTATTGCCCCGAAACTAGGGTGAGGTTTTATGGGTGTCGCTGAAACCAGCTCGTAGCAGTAGTAGTATTAATAGTAGTAGCAGCAGCAGTAGTAGTAGTGCTAGTAGTAGTAGTAGTAGTAGTAGTAGTAGTAGTAGTAGTAGTAGTAGTAGGTAGTAGTAGTAGTAGTATTACGGGGGGCCATATTAAATAGGACCTACGGTACACACAAAAAACTATATGTTTCGCTATGTTTACTAACAATATTTGGTCATATTTACTATGGACCCCCGTAAGAGTAGTAGTAGTAGTAGTAGTAGCAGTACTACAATAGTAGTAGTGGCAGTAGCAGTAGTAGTAGTAGTAGTAGTAGTAGCAGTACTACAATAGTAGTAGTGGTAGTAGCAGTAGTAGTAGTAGTAGTAGTGGTAGTAGTAGTAGTAGTAGTAGTAGTAGTAGTAGTAGTAGTATTAATAGTAGTAGTAGTAGTAGTAGTAGCAGTAGTAGCAGTAGTAGTAGTAGTAGCAGCAATAGTAGTAGTATAGTAGTAGTGTTAGTAGTAGCAGCAGCAGCAGCAGTAGTAGTAGTAGTAGTAGTAGTAGTAGTAGTAGTAGTAGTAGTTAGTAGTAGTAGTAGTAGTAGTAGTAGTAGTAGTATTAGTAGTAGTAGTAGTAGTAGTAGTAGTAGTAGTTAGTAGTAGTAGTAGTAGTAGTAGTAGTAGTAGTAGTAGTAGTAGCAGTAGTAGTAGTGGTACAGTAGTAGTAGCAGTAGTAGTAGCAGTAGTAGCAGTAGCAGCGCTAGGAGTAGTCCCTCACCAGCCGTAGCGAGGGGACGTAGAGGAGCTGCTTATCGTAGTACAGACCCAAAACCAGGGAATAGGTGCCACACAGATCGCGCAGACTACACAGCTCCCACGCGGCGGCAACAAGAGTCACGCACGGTAGATAAAAAAACACATCCGTCCTGAAACTTTTAAATCGTGGGTTTTAGGCGGAAAATCGATGATCCGCCGGAGGTGTAAAAAAAGCAGAAAAAAACTTGTCTACCCTTGTCTACCAGGTACATACGCACGACAACCAGCCGGTTCCTTCCGGGTTTCTCTCACATACGCGGCGTCTTCGCCGTCGTCGCTGCCACTATCACGCCCCCCCCCTTCCCCCCGCCGACGGCGCCTTCCAGCCCCGAGCGCTCTTCTCTCCGGGTTGTGGTCGGGGGATATACCCAAAATTCGGAGCAAGATTTCGGGCGTGACGTCACCCTGCAGCAGGAGTTGGTGCAGATATGGCGGCGAAGTTCGGGTAACAGGGGGGGGGGGGGGGGGGGTTGGTCGTGGTACCGATATGCGATGGGAACGGCATAGCACTCAGCATACACATGTGTATACTTGTTAATAGTATATACCTGGTAACATATATATAGAGCCCCTACTTTCGTAGAGCTACAAAGGTCCCAAGTGATGTGGTAGCTTTGACCCGTTGTCCTCCACGTATTATATATATATGTGTGTACAAGATAATAATTTATCTAGTATACAGAGGGTGTATACAATTTTGCAGCATGTGTAGATACGACGTGCACGACTTGTCTGTTTTTTCAAAAGAGAGCATGAAGCAGCATGCTTGGGCTTTTCTCGGCAATATGGAAGAAGCATCATCAAATTTTACCACGGGAGAATGACAGGTGTGTCCGGGCAAAAAAATGAAAAGCACGAAACAGAATAGAAAAAAAAACGACAACAACAAAAGAGCAGGATATATATACATATATAATAAATATATACCCTGGTATATATATACCGCAAGCCTACGCGGTGGCGCGGGGTAGATAGTGGCTGCGGGAGATGGTGCAGGTATACAGACGGCACCGCCGGCGAGGAGCGGATGGGGGTGGGGTGAAAGGGGAAAAGGGGAGGGGGGAGGGCGCTGTTTGCCAAAATCTAGTTTCGGTTACCGAAGTAAACATGAGGAGCTGATTCGTTTGAACAGGCGGACACGAAGGCGCTAGATAATCCAATCAGAAGTTGCTCCAGTTTGCCAACCCAACCTAACCCACCGAGTAGCGTAGTTTTTGAGTCACTTTTATTTCCCCCCCCACAGCGATTATTTGTTTTCGGGGGGGGTTGGAATGGAGTGAGGCAGTCAGTGGCACCGAAGGAAGGCAGCGGCGAGGTCGGGTGTGTGAGCGGCACCAGTTGTCCGATCGAGAGGCAATGAGAGAGAGAGAGAGAGAGAGAGAGAGAGAGAGAGAGAGAGAGAGAGAAAGAGAGAGAGAAACAAAAGCGAACTCACTCGGCGAGCCTGCTCTCGACCTCCGCTTCCCATAACGATGGCATTCTCGCGGGCCAAACGGGCAGCCGACTTCCCTCCCTTCCCCTTAAGGCTCCCCGCCGGGACCGCTTCCCCCTTCGTCGGCCGCCACACCTTGGCTGTTGTCGACAGGCCGCTGCAGGAACGGATGCGGAGGAACGGAGGGGAGGGGGAGGGGATGGGGGTGGGGGTCGGGGGGGGGGGGGGTGTACTCATGTCATGCGTAGCCGTCGTCGTATTTCGCGACCCTGTACACAATGCCGGGAAGGAGCAGGTGTCGGGTTTTCGCCAAAACAGGCAGACAACGATTGCACCCGGACGCGAAGCGCCGTGGGGGTGTTCGTCGGGCGAGTCGAGTCGCGTGGAGGAGGGTGAGCCGCACCCTGTCCTAAGAGCGGCTTGCGCGGTAAGGTGGGACTCTCTTAGACCGGCCGACATTTCACAACTCACACGGTAACGTCCTTCGACAACAGTCCTTGCTAGATAACACGTACGCTATTTTGTGCGTGTGTGCGCTTGCCACCCCCGCATATACTATTGCGGGGAACCATAGTTAACAGGACCAACTATTGTTAGTAAAAATGGGAAAATACATAGGTTTTTATGTATACCATAGGTCCTACTAACTATGGTCCCCCGTAATACTTCACTTTGCCAAGAACTACTCACGAAAATGAGACAAGGCACGACATTCCTTAGATCAACACAGGACGAAAACAAAACACTTCCCGCTCCCCCCCTCCCCCCCTCACCGCCCTCCCCCCCCCTTCCCCCCCCGGCCCCCCTTTGGCATCGGTGTCGGTGCGCGCACCTAGTAGCGAGGACAGGCAGGAATGGGTGTGGTTCCAGACAGTTGACGGCTCCCACATTGTCCCCGCTCAAGAGCATCTCTAGCTTCGACGTTTCCTGAGAAAGATTGCGGAAACCCCGACACAAGCGGTGGGAGGCCGACCGGGGTGGGGGGGGGGCAGGGGGGAGGGTGTACTCATCATCGTAGGCATTGTCGCAGTCGTATGATCATAGACCCTCGCATCCCTATAGTGCCGGGACGGAGCACGTCGGGTTTTCATCGACCAGGGGAGGCATTGTTTGCTTGCACCAAGCGCGAAGCGAAACGTGAGGTGTTGGGCGAGTCGCATGAAGGGTGAGGTGCATCCTGCTAAGGGACTGCTCCAGAGGCGGATTGTCTTGCATATGGATGACAGCGTCAATGAATTGACTTGATTCCTGGCGCGGCTACCTCCAGAGAGAGCAATGGGTGCACTATATAACTGCCTCGTGATGCCAGGTACACACAACGTGATACGATCACCCCCCCCCCTTTGTGCGGAGTGATGCTTCTCCGCGCACAAAAATAACCCAAGTCGACCGTCAGCCGTGGTAACCGCCATAAACAAAAAACAAAAACATTGCCCTGGCTGTCTAGCTCTCGCAGTGAGAGGCATGGGGTGTGTGTATTAAGTTTTTTGTTTTTTTTTAAACCTTACCGGGTTTTTTTAAAGAGGCGTTTCTAAGTGTTTGTGCAGGGTCTCTACAGTGGTGGTGGTGGAATACGGATTCACGCCAGAGTTTCTTATCCTGGATTTGCCATGAAAGGTCATTCTGTTAGCACCCCCCCCGCCCCCCGCCCCCCGCCTGGCATACCGAGTCGCAGATCATGCAGATCAGGAACACCAGTACGTCTGCCCTGAGAGATCTATGAGATCACGCATGAGAATATTTTTTTCAGAAATAAAAAAGAAGAGCATTTCCTGGAAGAGAAACTTGTTTTTTGAGTATTATTTTTTTCAGGAATATTATAGTTGTTTGGAGTATTTAAAAAAAAAATTCACCCCACTAGATATGAAACCATTAAAATCGCCCAAAAATACCCCCCCTATGGGCTGGGCTGGCGCCGGTTGGCAACGACCCTGTAAAACATGCCGCTCACTTTTACGGGGGACCATAGTAGACAAGACCTAATATTCTTAGTAAAACTAGCGAAATATATAGGTTTTCGCGTGTACCGTAGGTCCTATTTAATATGGCCCCGCGAAATACTTGAGATAGACAACCAGGTTACTGTTTTTTTTTTTGTTTTTTTTGGTCGGCCACAGCTGGTTGTCGAGTTATAGATCGTTTGTGCGAGGTGAATAACATGTACTCCGCACAAGTGGGAATTCTCGCATCACGTAGTGTTCATGGTAAGGCACCCAAGATCGTGGCGGTTACATAGTACTCCCATTGCTGTCTCTGAAAGTGGCTATACCGGAAATTAATTTTAACTCATTGAAGCTGTCATCCGTATGCAAGTCCGCCTCACAAGCGGTTCTTAGTATTAATAGGATGCAGCTCACCCTTCATGCGACTCGCTCAACACGTCACGGTGCTTGGCGCTTGGCGCAAGCAATGTCTGCCCGGTCGGTGAAAACCCGACATGCTCCGTCCCGGCGTTGTAGGGACGCGAGGGTCTATGGTCACACGACTTCGGCCATGCATGAAAATGAGTGCATCTCTCCTATCGAGTACACCCCCCCTCCGAAAACTTAATACCACACTTGACCGAAAAAGTAACCCACGTCATGAACTCTGGGGTCAACATCTACCGTTGACTGTATTACCGATCAGATGGATCTACGGCGGCAACAGATCGAGGTGCGTCAAGGGGAGAAAAAAAAAATATACTATTTACCGGGGACCACAGTAAATAGGACCAAATTTCGTTGGTAGGACCAAATTTCGTTGGTAAAAATAGGGACATATATACCAGGTAGGTTTTTAAGTCCACCATAGGTCCTATTTACGCTGGTCCCCCGTAATACTAGTGTACTGTAGTGTAGTACATACACGAGGCGAACACCTTGTCCCTGAGGAAAATGTGACCGCAGTCCGACCCACAGGAGCTCCGATTTCAGGAATAACGTACGTACGGAAGAGCGAGAACTGCCTGCACACACACAAAAAACGTCTTCTTGACGAAAAAATCGGCAAGGTTAAAAAAATAAAGAAGACCTACTTACAGTACCACGTTCTGAATTATGGGGTCAACATCTCACGTTGACTATGTTTGCCGACCAAATGGATCTACGGCAGTAGCAGAGCGAGGTGCGTAAGAAAACAGAAACAAAAACATTACATTTCTGTACTGTACTCAATATATGTACCGCAGGATTTACACCATGTACTGTGGTACATACACGAAGCGAATACCTTGTCCCAGAGAAAGATGTGGCCGCAGTCCGACCCGCTCGCCACGTACTCGCTGCGCGGACCGTAAAACGTGACCTGACCCACCGCCGACCAGAGGCAACGGCAACGGAGAGGAGAGGAGCCCCCCCCCCCCCGCGGGCGGCACATATTACAGCGTTCGACGCGAGAGGCAATGGCAGGGGCAAGGGCAGGGACAGGGGTAGGGTCGGGGTATAGGTGAAGCGGTGGGAGTGGAGGCGAGGGCAGTGGTGGAGGTAGAGGTAGGGATAGTGGTGGGGGTAGCGGTAGGTAGTGGGGGTGGGGGGGGGGGGGGGTAAAGAGGTTGGGCGGTGGGGTATTATAGGGGTATGGGTAGGAGTTGGGTGTGTGGGGGGGGGGGGGGGGGAGGGGGAGGGTGAGGGTGGACGGGAGTGGGGGTCGGGGTGGTGGTGGTGGCGGCAGTGTTGGCGGCGACGGAACCTCTGTACGTACTGTCGCGAAGAAAGATGCCATTCTGACCGTAAATAAAAGCATCATTTGGGGCCTGATATCAAGATCAAACGGAGAATATATTCCCGGCCAGGGTGCTACACAGTGAGTGAGAAGAGTGCTGCGCAATGGGCACGGATCGAGAGAGGAAACGACGGGTCTGTATCCCTAAGCCGCATCGAGCATAGAATGGCAACGAAACGCATGTGTTTCACTATGTACCGCCATACCCTTATATATTTAACCATTCTTACTAACAATATGTGGTCCTATCTACTATGGTCCCCCGTAATAGTGGCGCTGTTGGTGCTGCTTCTGCTGTTAGGGCTGGTGCTACCGGTGGTGCTGGTGCTGGTGCTAGCGCTTCTGCTATCGCCGCTGCTACCGCTGCTGCTACGGCTGCTGTTACCGCTGCTGCTGCTGCTGTTGCTGGTGCGACTGCTGCTGCTGCTGCTGCTGCTGCTGCTGCTGCTGCTACATCCGCTACCGCTGCTGTTGCTGCTGCTGCTGAAGCTGCTGCTGCTGCTGCTACTGCCCCCGCAAACGCTCTCACTTCCGCTGCTGCTGCTGCTGCTGCTGCTGCCGCTGCTGATAGCGCCACTGCCACCAACGCCGCTACCGCAACCGCCACCACTTCTTCCGCCACCTCTTCCAACCACCGCTGCCGCTGGTGAGGACAACGAACATAACCAAAGCCAACGCTTTCGAGAGAAAAAACACGCGTGCCAAGACAGCGAGAGGGGTGCAGCAATGGCCCCTCTTCAGTGTCGGCTGACAAGTGTCGGCTGCCCGCTATAGTGCCTGTGGAATCGCTTGGCAGAGATGGGACGGACCAGCGTGGCAAGTGTGCGGAGTAGTTAGTGCCGGCCGTTAGCCGCTAGAAATAGCGCGGTTATACTGTTGGCTGGCGCAATACGATACCGGCCACTATATCGGCAACCGGCACGACTACCGCACACAAATCGCCCTAAGAAATTTTCTGGCTGACGGGGAGCTAGCTACCTACCCGGGAGTATCGTGTGAAATCCCAATATTTTTTCCTCGATTTTTCCTCTCCGTCTTCTCGGCCGACCCGCGCAAAAAAAAAAAAAAAAAAAAAGAAGGGGAGGGGGGGGGGGGGCGTACTCATTTGTTGCTTGCCTTAGTCATTTGACCATTGACCACGCATCCCTTTTGAGACGGCGCACCGTTCCTACTCCTCCTGATAAGAGACACCTCCAATAATTGGGCGCTCATTACGTTGTTTCAAAATATTACATGGAAACTTTTTGCCAATCGTATCTCCTTCCTGTTTGGCCGCCTGAAGGGGAGGGACGGGGGGGGGGACGGGGGGGGGGGACGGGGGGGCACAACACCAACAGCCCTACAGTAGCAAAAACACCAAAGCTACTCCCTTGCGAAACGACCAATACACCCATGAATACGCCTCCAGGCCGTCGGGGTCACCGCACCTGCTTCACGGTGAGGATATTCCGATGTCCCGTGAACCTCGCGGCGAAGGAGGGTCTCCTTTCCTCCCGATCCTCCTCCTCCGCTTCCTCCGCCCCCCTACCCCCCCTCGCCTCTCCCTTCTCCTCCCTCCGCCCCCCCCCCCTCCTCCTCCTTTTCCTCATCCTCCTCGTTCTCGTTCTCGTCCTCGTCGCTCTCCGCTTGCCGGCGACCGCCGCCGCGGCCGCTGCCGCTGCCGCTGCCGCTGCCGCCTGCGCTACCGCCCACGCCCCTCCGGAGGGTACCGGTGGGAGCTGGCTCGGTCCTTTGACGCACTAGCCGACGACCACCACCCCTGCGTGTGTGCCACAACCATTTGTTTGTTTTATTTAGTTTAGTATAGTTCAGTTTAGTTTAGTTTAATTTAGTTTTTTCGTCTTGCTCAACGTTCAACTGTTGATGCAGCCGGGGCGCGTGCATGTGTACACCCTCCTGAAAAAACGGCCACCAGGTACGTAGAGTAGCTGCCATCAGCAAAAGTGGTCCCTTCCAAAAGGGCGCCGACGTGAGTGGTGCCGGCGGCTGAACCCCCCGCCATGGCCGCCTGTGGAATCGCTTGGCACGAGGCGGGGATGGACGGGCTACGTAGCGCGCGGCAGTGTGCGGAGCAGTGTGCGGTTGCCGCTGTGGTTAGCGTCGGCGTTGCTTGTTTTGCTGGCGCATGCCGGTGTTACTAGAGGAACCATTGCTGTAAGAACAAACACAACAGTGGGGCGGGTTCGACCGGCCGACGGGTTGACAGTCAACCCCTCTGCAAGCTGCACGAGCTACGCATCGGGCACCTTCTCTTTTTGTTCCCCCCATTTCGAGTGCAAACATACATGGCACCTTTGTGTGTGTGGGTGTGTGTATGTGTATGTGTGTGTCCTAACTCGCAGCCGACGCATGCACGCACACACACATACATACATACATACATACGAGCGCAAAACAGAACAAAATACACAACATAGGTCCACCTGCAACCAAACCATCGGCGGCAATTTCTTTCCTCCCTTTGGCTACGAGTTTCACCGCAGCGCGACTCGCTATTCCTGCGCGTCGTACGACGCACCTACAGACCAAACCAGACACACAAGAAGCACCACCGGCTGACTCGCCGAAGAGAGAATAACGCAAAACACGGCGGTTGAAACCCGTTGGGGGAAAAAAAACAACAAAAAACGTGTTCAAGGTGGGGTGATCAGGTGAACTCGCTCCGTCCCGGCATTGTAGGGATGCAAGGGCCTATGGTCATACGACTACGGCCATGCAATATAAAGAGCCCAACCCGCCCCCCCCCCCCCCCCCCCCCCTCCCTCCCCCTCCCCGCCCCTTACCACGGCTCTCCGTTCTTCGGCGATTTTGTGAGGGGGAGAAACCCCTGAACATCTCGTCGTCTGAAAAATACGCAGACGTAGTAGGTATGCAGTAGGCACCAAACAGTAGATGCCTGAAGACCGCGTGAGGCCGAATCGACCACCCCCTACCCCCGTGTTCTGCCTACGTATGCATGCGACGTACGTCACACGCGACCGTCGGCCCGCTTGTCCTTCTCCACACAGCCCACCGACCGCTGCGTACGTACCAGGTATTGAAAAAAAACAAAAGAAATCCCAGGAGGAACGCAAAAAAAGTAACCCCGGTGTGTCTGTGTGTGTGGGGGGGGGGGGGTTGTACTCGACATTATGCATGGTCGTGGTTCGTACGACCATAGCGGGCGGGAAGGTAAATATACCACCCCAGAAAAAAAAGCCTCGAAAAAATGGGAACCCTCAATAGCGGGGACGAAAAATAAAGTCCCCCGATCGAAAGCGCCCCTCCCGACCCCTTCCTGCCGCCACCTCATTTTCTTTCCTGCCGCCACCTCCTTTCCTTTCACCCGTTTTCATGCACCCTGCTCCTTCCACCCCCTTCCTTCCTTTCACCTCCTTCGCTGTTCAAAAATATTTCCTCCCCTCCCCTCAATTTCCTTTCACAACACCCTTCCGCCGTTCCTTTACCCCCCCCCCCCCCTTCATTTCTTCCCGCCTCTCCCGCCTCCTTCTATCCAACGCCCTTCTCCGCCCTCCCCTTCCTCGACCCTCTCCTTCCCACGACTGCACGCGCGCATGACAATCAGTACACCCCTCCCCAGCGCAGTTGAGAAAACATGGAAGGATGTAGGGAGGAAACCAAGAAGAGGTGATGTCCGCCGGGACGTTCGGGAGGTAAAAGGCGGAACCAGAAAGAAAGGATAGAAAGGAAGGAAGAGCTGCGTGGCGCCACGAAACAAGGCGGGATTCGTAGAAACACTCAGGAGAGACACACGGGGGGTTGAGCGAAGGAATAGGAACGAAAAAGTATTCGCACGGCCCCAGCAGACCGCGCGAAAACGCGGAAACCGCGACTTCGTGTAGGTGACCTGGACCTGCCAGAAAGAAGGAAAGAGGTATGTACCATTGTGGCCGGCGGGAGGGAGAAAGAGGTACAGGTGCACAGATGTGCCCGTGTGGCAAAGCTATAGAGAGCAGAACTCACATGTTGAAGAGTAGGGGAATGTGAAACGTACGAGGAGGAACGGGATTTGTTATTAATAGAGGTGATACGACAGATAGCAGCGAAAAAAAAAACATCGCTATCCTAATACGGGGGACCATAGTTAATAGGACCAACTATTGTTGGTAGAAATGGTTAAACATATACCTGGTAGGTTTTTATGTATTCGCCCCGGTGGTTCAAGTGGTTAACCTCGAATTCTACTTGTGTGAGTCCTGGGTTCGAGCCCCAGGAGGGTCGGACTTTGACTTTATTTGCAAAAATAAAAAAAGGGATTCAATTGTTGAGAGCGCCTTGCAGCGTGGGTAGGCACAATTCGATGCGAGTCGACGAGGGAAGAAAAGGCTGAAATCTTCTCGCGATAAAAAAAATGAAGGCACGTACCGTAGCGGGAAGGGGGGAGAAGAGCCTGCTTTGTGACCCCGGATCTGAGTTACAAGTTGGAAGGAGAGAGAGAAGAAGACTTGCGAAGATAATGAATGGGATGAGAAAAAAAAAAAAAAAAAAAAAAAAAAAAAAAAAAAAAAAAAAAAAATTAACTATGGTCCCCCGTAATAGGAGATGTAGATGGTGGCCGCTGGCGGCTAGACAGGAATGGGGGTAAGAGTGGCAAAAAAGCCCCCTACCAGGTACGAAATATCCGGAAACAAACGTGATGAGAGCCCAGATGTTGGAAGTGTCTCCACTGGGAGTAGGGACGGTTTCCCGTCTCGAAAGGGATGCGTGGTCAATGGTCAAATGGCGAAGGCAAGCAACGAACGAGTACGCCCCAACTCCACCCCCCCCCCCCTCCAGGGATGGGCATACGACTACGGCCATGCATGAGATCGAGTACATATCTCCTATCGAGTCACCCCCCCCCCCCCCCCCAGGGATGCGAGGGTCTATGGTCATACGACTACGGCCATCCATGAGATCGAGTACATATCTCCTATCGAGTACGCCCCCCCCCACCCCCCCCCTCCTCCCCCTCGCCCCTCTCCCCCCCCCTCCCTCACCTCCAGGGGTAACTGTCTGATTGCACCGCGTTTTTCTTGACGTCGAACCGGTACACCTCTCCGGATGGGTTGTAAGTGGCCACCACCTCCGACCCGCACCAATTCACCGCGCAGCCGGTAATGTGGGCGCTAGAGCCCAAAAGCCTCCTGGGGCAGTACCTGTCGTAAAAAAAAAACGAAAAAATCGAAAAAAACAACGACAACGTCTAAGAAAAAAAAGCGACAAAAAACACACACACACGTATAATAGCCCGCAGCGAGAATTAAAATACAAAAAATGTGGGCTGGCGTTCGAGCCCAAAAAGCTTCCTCGGGCAGAGTACGTATCAGTCGTACGTGAAAGCCAGCAAAAACACTTTGGCCGCGGCCGCAGCAGGGGTATACGAAAAAAAAATAAAAAATGGAGTCACATCAGTCGCCACCATTTCGGAATTGAATCCAAATTGTTGATAACTAAATAGCGGGTTGGGCTATTTGTCAGAAATTATAAAAAAAACAAAATCTTGAGTTTTGTTTCACTTTATTTCAGTATACCCCCCCCCCCCCCGCCTTCCTGTCAGGAACACCCTTCCCGATAAAAGTGGGGTGCCCACTTTGGTTTTTCTTCCCGTGTACCCTTGGTCACAGCAAGAAAAAAAAAATGGGCGTGAAAAACGCCTCCTAGGGCACCAGTGAGTACCTATTTTCAGCAACACAGCAGGGCCACGACCAGCCTAAGTTATGGAACGCCGGGGGGGGGGGGTACTCGATAGGAGCCACGTACTCGATCTCATGCATGGCCGTCGTCGCATGATCGTAGACCCTCGCATCCCTACAATGCCGGGACGGAGCATGTCGGGTTTTCACCGACCAGGCAAACATTCCTTGCACCAAGGGCGAAGCGCCGTGGGGTGTCCGGCGAGTCGCATGAAGGGTGAGCTGCATCCTACTAAGAACCGCTTTTTCGGGGTGTGTGTGCTAATTTGTTTGCTTGCCTTAGTCATTCGACCATTGACCACGCATCCCTATCCAGACAGGGAGGGGCGCAGGCAGGGAGGGGAGGGGGGGGGGGGGTGTACTCGATAGGAGAGATGTATCCGACCTCATGCATCGCCCTAGTCGTATGACCATAAGACCCTCGCATCCCTACAATGCCGGGACGGAGCACGTCCGGTGTTCACCGACCAGGCAGACATTGATTGCTTGCACCAAGCGCGAAGCGAAACGTGAGGTGTTCGGCGAGTCGCACGAAAGGGTGAGCTGCATTCCCCTAAGAACCGCTCGTGAGGCGGACTTGCACAACGGAGGACAGGTTCAATGGAATAGATGGTGTACTCGATACCATGCGTGGCGGCAGTCGTATGACCACGGACCGCCGCATCCCCGCATCGCCCGGACGGAGCGCGTCGGGGTTTCGCCGACCAGGCAGACATCGTTATATATCACCAAGCGCGAAGCGAAACGCGAGGCGTTCGGCGAGTCGCGCAAAGGGCTGTGCTGGAGGCGTGAATTAACAACCCTGTACGTCTCTTGTCCCCCTGCCCATTGGTGGGCTCGCACGCAGGGACCCACGCGTGGGCCTCTATGCAGGACTGCTGGCTGTGCCTGCGCGTATGCGGGGGTGCTGTAGGTTTTTTATACCAGAACACGGTCTAAGTGCGGCGAGATACTCCGCCCACGGTAGGGGTAGAGCTCCGGACTGTCAAGCTAGGTACAGGAGCAGGTTGTATAAATATATCCTAGCGGAAGAGGGGGCAGTGTCGCTACCGTGAAAAATAAGCTACTACGTACCGTATGTCCTACCAGGTACATGTTTACGAGAGGTGCTGGTTCAAAGCGGAACCGGTAGTTGCCTTTCCCGAGAAAAACACTCCGTATTCCATGTCCTATACCACGAAAATGGGGGAATCTACGTCGCAGCGAAACCCGCAATGCCCCACCGCTGTCAAGCTATTCTACAGAAAGAGAGATGCGTGTGCATCCCAGCTGTACAGAAAATGCCGAATGCACCCACGGCAGTACACGTACGAGCAGCAAAGCGGAATATTGATGTCTTTCAACAACACCAATGCGAATACACTGGAAGGTAAAAAAAAAAAAAAAAAAAAAAAAGACAGCTACAAATATTGCAGTCGTTCCTTCGCACACCTGACCTCTGATCCACGGAGGCGATCATCTGCCACTTGCTGCTAGAAAAAACGAAAACAAAAAAAAAATGGTAAAAAATAGAAATCTTGCAGTGAAAAAGATCAAGCTACATACAGTCAGAAAAAATTCCTGTACGTGGTATACCAAGGCGCCTGCTCTTTTCCAACTGCGAAAAAAAAAAAACGAAAAAAAATCACAAAAAACGAAAACATCAAAACAAAACAAAAACAAAGTCACGATGGAATCATCAATATTACCGGGCAGCTGGAGAGTCGGTCTTGCGAGCGTCGTACAGGTCGAGGTACTGAGAGCCGCCGCAGATGTAGAGGTAGTTGGGGTCCGAGGGGTCTATAGCCATGCCGCTGATGAACTTACCGCCGGGTCTCTTGAGGACCGCCATCCCGGAGCGGGCTCGGGAGTCGCGTAGGTCGAACGACAGGACCACGCCATCCTCGCCTGTACAGTCCGGCCCAGCCCAGCCCAGCCCAGCCCAGCCCAGCCCAGCCCAGCCCAGCCCAGCCCAGCCCAGCCAAGCGGAGCCAAGCGCAGCCAAGCCGAGCCAAGCGCAGCGCGCGAAACGGTGGCGTGGTACGTTTTTTTTGAGGGAAAAAAGAAGAAGAAAAAAAGGCGTGACAAGACAAGAGAAGACAAGACAAGACAAGACACGTCAGCTATTGAGAGGCGCGAGACGTTTTGTTTTTGTACAGGAAAACACAAAGCTGACAACGCAGCTGTGAGGTCCAGGATTTGTCGAGACCCATACAACATTCAGGATGTTGTTATGATTCAAAGAATAGCTGTGAGAAAGAGGATTTCGTCGAAACACATACATAAATTACATACCGAGGATTTCGTCGAAACACATACATAAATTACATACCGACACACATGAGACTGTTGCTGTGAATAAAAGATAGCACAGCTGTCGCTTGTAAAACAAACAAGGGATACATCTTTGCCCAACATATCTGGATTACAAACTGGGGATCCAACAGGCCTGATCTGTGCAACGATTGGAATGCTAGTCAGGGGACATATCTTCCCCAACATATCTATACCTTAAACTGGGGATCTGATCTGTCTGATCTGGGCAACGATTGGAACGCAAATCAGGGATATACCCGCCCCGAAATATCTCGATCCAAAATCGGGGATCTGATCTGTCTGATCGGTGCCACGATTGGAATCCAAATCGGGGACACATCTTGCCCAACATATCAGTTCATAGCATAAACAGGGGGTCTGACTTGCCTGATCTGCCCCACGATTGGAATGCAAATCAGGGATATATCTTGCCCAGTTTATCTAGAGTAGGTCATGAATTGGGGATCTGATCGGTCTGATCGGTGCTACCATGATTGAAAATCAGGGATAATATCTTCCCCCAACAAATCTACCAAACAACAAACTGGGGGTCTGGTCCGCCTGATCTGGGCAACGATTGGATTGAAAATCAGGGGCCTATCTTCCCCGAACGCATCTACGGTAGATATAAACCGGGCGACTGTCTGATCTGTCTCGTCCGGGCAACCTTCTCACCGCACGTAAAGAAGCGGTTCGGAGAACCCGGCTCGATGGACAGGCGGTGGGACCTCCCCTCGTGCATCCCCAGGAGCGAGCTCGTGCCTCGCGAGAGGGTGGACAGGCGGACGTGCCCATCCGCCGCGCAGGTGATAATCTGTACCCTCGTATCGAGTCCACGAAAACAAAAAACACCACCACGTGTTCCGAACAAGCAAACCATCGGACAGACAAAAAACAAAAACAGCAGGAAAATGAACGAACAGACAAACGAACAAATAAATACTCACACACAAAAAAAAACAAGCACACAAATACACAAATCACACGAAATGAAACAGGCAAAAGCAAGCGAGCAAGCAGACACAACCTAATGAAACAATGAAAACAACAACAAAACACGAAGAACACACAAACAAAACAAAGACACACAACGAGCACAAAGTATCCCCTTTTAGAACCGCAGTCCCGTTTTGGGGGCAAGCTACTTCAAGTTTGAGTGGTTTGTCCCCAAAACGGGACTGCGGTTCTAAACAAGAGCAACAAAAAAACAAAACGGATGAGAAAATGGGCGAACAGAAGGAACGAAAGAAAATACGCACAACAAAAGGTAGCTACAACCATCGTCTAGCAGGACACCCCCCGCAGTTATGCTGTTGTACTGTTGCAGTGTTGTTCATGTATTTGTGCGGAATATACTGGTGTTCTACGAGTACTCGTACTGGTGTACAGCAGTATTACGGGGGACCATAGTTGATAGGACCTATGGTATACATTTTATTTTTTATTTTTTTAATCATCACTTTTACTTTCCAGCCTATCTCGTTGGAGGTTTTACCCTCAGCGATCTTCTGGACAAGCCGTGGTCACAGGTGTCTACCCTTCTCCACCCCGATACGTGCCTTTCTTTTCTGTGGCGCATAAATAGGGTTCAGCATTCCCACTGCTCGTCGATTTTCATCGAATGCAGCTAACTCACGCTCTCGCGCTTTCCGCTGACCAATTTATTTCATGCAATAAAAAGCCCTTACGAGCATGCACTCGTTAAGACTTGAACCCACGAAATTGATCTTGATGAGGCACGCGGACCACCTACCAAGCCACCGGGGGCACCTTTTAAAACATATGTATTCAACCATTTTTACTATTAATAACAATATTTGGTCCTATTAACTATGGTCCCCCGTAATAGTGTCCTGCTGGTGTTGTGCCGTATTGTAGGCCTGCTGTTGTACCGACCTTCTCGTTGTCCGTGTATGGGAGCACTCGGGCCTGGAATACGTTGTTGGAGTGTCCGCTCGCGAACCTCTTCTTCCGCTTGTGGCTTTCACAGTCCCATATCTGTTTTCGGAACACCCACCCACCCACCCACCCACCCACCCACCCCCGCACAACACCGCACCACGACAGAGTCGAAAACAGGCCGCGAAACAGAGAGACAGGCGGAGAGACAGAAATGAAAGAGATGCAGTGAAACATGAACACAGAAAGGCGGACAGGCCGACGGACAGACAGGCAGACAAACAGACATGCAGACAGACAGACAGACAAACAAACAGATATGCGGAAAGACAGGCAGACAGACAGCGACAGGAAGTAGAACATAGCGTCAGCCGCGTGGGTACCAGAAGGACAGACGGGCGGGGGGGGATCAAATGATGTGTATGCTGAGGGGGTGCAGGGCGCAGAAGGAAAACAAGGGTTTGTACTTGAGGAGGAAGGCGTTACAAGGCGTTACACGTGCCGGCCAGTCCCCACCTACCAAAACAGCACCAAACAAAAAACATAGCAATCAGCAGTGACGAACAAACCCCTCCAGTGAGCACTGCTGGCGCTGCAGCTCCACGATGATATATTTACGAGCAGTATTACGTGCTTACCCGCGCAGACATCCATTCACGCATACATCCGTTCCATAATCCATCTAGTCCATCCACCCGCCACGATGGGCTGGCGCACACGTAGCGCTGATCGAACAGTCAATTGATCGACCGAAAACCAACCAGGGCAATCCATCAACTATTAATAGAGTTCCGAGTATAGTATACCTGGTAACACACAGGTATAAGATGACACACGGGTGTTAAGATAACGCACTGGTGATAAGATAACACACGCGTGATAAGATAACACACGGGTGATAAAACAACACACGGGTGATAAGATAACACACGTGTGATAAAATAACACACGGGTGATAAAATAACACAAGGGTGATAGTATAACACACGGGTGATAAGGAGAACACACGGGTGATAAGATAACACGCGGGTGATAAGATAACACACGGGTGATAAAATAACACACGCGTGATAAGATAACACACGTGTGATAAGATAACACACGTGTGATAAGATAACACGCGGGTGATGGGACAACACACGGGTGATAAGGACAACATACCCCCTGGGGCGAGTTTCCGAGCCAAGCTTATCTCCAAAACCCAGGGATAGGTCAAATCAAACACAAAAACAAAAATGGAGGGCTCTGCGTAACAAAATATCTCCACGAGATCTTCCCACAATAGACGCATCGCTCGGCGTTTTTGACCCCTTCCCCATTGCAAAGAAAAAACAGCTTCGAGCTTCGACCGGTGGGGGTATTGGGGGTTGTTTTCATGCGTGCTAAAAGGAACGGCAATCACACAAGCAAGCAATCGCCTACATACAAAATAAAATAGAAAAAAGAAGAAAAGAAAACCGAAGCCGTGAAGATCGAAAATTTACTCACAACTCATGTAGGCAAGCGAGGCGTGATATTAAATAGCATACTTCGATCGCTCGTTCTACGGGGTGTGTACGCAGGTTCGTAGAGTTGGCTACAAACGAAAACTTAGCGCAGGTTGGCAAGCAACGAATTCGCTGCCTCCCAAGTATGCCGTAGAGGCGACTGCTCTGCAGTAGTTACGGCATACCCCCTGTACGTAAGTACACGTGTTTTTCTTTACCCTCTGCAGCGGTGGGTATATATATATCATGCTGATGTGGGGGGTACATCAGTACCTGGTATGCTGTCGCTGTCTTGCTCAGTGTAGCTTTAACGTCGAGAAGGGATGATCCAACTATTCATAGCGTCGTACGCCGTCAGCATTGACTGAGTGGGCTAATTAATATGCAAGCGGAACGCCGGTTCAAGGGAGCGCAGGCGAACAAAAAATTTCGGGAGCTAAGAGATGTCAAAACGGCTCGTCCCCAGGAAAAAAAAAGCGGTAAGAGCGTTTTTCCTCGGTGAAATATACCAGGTCGGCATTGAACCCGTTCTTAAGGCCGCGGGTCGGACGTTTTCTTCCCCGTCCCCTCGATTTTCGCACAACAGCGGTTAGTTACATGGAGTAGGCTATTTTTTGCCCCGATCGACGCGTTTTTTTTATTGCGTATAGGGTGGAAACTCCTTGATTTTACGCTCGGAAAAAAAAGGGTTTTGTGTTCCCCGAATAAAAAACACTGACATCAAGGCATCATCATCGTAATGGAATACGGTATGGAGCCGCTTCTTAACAAGAAACGACTAATCTGAGCAAGCCTAAGATTCTCATTGTGGCGACATCTTCAAACAACCTTTGAGCAAAGACTGTAATATAGGATACGGTGCGCACTTCACCCCTGACCCGTTTTTCTTGGCGTTCTCCAAAAAGTGAGCCTTTTGTTCTCAGTAGGCTCTTTCTTATCCGTGGGCCTATATATACTGCATTAAGAATGCCCTCCAACCGACGCACGGGAGCTAACCTTCACACAGTATAACCTACCAGTGGTACGCAGTAGTGAACCGGGCCTGTGTGGCTCGAGGTCGGTGTGTGAAAAAAAAAAGAAGATAAACTACAGCGGTAGAGCAGATTTACGAGTGTAGTGAACACCAAAAACAAGCCGGTTCAAAATGGCCCGCCGCCTCGGACGAGAGTCTTGCCCGCAAGCCACAACAACAGCAGCAGTGGCCAACAGCCGCGAAATCGAGCACCGCCCTCGATGTGGTGTTTTGAGAGGGGCCGCTGCGCTCGAAAATTTCGTCATCGGTCGTCGACGGGCAAGACATGGTGCAATCGCTGCTTTTGGTGAGTGGTTGTTGTAGTGGCTTCATCGTGCGAAAAACGGCACGCAGCAGCCAAAAACGTTTGCACCAAAAAAAAACGGCGTTTGAGACGCGAACACAGCAGTTGGTTGAAGAGACCTGCATCTCCTGCGAGTACGAGCTGGTTCAAGTTAAAGCAAGATGGAAGTTTTTATCCTCCCCACGAGCGCCGGCAGCAGCCTCCATTCGAATGGAACCTAGCTTGATACCGAACTGACCGCCATGAACAGCGAAGCATGGTAACATGGCTGGTTTTTTTTTTTCGGTTGATGTGCTAACAAGGCTGGCGCTAAAGGTCAAAATTTGTCCGAACCAAGGACGGGGCATTGAACAAAGGTTTGCAAGCACCCAATCGTTCCCCGTGTAGTAGGCAGAAACGGGTTGCTCTTCGTTCTTGTTTTCTGAACGGTCCCATTCCAGGTACTCCAGGGCAGAGTCTGTACATGAGTTCAATTTTTCCAGGAAAAAGTCGATATCTGACCAGCGTATGCTCAATTTACAGTAGCATATAACAGAGCTACCTGCTATTATTAGGTACCGGTAACAACGCAATGACAAGGGCGACCACGCAAACCACACAGTTCCATACACACGAGATACGGCGTCCCCGGTGGCTTGGTAGGTGGTCCGCGTGCCTATCAACATCAATTTCGTGGGTTCAAGCCTCACTCGAGCGCATGCTCGCAGGGACTTTTTCTCGCATGGAAAAAAGATTGGCGGAAAGCGCGAGAGCGTGAGTTAGCTACTGTACATTCGATGAAAATCGGCGGGCAGTGGGACTGCTGAACCCTATGCGCGATAAAAAAAGAAAAGGCACACGTACCGGGGGGGGGGGGGGGGAAGACGACACCTGTGACCACGGCTTGTCCAGAAGATCGCTGAGGGTAAGAATCTTCCCATGAATTTGGCTGGAAAAGCCACAAAGTTGAAAAAAAGAAGTAAAAATGCCCTCAGACTTCGCACATACCTGGTACCTGGTATGTTTTTTGTAGCTACTGAAGGCATCGGCGTGCCGTGGGGTTTTGTGGCAAGATCACGATACAGCGGTGTCTTGGCCAATGAGCGCTGCGGGTACGAGGGGCTCCTGTGGCGGATTTTGCCGTAATCGGCAAGTGGCGCAGAACGTCGCCGGTATACCGTTTTCTGGCGGATGCCCAATACAGGATTGGCCACGACGAACAGCCCGGTTTTTTCGTTTTTTCTGCTCTCTGCCCCTGCTGCTGTGCTGTGTGTGCTTTGTTTGTTTGTGTGTGCTGTGGCTTTTCGTTTTTTGTTTTTCGTTTTAAAGTGTTCTCTCTCATGCTCATGCATCATCTACACGTCAAAACACCTGGATACCCCTGGATCTATGCGTGCGCGTATTGGCACATCAGTAAGCACGAGGGGCACTTGGTGTTCCGTTCACGGATCATGGAATCATGATCATCATGCACCAGGTCGGTACCTGTTACCCTGCTATCTTACAGCAGTAGTGTGATCGGTTCAGCGATCGGTCCAACACGAGACAGACGCCAGCAACTCCGGGAAGCAGAAAGAGCTAAAAACGAAAGGGAAGTAAGTGGTCGAGGCAAAGAGACAATGCGAGGCATAACGAGGCAACCAAGGGCGTCCCCACCATGAGGTCCGTGTCGTCGCTGCCGGTTATCCAGTACTGCCCGTCAGGGGTGCACGACACGGTGTTGACGCATCCAGTGTGCCCCGCGAGCGTCCCTGATAGCTCCAGCCTCCTCAAGACGTTCGCGTTGCCCCCAAAAGTCCTGTTCACCGGATCCGGGCTCCACACGCCCGCCCCTTCCCTCGCCACGAAGCGGCCTGCGTGCCCGCGCCTCTGCCTCTCTCGCAGTTGGACGTGCACGGAGGAGGAGAATCGGGGGTCCATAGCGCGCCGCTGTCTTGCCTTACACAGCGCGCGGCTTCGCGAGCGGCGATCACTTTCGGACATGGGTCCTATAAAAGCGGAGCGATTACCGCTTGATGTGCCAGCAACAGAGGATTCCACGGGGCGCCTCAGCGACAGCGGGGCGGGCGGAGGGCGGTTGACGCTTCCGTTCTCGGCAAAAGAAGACCTGCCACGATCGCTACGGCCCTCCATGCCACCCACTTGAGTGATATGCCCGCTGTGGTGGTCTCAGCCTGGCTGTCTTCCGAGCTGGCTGAGGGGACAGGTTGTTGAACTTCCGGCTAGTATAAGTCCCCTAACGAAACATTCTGTTTTTATTGTGGAAACCCGGTGTTCCGAGTTCGCAGCCCGCAGCCCTTTGTTTGCCTCGCCGCCGCAGCCTGACAGTGCCAATGATAGACCAAGACTACGAGGAGCTTCTGGGCCAAGATCCTCCTCACGGAGATGTCCTGGAATGGACGTTTCCGACCTCCTACCTGGCGAACGCCTTCGCGTCCCTGCTCCTCGGCACGCCAGTCCTGTGCCTCGTGCTGTACGGCAGCGGAGAGTCATCAGGCGACTGGGATCCTCGCGGAGGAGCGGAGCTACGAGTGAGCACTGCAACTGACTGATTGTTCTGCTGTTTTGAGCCGTTGGTAGCAAGGCAAGGCACATTATTTGTTGTATGACTGCCGGAACTGGCGTTGCCTCTATGGATGTCGGAAAGACAAGGAGCACCACCTCACACAGCGTAGCAGCGTACAGCCTTGCGGGCAGGTTGAAGCGTTACGAAAGAGCCACTCCAGACGCCACACACCGCACCCCAGACCCCAGCCGACAGCAGTACGAGTAGTAGGAGGTAGCCCCAACCCGCAGTAGTAGCTGTGTAGACGACCGGTGCACGCCGGATCATCTATTCGTACTTTTGTACGCGGGAGAAAATCGTGCTGCGTCAGTTGTTGTTTTTCTTCAGCGCCCACCAGGCAGAACTACTGGGCACTGAACGGCCACGATGTGGCGGTGGTACTGCTGCTACTGCTGCTGCTGCTGCTGCTGCTGCTGCTGCTGCTGCTGCTGCTGCTGCTGCTGTGCCTACTGCTGTGCTGCTGTACTCTCCGGGGGCTTCAAAGAGGAAGTTTGACGATTACGGCGAAGGTCACGGTGTGATAAGTAATTCGGGGATGATACAAGCCGGTTTCCGAGTTCCCATGCGGTAGGGGTGCGACACACCGGGTACCCACACGAGCCGAGGTCGGACTCGGACTCGCCACCGTGTACCCGGAGCTGCACTCGTATGACGTTTTGTGCCAACTGCATACACGCTGTGCGGCGAAGAACAAGTCGAGAGTGTTCGGGCCAGAGTGTTCCGCCGTATTTTACACCTGGTATTTTTTTCCACCCCGGGAGAGAGGGTTTCTGGATGTTTTGTCAGGCATGCTGACCACGGGGACACGTTTGCTATCCGGGTACCCGGCCCGAAAAATCCGTCGGGTTTTTGGGTCGGACCCGGACCCTGTGACGGGTCGTGTACCCTGCCCGGGTAGACCCGCCGGGTACCCGGATAGTAAGCCAACGGTTGGCGCCCCTCGTACAATGCAAAGGAGTTTTACGCCCCGGGCTCAGGCAGCATGATCATATCCCTACTTCTCGGACCTCGCCCTGCTTGTACATGGTTGACAACACCAAAGTCGCCAACCATTGTTGTGGTAACTACAGCAGTATATTCGGGGTCCTCAATGTCTGGACGGAGTATGGGATGGTCAGCCCGTTGGAAAACTTGGTTTGCGGCATGGCAGCCTTGGAGTTTTTTTGGGGGGGGTCGCCGACGGCCTATGCGCGCTGTTCTACTGCTGTAGAGCCTTTTAACGCTTTGCGATACACAGCAGCAGTACAGCTGCTTCTTGTGGTCAACGGTAGACCTTGTAGCCTCTACTGTAGGTCTATCCACACCAACGGCGGGCAGCAGTGTCCGCCCGTTCGCTTGTGCGCGTCTGCTACACTCACGTAGCTCTAGGGCTCGACGCTAAAAGGGGCGACAAGTGGAGCACGGCGGTGCGCCTGTTCGCCGCATGCATGTTGATGTGTATCCACGAGTGCAGCGGTAGACTCAGCTCTTCGATCTGTGCGCGCTTCCGCCTACACGACAACCTCTTTGTTCACCTTCGGGTACGGGGAGCCCTGTGTACGGCAGTGACAACAACCATAGAAATTCCGACGTAGACAATAAAATTATTGTGGTTTTCTCCCCAAGCACGTTGCCCTTTACGTTTGTACTATTTACGGGGGACCTGAGTAAATAGGACCTATGGTACCCACAAAAACCTACCAGGGTATATTTTTACCTTTTTTTACATACCAGGTATAATATTTGGCCCTATTTACTAGTACTTTTCACTATGGTCCCCCCGTAAATAGTAACGTGCACAACTGCTTTGGCCGCCTTCCGTTGGGGCTCGTGGTCTCTCGCTCGGTTCTTGTCTCTGGCGCAGTCGTCGACACATCCCAGAGTTTGCATACATAAACCCGCTGCAGCTTCCTCGAAAATACGAGGTCGAGTTGGATTGGACTCCTCAACTCGACTTGATCTTCGACAAGAAATGGACAAATATTCACCAGGTACCTGGTACGTACATAGCCCCGAAATGGAATTTGGAACACATATCATATCCCGAATACCAAACGTACGCGCCACCTGATCCGCGGGCTTCCTTGTCGTTGACCCCGGGGTATTCTCGCGGACCGGTCAAAACCGGCCCGTGAGAGAGCAGCATCTCACGCGTCTTTACTATCTACGGGCCGGGCCGGGCCAGGATTACCCTCTCACGGGCCGAGATTGCCATCTCACGGGGGGGCGCCTTAGCACTAGCCTCAACCTGAAGCGTAGCGTTGCCCTTAACTTACACCTAACTTTTAACCCTTGCCTTCCCTCTTTCAGATATTGCACCCACGATCTATGGGACGATCTGCTTGGAAGTAGTGTGGAGTCGTGTTCGCAGTAGTAAAAAAAGGGGGGGCTTGCACCTGACACCTTGAAATAAACCTTGCGCTCACCTTTCACCTCACCTCAACCTCGACCTCAATCTCAGTCGTGGGCTCAATCTCAAGATGAACGTCGGGTTTCATCCTTAATACGAACCTCATGTGTTATTCTTGCCCGAAATCCTTTTGTATTCCTTTTATACCTTGACCTTGATCACATTCTCAACCCCACCCGTATAGCCTCACTCCGGACCTTAACTAAGACAACATCGACTTGAAAACCGTTTTTGCGTTGACCTTATGTTCAATCCCAAGCTCAGCGTCCGCCTCCACCGTAAACGTGAGGTTTTTCTTAACCTTGGACTACACAGCTCAACCTTAAACCTCGCCCTTATCCTTAGCCTTAAACCTCGCCCTTAACCTTGACCTTACGCCCAACCTCAGGTTCGACATTTATTTATGAGCTATCCCTTAACCCCTTTAGAACCGCAGTCCCGTTTTGGAGACAAACCACTCAGATTCTGAGTAATTCGTCCCCACGGCGGGACTGCGGTCCTAAAAGGGTTGAACTCGGGCCTTCGAACCTCAGCCCTTTTTTGTACTGACTGCGCTGTACATGTGCCTACATCTTACTATTACGGGGGACCGTAGTTAATTAGACCTTACCAGTATGGTATACATAAAAACCTACTGGTATATATTTAACCATTTTTACGAACAATATTTGGCCCTACTAACTATGGTCCCCCGTAATAGTTCCAAGTGTTTGTGTCCCCACAGCGGGAGCGAGGGCAGTCGCAAACGGGTTACAACCCGTTTAGGACAGCAGTCCCGTTTTGGGGACAGACTTTTTTTATTGTGAAAATAATCAGTGGGTGGGTCCCCAAAAGGAGACCGCAGTCAGTCCTAAAAGCGCTCATAAGCTCCTCGCCCAGTCGGCTCGATCTCCCGCCAACGCATGCACGCCCGTCTCTCGTGCCGCCACGCCGCGCTCGCTGGTTTGGGCTTAACCCCTGATCCCGCGTTCCTCGTGTCTCATCTCTCATGTCTCGTCCCCGCCCCCCTCTCGAAAGGGATGCGTGGTTAATGGTGAAATGACCAAGGCAAGCAACAAATGAGTACGCCCCCCCCCCCTCCCCCCCCCCGCCCCTCCTTTTGCTGACGCTCGAGTAAACAGATCCCGACGCTGACGAGGCTCGGCCTGCAAGGCCCGGCAGGAGAGGTCCTGACCGCAGGGTTGCATCTGACCGCCGTGGTTGCCCTCCCCCTGTTCTGGTGAGCGCCGTATATAGCGACAACCCTCGGCCCATACGCCGGACCGGACCGCGTCGTTGTTGTTTTTTTCCGTTCTGTTTTAACGCCTCGGATCGTCGGGGGAACAGTCTCAAGCCACCCTGCCTGAGTCTTGCTCCAACTTTTTTTTTGTCCATGTGTTTTGTTTTTCAAAGAAATTCTCAGTGGCTTACGATACGGCATCAGAGATACCTATTTTTGCGGCTGGCTGTAAGGCTGGGTCTACACTCGAGGCCAAGGCAAATCGCAATGGCTTGAACGAACTTCATCCCGCTCCGGGGCCTTCGCCGTCTCATGAACAGCTTGGTGCCCGCGTCGCGGGCAGGCTTGCGCACCTCGAGTGTATCATCGATTTTGCCAGTGCACGATCTGCTCTATGTACTTTGAGGCAGATGGATAGATAGATGTATTCCCGATCCTGTATAATTCAGCTCGTGTTCGCCGGGTGGGTGCCGTACAATCCGCATGATCTGGCCCGCATGCTTCCCGGGGGTTGGATCTGTACTACTATGCAGATCCTGCACCCCCTCTCACAACGGCAGGTGAAGAAACTGCTGTAGATGATCTATCTGTCGACAGTTCAGATAGATCATCATCTGTATGATCCATCCGGGGTGTGTAAGCTTGCCAAATACCGTGTACCAGGTAGCAGTTTATTCCCAATAGGTGCCTGCCCCCCCTCTTGTTGGTACATGGAGATAACATGCCGGTTTTGAGCAGAAATTTAGAGGTGTCGAACCGCCGCACGGTAGTACTGTGTTTATTTGTGCATAAACACTTGGAAAAGGGGAAGAGGAAAAGGGGGGGGAGGGGGGGGGGGGGGGGGGGGGGGGGGAACCATCGACGAGAGGGCAGGCGTGGGGGGATCGAGACGCGGCCCTACCCCATGCCACCATCAACCAGAGGCTTGAGCGTGGACTGGTGAACAAGCGCCCGCACCCTGTGCACAGCTACCGCCGGTACACCTCGCCCTATCATGTTCCTCCTCACCCTCCCCTGACCTCCCCTCCCCTCCCCCCCCCCCCCCCCCCCCCCCCCCCCTCCTCGTTTGCCCCCTCTCTCTGTTTTTTGTTTTGGACAAGGTGCGTTCGGTTGGCCCACCACCAGCGTCTGCAGGCTCGCACCGGGGTGGCGAGGTACGACCAGGAGGCCGACGGCGCGATGCGGTGGATCACGGCCGCCTGGGTCATGGGCGCGCTCGGCGCGGCGTTCCTCTTCGTTGGGGCCAGCGTGCCCGGAGACGACAGGGCGTCTTTGTCCGCTCAGGGCGTCGCCCACCTAACGCTGTTCGTTTCGGCGGCGGCGGGCTTCATCGGGCAGGCGACTTGCACCGCGTGGGCGCTTCGCAAGGCTAGGTGCGGGAATGCCGGTGTGTTGATTTGATTGAGCGCGCGCGGAGGAGGAGCGCGCGGGGGGGGGGGGGGTACTCATTTGTTGCGTGCCTTGGTCCTTTGACCATTGACCACGCATCTCTTTTGGGACGGAGCACCGTTCCTACTGCTAATAGAGATATCTTCAACATGTGGGTGCTCATTACGTCGTTTCCATATATTACGTAGTAACGTTTTGCTAATCTTATCCCGCTCCTGTTTCGCCGCCTGTGGCCACCATCTATCTCCTAGGATAGCCATCGTTTTCTCGCTGCTATCTAGTGTATCAAACTATCCATGCCACATTGGTCTAGGGGGGGGGGGGGGGCAGGAGGTGGTGTGATTGAGATGGCGGTGGCTGTAGGGATACTGGCTAATGCATGTTGCTGGTCTTGGGTAAGGGAGTTTTTGTTATGAGGGGGGGGAAAGGTGAGAGGGAGGGGGGGGGTGGAGACGCGTCTTGGCTGCATAGGGCGATCTAGAGCACACCCAAAAAACTGCTGGCTCGTGCCACTTAAGAACCACAAACGGGACGATTGTTTGTTCTTGCCGTCCGGACACACCACCGTCATCATCTGCCCGGCCTCCCTCTCCCCCTCCTGTGCAAGCTTTTTTTTTTATTTGAAATCTAGGCTGAATACTACCGGGTTTTTTCCATCACGGCGGCCCATGCAGCACTAACGTAAACGCTTGTAAAGAGAGGGGCGCGCGTTGCTCTGTCCCGCCCACCCCCGGCCCTTGCACTCCCCGTGGGGCTCCTTCTCGGTTAGGTACGTGCGGTAATCCCTGGCATAGCAAAGAAGCACGCGTGCCCCCCGCCCCCGCCCCCCACCCTCCCTATTATATCGTTTTCATACCTCGCAACGCTACGCCGTTTCATCCCTCCCCCTCCTAACCCCAGCCGTCGGCGTGCCCATCCCCTTTCCTTGTCCCACGAAGGCGGGTGTTCGTGGTGTCCGATGCCGACCGGGTATCTTACCGACGGAAGATGTGGCTTGCGTCGCTGGCTGCCGTCGCCGCCTCGGCCGCGGTGGCTTCGGTGCTCCTCATCGAGCGCTTCGTCGACGACGCATGGGCGGACGGCAGCAGCGGCGTCGGAATCGTCTCCACCGGCACGTCCGAGGCGCCGGCCGCCGCGGCGGCGGCGGCGGGAGCTTCGGTAGCGGCGAGTTTTGAGTCGGTCGCAATAGAGTTGCGGGGAGGAGGAGGAGGTGGAGGCGGCCGCGACTGTGACGCCGAGTGGTGCTACTCCCGCAGCGCGCTGGGTCTGTGGGAGTGGGTTTTGCTGCTGCTTGAGGCGGCGTTTTGCGTGTCGCTGAGGCACGACCTCATCCCGGCGACCGGCGGAATCGGGGTGGAGAGCTTCGTGCTCTGACGTTTCGAAGGAGGGCTGTCGGTATTGTGAGGCTGATGGCGGTGATGGGCCGTGCCGAGCACCCGTTGGTGTCGTTTCCCCACCGGTGTGATCGCCACGGACCGAAGAGGGACGAGACGGTGGAGGGTGGTTGCGTCGGTTGCTGGTGCATGTATTGCTATGGCGTCGGTGGCTTTGGCGGTGGCAAACGTTGGCGACGGTGGGGGCCATTATATACAGTTGTAGGTTGTTCGTTCTTGGAAGGGGAAGGGAGGGGGGGGGCGTGTCAAGATTGCTGTTGCATTCCCCCCCCCCCCAACGTTTCGACGCTGCCTGCCTGGGGGCGCACGCTTCTGCCGTCTCTGGCGCTGGTACCAGTGCCAGACCGCGCTTTGCTCCGTAGTGGTGGCATTGGTTTCGGCGTTGTCGGCTTGCACGCATGTCGGCAAGCGGATAGTTTTTTATCAGGGGTATTTACACGAAAAAAAGAAAAGAAAACGGAGCCACTCTCGCCACACCTGGCAGAATTTGAAAACACATTAGCGGGCTGTTTTGTTTGTTTGTTTGTTTGTTAGAAATTGCCACTTGTTTCATTTCAGTTGTGCTGTATTTGATTGATTGTATGTAGCGTATCCCCCCCCCCTGCCTGGGACTCGAAAAATACAAAGGGACGGACGGTATCGCTTTCGTTTTTCGTGTACCCTTGATTTTCTTTGCGTCGGTTTTCTTTTTTATCGCTCGTCCTTTTTTGTCGACTGCCAGACACCGCCGGCATATGACGGCAACAGCAGTGAAGGTCGGCACTTCTTATAGAGAGACTGTCGACGGCGCCACGCGTGAAGAGCGCCGTGTGGTGACAGCCTTGGTGTTGGTGGCGGTAGTGGTGCCGGGTGTTAGCGCCACCACGGATGGTTATTTGTACAGCCGTCGGTAGCCGTCGGTAGCCGCGCTCGTGCTCCTGGTTAGTTGTGTTGCTGCCTCAAACATACGAGGAAACGTGGCAGCGCCTCAAGTAGGGCAGGTAGGTAGCATCATACTGCTTGTCTGGCCGGTGATGGTGCTAATGGGTTAAAAACAAATCGCCATAGACAACAGGTTTCAGTCTTACTCTTAGTTGTAGTTTTTTTTCTGATTTTTTTTTTTTTTCTCTTTCGCACCCCACTGACGAAAGAGCAAGCTTAAAACATCGTTTTCTTGGCTGCAGGTATCGAACGGGAGGTGCCGACAAATTTTAGGCGGCCGGAAGGCTCCACTTTCTTTTCGGAAGAAACAGCGGTACGATTGTTTGCCGGAGTCGATTTGCATTCCGCCGTACTGCTGTTGGGAAGGCGTTTTTGTGTGTTTATTTGTCTTTTTTCTTGTTGCAGCATCATCAGGAGCGTTAGCTCGTTGTTCCTGCCTCCTGCGGGAGACTCGAGCGGTGCGGCGTTGCTCCCGCTTGTTGCAGTGCTGACAGTGCGCATCGGAGAAATATGCCGCCCGCCCGCCCGCGCGCACGCCCGCCCGCCCGCGCTCAGTCACGGCTCGATCCACAACGGCTGTCAGCACTGCTGTAGCGCTGCGTCTTCTGGGGTTTGGCTCATCAAATGTTGACCCTGTCGCGGCCGCCTTTCGCGGGTGGTGAGCGCAGGAGCAGAGTGTATGCCTTTATTTGTAATAGCGCGAAAACAGGGTTCAGCGATAGTAGTAGCACCACATGTTTCGAATTACTGTTTCGAATTTCTGCTGCATAATCTATTTTTGCGGTTGGTTGAGGTTAGCCTTGGCCAAGAGCTGTGACGGTGCGCCATACGAAAGCGCCCTCGGAACCAAGGGGGGGGGGGGGGGGGGGGGTGGGCGTGCGTGTTCGTCCACGCAGGCAACCGACCAATCAGAGAGCGCGAAGAGGAAGAATCTTTATAGAGATGGGTCTGCGCGCTGCTTTAGCTACACACGAGAGCCTGGTGAAGCTCCTCTCCCACCCCTTTCCAGGTCTTATCGCGGTACTTTCACTTTCTAGCTGGATGTGGATGTGGACGCGGGAAGAGAGTGGGTACTGTATAGTATCAGGTAGGGGATATGACGCTCTGATCCCCCCCCCCTGATGGTAGTGGTTAGCCGATGCCGATCACCCAACGATAGCGGTGATCGCCAAGCCAATGGTTGTATCGGATGACGACGGTTCTCACCAATAAATATCTGTGTCGCGGGAGCGGGAATAGTTACTGTTAATAAACGTAAATAAAGAAAAAAAAAAAAAAAAAACATGGCAGGAAAACATCGGGCAATTTCGAGAAAAAGAAGAAGAATAAAAAAAAAAGAACAGCCCATGAAATATCGCTAGTTTGTTTTCGCTGTGAGGTGTTTTAGGTTGTACCCGCTTGCCGCCGTTGCCGGATCAAAGGCGGCTTCGAGGGTAGGGAGTCCCCTTGCCATCAAGACTATTTGTCGCGAAAGCAAATACGTACCGGGGGGAGGCGCGTGCGTGTGCATGCGCGTGTGCGCATGTGGGTGTGGGTGGGTGAGCGTGTGGATGGATCCGGGAAACCGTAACTCGTAAGCCCCCATCTCTCGCGGAAATATCAACAGGCAGCTCAATGGGACCCCCCTCCCCCACGAGGCGGAGCGGAAAAAAAATGATGAAAGCACCTTGGTATTCAAGGGTTCGAGGTTTTTGTTGTCGGGGAGAGAGCGGTGCATGTTGGGGTTGGGGGGGCGGGGGCGATGTACTCGACGTCATGCATGGTCTGAAGTTGTATGACCATGGACCCTTGCATCCCTACAATGACCCTTGCATCCCTACAGTGCTGGGACGGAGCACGTCGGGTTTTAACCAACCAGGCAGACATTGCTTGCTTGCACCAAGCGCGAAGCGAAACGTGAGGTGTTCGGCGAGTCGCATGAAGGGTGAGCTGCCTCCTACTAAGAACTGAAGAACTGCTTGTGGGGGGGGGGGGGTGACCGCTCTCTCCATGTCTATATCAAGGCGCGGTAACACACTTCTCTACTGCAGTGACAATGATATCGACTAGTTTTCACGCCGGACGCGTTCTACGATAGAGGTAGCACATTTTCGCTAAAATGCTTTCCGAATGACGGGACTCCTTAACCCAAAATCGTCGGAATGCCAATCTTGTTTCGAAAATTACGTGTTTGTATACTTGGGGCATACGGGACAGTTCATGGGATGCAATTTGATTTTTGCTGAAGTCAGTTTTCGGGTGAGGCATGGGGGTCCTCAAGTAAGGAGCCTCGGAAAAAATAGGGTGAGCCTCTATCGTAGAACGCCTCGCCTGTGCAGCCCACAGCAGGCGCATCCAATAAGCGCGCGTGTGATTTTACGGCACTTCTGTTGCACTCGCGATTTTAATGGGGCCCTCTTCCGACTTCTGTTTGTTGTCGTGGGGACTCTCTCCATGTGCACGTCCGCCCGAATTTCGCGCGCGAGCGCTTCTCGCGCGGTCATCACCCGGCGGGAGAGAGCTCCTATTATAGTCTGACAACCGCGAACGACATTGCCCCTGTGACAAGTACTCCACCACACCTGGGACAGGGTGACAGGTCACATCGATGCCCATCACTTTAGATGATGCAGATCTTTCAAGGCAGATAAATCTACTATTTTTCCTGATCCTGCATGTATGATCTATAATAGCTCGTCGTTTTGCCGGGTGGGACCCGTAAAATGTCGCACCTGCTATGATCTACATCAGTAGTGGCACATGCTTCCTGCTGGGCTGGAGCTGTACTACCGTGCAGATCTTGTACAACCTATCAAAACGGTAGGTGAGGAACTAGATGATCTATCTGAAGGCAGATAGATTCAGATATGTCATGACCTGTCCAAGGTGTTAATGTACTATTGCCTTGGGTCGCTGGGGGAGAGGGAGACACACCAAAATACAAAAAAGTGATGTTTATTATATCAAGTATGTTTCGTTCTATCCGAGGTGTGACGCCCTTGCGACGCCCCACTTTTTTTTATTTCGAGTCCCATACAGGGAGGGGGTGGGGTGTTACTGAAATCAAGTAAAAATGACTGAAAATTAACATGTCTTACTCAGTTTTTGACGAAAATCCCAGCCCGCTGTATGCTCTACCAGTATACTGCTAATAGTTTGTTTTCAATTCCGATATGGTGACGAGTGTGGCTAAGTTTAATCTTTGTTTCGTTTGATACCCCTGTATGTGACGCCTTGCCGCCCCCCTTATTCCGGTTACAGTAAGGTGACATTTCCTCCCATTTTCCCTTTTTCTGCACACGGCAGTACATACAGTAGTAGCAGTGGTGGCCCCTCCATAGTGTCGGTTGAATAGTACCTGTTGTTGCCCACCGTTATACCAACACTCGGGAAAAAATGGAATATGGACGAGACGTATCATTACGCAGCTTGCAAAGTGGAGTATCAACCATTTACTCAGTCGAATGTGAAGGTGTTACCTACAGAGCTATAGGGGTAAACGATAGATCGATTACCCAACCCAAATAAATCCTTATAACTTATAACACTCTCCCCCCCTCTAAACGGCGGGGTCTTTGGGGCGTCGGGACCGTATACGTTCGTACGCTGACCTACCTGCTTCGTTTCATTATCTGGGGAACCAAGGAGATGTGTTTTTCAAGTGTGCACGCGCAAGCGTTTCTGTACAAGAAACGTTCGAAGTGAGGTTCGAATCCGTGACTTGGACGACGTCAAATGTGAAGGTATTACCTATACTGAGCTATAGGCTGTAGGTGTGAAGGTGTTACCTACTGAGCTATAGGGGTAAAAGATCGATCGATTACCCAGCCCAAGGTAATCCTTATAACACTCTCCCCCCCTCTGAACGGCGGGATCTTTGGGGCGTCGGAACCGTATACGTCTGTACGCTGGCCTACCCGCTTCGTTTCATTACCTGGAGAACCAGGGAGATGTGTTTTTTTAGGTGTGCACGCGCAAGCGTTTCTGTGAAAGAAACATTCGAAGTGAGGTTCGAACCCGTGACCTGGACGACGTCAAATGTGAAGGTGTTACCTACTGAGCTATAGGGGTAAAATATCGATCGATTACCCAGCCCAAGGTGTTATTGGTATTGTGTGGCTATACCCTGGCAATGTAGGCGAAGGCTGTGTCCTCAGCGTAAGCCGAGTGATGACACCGGTCACGCAGTGACCAGGAGTGCGATACTCCGGTGTGGTAGTGAGAAAAAGACGTGATAACACGTAAACACTGGCGCTTAGTTGGCCAACACACACAGATGAATTCCACAGAGAATGCAGGAGTCCAGATGACGGCAGCTTCCAGAGATGAACAGGCAGCTAGGTTACCATCACGATTCGTCGAGATCAACACGAGAGAGTGAGGTACTCGGTCCTACCAGCTCGGTCCTACCAGCAGATATAATACGAATGCCATTCCTCCGCATAATATACGTTACATGCCGAAACGGTACATAGACTACGATCTACGATACAGTGCAGTGCTACTGAACATTGACTCATACATGGTCATGTGCTAACATTTCCATAACACAAGGTAATCCTTATAACATATTAGGGGTATAAACGATCGATCGATTACCCAGCCCAACATAATTATTATTTCCCTTTCCATCCGACATCCTTATAACACGCGAACTCACAGCTGAAGTATTCCATAATTTGATAATATGGCGACTGCTGTGGAATCGCTTTAGGCGTAAACGACGGGATTATCCAGAGTGATAGCGTGGAGTATAGTGCCGGTTGCCGCCATATACGTACCAGGTATAGTGCTGATGTGGTATTGTTTGCCAGCGCACATGATACCGGCGCTATAATACAGATGGACCACACTACCACTAGTACTACTACTACTACTACTACTACTGCTGCTGCTGCTGCTGCTGCTCCTGCTACTGCTACTACTACTACTACCATTACTACTACTACTACTACTACTACTACTACTACTACTACTACTACTACTACTACTACTACTACTACTACTATACTACTATACTACTACTACTACTACTACTACTACTACTACTACTACTACTACTACTACTACTACTACTATACTACTACTACTACTACTACTACTACTACTACTACTACTACTACTACTACTACTACTACTACTACTACTACTACTACTACTACTACTACTACTATTGCCGTATTCAAGACTGGCCCACGCGGAACTTCTTATTTATTTGAGAATGGGTGGGTTCGATTTTGTACACCAACCTCAGATCATATCCCAGCCCGAGCTTACAACCTGCCTTTTCTTTAGTTCGGTCGTCTTCGTTTTTATCTGACAGCTGTCTGGCCCTCAATTATTTTGCTATTAATAAACAGCTTCTTCTGTCGTATAGTACCACTCTGTCCCACTATATATACACACCGCTTCGTTTGAAAATTATTACGGGGGACCATCGTTAATAGGACCTATGGTCTATATAAAAACCTATACATTTAACCATTTTTACCAACAATATTTGGTCATATTACTTAACTATGGTCCCCCGTAATAGTGAAAATCAGTGGTTGTATGTAATGGGGCAGAGTGGTATACAGGCAGTAGTAGTATCTGTTGCCTGGTAGGTTTCTTGCACTCTTTTTTTTTTTTTTTTCAGCTCATCCCATTCATTATCTTCGCACAATGTCATCGTCTTCTCTCTCTCCTTCCCACTCGTAACTCAGATCCGGGGTCACATAGCAGGCTCTTCTACCCCCCTTCCCGCTACGGTACATGCCTTCATTTTTTTCGCGAGAAGATTTCAGCCTTTTCTTCCCTCGTCGACTCGCATCGAATTGTGCCTACCCACGCTGCAAGGCGCTCTCAACAGTTGAATCCTTTAGATTTTTATTTTTGCAAATAAAGTCAAATGTCCGACCCACCTGGGGCTCGAACCCAGGACTCAAACACAAGTAGAATTCGAGGTTAACAAACGCACTGCTTCATAACAGCAGCAAGAAATGCATTCCAGTCCGACGTTCAACTGAGAGCTCGTCAAAATGGGGAGCTTCAGAAGCTGGGGTGTATACGCAGATATTTACTCCGACCTCGTCGGAGAAATCTGTCTGCCTATAGCTTGCGTGTGCTGCTTGCTGCATGCCGCTTGTTGCCGCCGCTGCTGCTGCTGCCACACTGCTGCTGCTGGCGTGCTGGTGTGCGGTCTTTAGCGCGGCCATTCCCTCTGTGAAGTCTGCTGCTCTGCCGAGTGCTGCTGCTGGTTGCTGGCCCTTGCGGGTGCTGTGCTCCTTCCAGGCGTTTTGAGTTTTGAGCCCCATCTCATCGGAGAGCCCTGCCTGTTCTTCTTCTGCTGCTACTATTGACGATGTTTTGTTGGTGACTATCGAATGCGGTGTGTCAGGCATACGGTCATATCCTAGCCTACTCATACCGACTGCCGTATACCGTATAATAGGCCGTAGATGCTACTTTGGCATACTCATCATGTACATGTGTAAAGTAGATCACGGATCACGGACTACTGTGACAGTCCAGCGGCCAAATTGCGGCCGAAACCGGCTTTTGGCCAATCAACGACGTCGCTATATCAACCCGCTTACCAACAAGCCTTCGAAGCTATGATAAAAACTATCCCGACCATGCTCGTACAGCAACTCTGTCCTTCCCATTGGCAGCCAGGCAGGAGTCGGGAGAGAAAGAGAGTACCGGTACAACCAATTATATTGGCATAAACTTTATGCCATATCATTGGGTATAGCATCATCTCTCTCCGTGACTGCGGCAGCAGAGCATGACACCCGCATCCGTGACTGACACCAGCAACGATCGCACGACAGAGGAGTCAAGGAGTAGGTCGCCGCCACCGCGCCTGAGGCGAGAAAGCAGTCCTTATCTGGCACTCATCAACGGAGTCGCCACGCTCTGCACCTTCAACAGGAAAGAGGCCGTAGGCAGCGACAGCGACCTCGAGCAGGAGCAGGAGGGGGGACTAGCCGCGGTTGTGTCCGCTGGTGGGAAGCGTTCGGCTGCTGCTCCTGCCTCCAAGTCCAGCGGCCGTGGGATTGACCGCGGCGATCGGAGCTTGATGTCTTGGAATACAGGGAGACCAAAGAAGAGCTCTGGCCAGGTCTGGGAGTGTCTTGATCATTATGTCTCTTTTGAGGATGCATACCACCCATGCTGGTACTGCTGTAAAAAACTGTTGTACGAAGATACTGCTGTGGGGAACAAAAAATAATCCAACATTTTCCTACACAGCAGCAGAGTAGCAGTAGGACCACACTGCGAGTGCATTGTTCTCGGCATGCCGTGCCCCGCTCAACATCACGTATTTTGACTTGATTTGGATGTGATTTTTTTACACGGGTGTTATGTCCCAACCTAAAACAGTATGATATCTACAAGTGTCAAGAAACTAAACAGTAAAAATAGAAAGGGGTGGTTCGTAAATACCTTGTACATATTTGCACGTATACAGTTGAAATACTCGTACGTACGAGATTTGGAATTTTCAGTTCGAAATTTGAAAGTTTGCAAAATCGAGCGGGGCACCGCGGTAATAATGCCGTTCACGATATGACTTGTTTTTAGGGTCGATCTTAACGAGGAGTGTTTTTCAGTTTTTTTCAGTGTTTTCCCGAAATTCCGATATCTAGGAATTAGGAAAAACCAAGGAATATCGAAATTTCGGGAGAATACCGAAAAAAAAACTAAAAAACAGCCACGACCCCTTAGGATGGAAATGAACTTTTCTTTATTTTGCTGTTACATCTCGTGATGGGGTATGAACTGGGCATTGCGACTTGTATCAATCCCACCTTGATCGGGAACGTGTTTTGCAGCCGTCTTACATACGAATAGTGTAAAAACTCTCGGTGACAAAATCTTGAATTTTAATTTTTGGTGGTTGTGAGTTTTCGCGGATATCTCAGGGAGATCGCGTCGGAATACAAAAAAAAAGTCATGATGTTTTTATTAGCATCTTCAACAATAGGCAAGGCAAATGGAGTAGACAAGCCGAAAGTTGGCACAGAAGGGAGGAGGTAGACTTGATGCATGGGTTTCCTTTTGCTTCCGAGATTTTTTTTTCTTTCGGGAAAGTTATGAGGGATCAATGTTGAAGATCATGCTGCGCATTGTCGGATAACAAGGGAAATAATAATAATAATAATAATAATAATAATAATAATAATAATAATAGGCCTGGATCAGTACTTTCAATTTTCATTTTTCAAGTCCTAAGTCGCAAACGTGATGGCGCTAGAGCCTCAGGAAAAAAGACCCAGCTCATACTCGTATTCGTACAAAAGCACAAACAAGTACTTGTTGTACAGCAGTAGGTTGTTTCGAAAATTTAAGATGGTCTATACTGTACGTATATTCCGACTCGCATTTTATCTTCGGAGAAGGTTTTCATAAAATAAAATCGTGTTCCCTGCCCCCAGCCGTATTTTTTTTTTTGCTTTTTGGGTCCAATACAAAATGAGGCCCTTTTTGCTTCTCCTGTCCTTGTGAGTTCATTTTTTTAAGTTGTGTACGAGGCAGCGTATTTTTTTCGTACACTCGTGTGCCCAAAAAAAATGCATTTCATTTTTTTGTGTGGTAAGGAGGAGTAAGGAGACCACAAGAGTCGACCGACCGCACGATGAAGCCCGTACTGCCGAGGTCCCGTTGCAATGTTCGAGTCAAAAACACCCCTGACGATCCTATTTATAGCTCCCGGGTTGCAACACCTACTCGTACTGCTGGTACCGGTTACAGGAGAACCGTGGTATTACGGGGGACCATAGTTAACAGGATCTATGGTACACATAAAAACCTATATGTTTAACCATTTTTACTAACAATATTTGGTCCTGTTAATTATGGCCCCCCGTAATAGTAATACAGTGAAGTCGGATTACGGCCGGAAATTCTCGTGCTTAGGCCACTTCTTATGCAGTCGGAAATTAGGATTGAAAAGGCCGGTTTCCAATCGGAGATGAAAAAAAATGGCGTTCTTATGCAGTTGAAAAAGCGCCTCTTCAATCCAAGATTTTTCGGTTATGATTTCCAACTGGCTGACTGGACCAGACAGTCGGAAAAACTGAGATTTTCGATCCAACTCGCCAGTCGGATTCATGCATCGGAAAGGTGGAAAGTCCCGCCGCATGCTCGTACGAGTATCACACGCGCAGCAACACGATGTAAGACACCACCCCACACCGCAACATCGGCGACGCTGGCTCGGCTGCTGTCACGCCTGCTGCCGCTCAGCGCGGGTCAGCGTGATGCATTCTTATTTGCGCCCGTCAGGAGCACGTGACAACACCGATGGCCGCAGTGCGCGGTATTAGGACCTTTTGCCAACTGCTGCGCCGGCTGTGCCTTTGGCAACTCTCAAAGAAACCCAGCGCCGCGGGGGCCTCGATGACGAGATGGAGAAGAACGCCCGGCGTACGAAGTTCACGCCACGCTGCTCGAGGAAGAAGCGAGACCTCTCTCTCTGACCCCACGAACACTACGGCGAAGCAGCTACGAACCGACTTCCGCCTGCCCTCCGTACCCTTTTTCCTTCAAGCTATTATTAATATCCATACAAGTAGTCAATCGATTGAAAGTCACTCGCTTATTTTTCATCGAACGCCTCCAGAAAAACCACGAAACCTGTATATTCGATCCGACGGACGATAATAAGAAGGGTAGCTATTCACAATCCAGTCGGAAAAATAAACCGATCGGAAACCGGCTTTTTCTATCCTAGTTTCCGACTGCTTAAGAAGCGCCCTCTCGACCTATGTCAATGGGAAAGCGAAGTCTCAATACAAAAAATTGAATTTCAAAAGATACTCTGCAAACATTTTAGAACAGGCTTCCTACGGGCACGCTCAGAAAATAAAAAAGTTCCGAACTTTTGGAAAAGCCCGAAAAAAAGCAAATCTGGGGCCGATGTTGGGCCAAACATCGGCTTGAGAAAAACTCAGGCCGATCTTTGGTTCGTCCGGTGTCATGTGGCGGGAGCTGACCAGGCGTATGATATAAAATCAATCGGCCGCTGGTGTGCAAGAAACAGAAGACGAAACTTCTCCATCCGTCTCGAATGACATTTTTTATTTTTTTTCAGGATTGGGAGGATACCTTAGGACGCCGCCGGCAAGCTCTCGCCCCCTAGACCATGCATCCACCTGATATAATCGAGGCCGTCATCTCTATTCGTTGGACTTGCCGGACACCGAGCGGGTTGGCCGTGGGCTGAGTCTATCTTGAGATCAAGCGTCGATCGTCGCACGAGATGGTTTCTATCAGCATGTTGGCAATTTGCAACCAGAAAAAAAACAAATTGCGCCGCTTTCAGCCGTTGGAAAAGAAAAGAGAAAAAAAATCTAACATTTTTTTTTTTTTCTCACAGCGGCGGTATGAGGAAAATTTCGGCTGTCCTTCGATCGAAATATATTTGAAAGAAAACTTTTGGACTTCGCGTTCCCATTGACATAGGTCTGACAGCAATTACTACGCCATTTTCGGACATAAGATATTCTCACGAGTATTTGCGGCAAAAACAGGGGACGCTCAAGACACATCCCCGCTAGGGTCAACAGGCACATATGTGAATGTGGGAAACCTTTTTCTCGATTTTAATTAATTTTATTTTTCAAGTTTTGATTTGTTGTACCAGGTATGTATGTACTATTTCGCTTCCTGCTGTATTGTAGCGCCTCGGCACTCGGAGGGAATGCGGTAATCCGACATCGTGAGTGGTATTCCTGTGATGGTATGCGTACGTACAGCAGTACGAGTAGTACCGCTGCCGCGGAGCAAAAACAGGTGCTTCGTAAGCAGTACGTACCCCGATCGTACTCTTTCTTCCAAGGCAAAGTGAGTACGGAGCCACCCCAACATCGCCCAGCGCCTGCCGCCTCAGCGCGCGCAGATGTTTTGACCCCGAGCGAACGGCGACCGCACCCAGGTGCCGAGCGTGGCTCGGCGAGTCGAGAGAATCGTGTCGGCTCTCTACCAACAGGGACAAAAACACAGCCTCGCAGCAACGTAGCAGTGGTGGCCCGGCGAGAGCTGGTCGTTCGTCCACAGCTCCTCCTGACGCTGGATGGCTCACATCCACCGCGTAGTCACTCCTCGATGCCGTGCGTAGTGAGGGTTCCTGGCCGAGGGTCGGGCGAGTGTGGGCTTGGACGCGGCCGCTTCTTGGATTCTGAATATGCGGCATGTGCGCTGGTGTGCCGCGTCAGGCCGCGTACATGTGTGATATACCAGTACTGCTACCCTGTTATGCTCTAAAATGTGTGTGTTTTATCAGAAAACCTTTACATTGGCTCAGATTTGAACCTCGGTTTTGCAACCTCTCGCGTTGAACGATTTGGAGCCCATACTGCTCGAGGTCGCCGTGTCAAACTGAGGTTTCATGTTTTTTTTTGTTTTCGTGATGAGACTGCTACCGCCTCGATTCTGGGTTGCATGAGATTTTTCTTTCGCCTTTTCGTGAAGAGGGCTCACTTTTTTTAACATGAGAAAAAAAAATGTGGAGGACAGGGTACGTAAAATACCGTCGATCTCCGATCACAAAACGCCAACCATGAAGATACGTCAACCAACCAACGTCCGGTCTGTGAGATCCGCCATCAATCACTGATGGACCTTCATGAAATGGTTGACGTTCGGTCCATGGAGTCCGAACGCACCAGGGAGAAAAAGGGTCGTTCGGAGAAGGACCGGCATTCTCACAAACTTCGATAAGCTCTCTCTCCTCGCGAGACGCGAGGGAGGCTTGTTGTGGAGGCACCCCCTCGCCACATATCACGAAAGAAGACGTGCGCGTCAAGGCCTCGGCCAACCCGGTCCAAGGCGAAGACAAGGCCGACACCACCAATGGAGGCACCCTCCTTAAAAACAACAACAGGAACGCCCTTACGCGGTTCAGATTTTTGAGCTTCAGATTCTGACCTGTCGGCATTTTCAGCTAGGAGGTTCGAAAAAATCGAAAAACAGTCTTCCAACGCGAAAAAAAAAACGGGACACCTACAAATAATAATAAAACGAGCAACAAGAAAGACAGGCTAAGATTCACGAGGGAAATAAGAAATTCGGGAGTCGTTGTACTGAATTTAGTGTTGAACGCACTAATTCTCAGATGAGAAAATCTAGCCTCGACTAGCTTTCCTGTTTCCTATATACGGCGTGCGCATTTCTTCTCTGCAGCTCATGCCGCGTCAGGAAGCCCATCACCCATCGACGATGCCGGGTGCCGATGACAGTAGTACAGTAGTGCCGAAGGCCGCCCGTTGGCGTGTCTTCTGTTCATGCATGTTCATCTCATACGTACGTAAAGATGAAGCCGACTATATAGCGCCAGACGACTACTAGTAGCCAACTATATAAATCAGTTATTTGGCTGGCCTTTCCTTCGCCAGCCGGCTGTTGCCTATTCGGGAAGTCCGGGCAGCTCACAGCCCTATATTTACGGGGGTGCCATAGTAAATAGGACCAAATATTGTTAGTAAAAATAGGCAAATGTATAGGTTTTTGTGGGTACCGTAGGTCCTATTTACTATGGTCCCCCGTAATAGTAATAGTTATAGTTATAACCCCTTCTGGCCCCCAGAGGCGAAACATATACTATTCATATTACGGAGGACCATAGCAAATAGAAGCAACTATTGTTAGTAGAAATAGAGAAATACATGGGTTTTTGTATGTACCGTGGGTTCTATTTAATATGGTCCCCCCGTAATAGAAACAAAAAAAAACGCGACTCTTGTTACACCGTGGGCCTGTAAAGGAGGAGGTTCTGAGGCAGACGACGTTTCCCCGGGGCCCAACGGAAAATATACCTGTTCTTAGACCCCCCCGCGCGCAGCGTGTGGCCGCTCTTGTCTTGTACCGCTGTTGGCGCGCTCGTCCTATTAGTAATAGCAATAGGGAGGTGATAAGAACGCCTTGCTTGCTTGTCGCGTTTGTTAACTCAGGTCGCTGCAACTTGCCCCCCCCCCCGCCCCCGCCCCCAAAGGGGTTACGTTTTACATTTCGCCGTGTGTGCCGTGTGGCTTACTCCGTGCTTCAAAACTCGGTCCCCCCCAACAGGTCCACCAACCTACTGTATGCAAAATGGCGATTATATCGACCGATGCCATTTGCATCGACTGACCGCTGAACCGGCCGACTTGGTCGGTTGTCCGTGCCCGGCCCATCCCTAGGGCCCTGAACCCGGTCCATTCCGACCGGTCCCCTGCCCCCCCCCCCCCCCCCTCTTCGCTCCTTGTGTGCACGTTTGCTGTTGCCCCCGCCTCCCCCCCCCCCCCCGACACACACACTCACACACGCAAACACTCCGTCTCGAAAGGGATGCGTGGTCAAATGGTCAAATGACCAAGGCAAGCAACAAATGAGTACGCCCCGCCCCCCCCCCCCCCCCCCCACCCCTCACCCCCCCCCCCCCCCCCCCGGACGCATTATCTGGTCCACCGCGCCTTCCATCTGCACCCGCCTCCCATGGCAACACTGCCGCACGGACACCAGGCGCACCGCGCGTACTTCCTCCACCTTCTGCGCACGGAATTCCCCGAGATATGGGCGGCCGTTGTCCTGGGGACGGGGGACACCGTCGTCTGTGTTCCTCAGGCGAGTCTACATTGGCAGTGGTACACAGCGTCTGAGTGAGTTGCTATTGCGGGGGGACCCTGGTAAATAGGGGACCAAATATTATTAGTGAAAATAGGGAAATGTTTAGTTTTTTTTTGTGTGTACCGCGGGTCCTATTTACTACGGTACCCCGATATAGTAGAATGGCTTCGATTTCGTCAGCAATACTGGTATAGCAGAGAGGGGGAGGTGTCGGGGGGGGGGGGGGGGGGGGGGGTCTCGTAGCGTTTTGGGTCGACGGCCTTGAAGGGGGGTGAGAGAGGGGAGTTTAGTGTCGACGATAACGCGCGAGAGGCGGGGTGCGGGGGGAGGGGGTGGTGCGGGGGGGGGGGGTCAACGAAATAGTTAGGGGGTCGCGGGGGAGGGGTGACGTTTCGTGTCAACGGTAGGTCGGCGGGGCACGGGCAACTGGCCACCTTCTCGAGTTGACCATGTGAAGAGTGGGTACGGCGATATGACCTTTTTTTTTGTGGGTCGGTCGGAACGATTGAGCTGACGGATGGACCTATACGCACAACCGAAATAAGTTCACGGGCTCCCGCCCCCCCCCCCCCCCTCCCCTCCCCCTCCCCGACCCCACCCCCCCCTTTCTCCTTTTCTCTTTCTCTCCCGACTCGCACTGTTGCACTCTAAACACGCCGCGTTTGTTTCTCCCTCTCGGATGGGATGGTGCTCTTCGGTTCGACTCTCCCCAAAATTTTAGTTTTTTTTTTTTTTTTTTTGGTCGAGTGTGTATACATGCGTGAAGCCCATGTACACTCGAAGGTTGGTTGGTGAGCAACAGTTAATGCTCGCGCCGTTCTCGTTTAGCGCTATTATAGTATTACGGGGGACCATAGTTAATAGGACCTATGGTATGCATAAAAATCTATATATATTTAACCATTTGTACTAACAATATTTGGTCCTATTTACTGGGGGACCATAGTTAGTAGGACCTATGGTATACATAAAAACCTACTTGGTATATACTTAACCATTTTTACTAACAATATTTGGTCCTATTTACTATGGTCCCCCGTAATATTACGGGGGACCATAGTTAATAGGGCCTATGGTATACATAAAAACCTATATATTTAACCATTTTTACTAACAATATTTGGTCCTATTTACTATGGTCCCCCGTAATAGCAATAGCTTCTTTACCGGTCCGTCTCAACCCCCCCTTGCAACCCGATATGCCAGCTGTTACCCCCCCCCCCCGCCCCTCCCCCCCCGACTCACACAAACATGAGCGGTTCTTAGTAGAATGCAGCTCACCCTCTCATGTGACTCGCCCAACAGTTCACGGCGCTTCGCGCGAGCAATGTGCGTCTGGTTGATGAAAGCACACACACACACATGAGCGGTTCTTAGTAGAATGCAGCTCACCCTCTCATGTTGACTCGCCCAACAGCTCACGGCGCTTCACGCTTAGAGCAAACGCTGTGCGTCTGGTTGATGAAAGCACACACACGCACACATGAGCGGTTCTTAGTAGAAATAAAGCTCACCCTCTCGTGTTGACTCGCCCAACAAACAGCTCACGGCGCTTAACGCTTCGCGCAAACGTTGTGCGTCTGGTCGGTGAAAACCCGACATGCTTCGTGCCGGGACTGTGAGGGTGTCAGGGTCTGTGGTCGTGCGACAGCGGTCATGCATGATAGTGAGGAGAAACTGAATTGCCGATCGTAGACCAGTGTACGCAGCCTGGAGTAGAGATATCGAAAGACTGCTCTTGGGATCCACACACATGGCAAAAACATTAGGAAAGGGGAAAACATGAAGCACACGTGGGCGATCATGGATGCGATCCTAACGTAAGTCGCGCCTTGACACTATCAGTAGGATCGAGAGATGCATCCTGGTGGCTTTGTGATAGTACCAGAGCTAGAATATGTGCGGGAGGAGTATGGGAAGGGAGTGCGAAGTTTCGATGAACAGTTGGAAACGGTGCAGATGACGGCAGCTATGAGATGCTCGAGCACGGCGAGTAGTACAGCAGTAGTAACCCCTTTAGAACCGCTGTCTGTCCCGTTTTGGGGACAAACTACTTGATATTTGACTGGTTTGTCCCCAAAACGGGACTGCGGTTCTAAAAGGGTTAAGAGCAGAACCGGGAATGTACCCGCTCTCAAGACAAAGAGAGACTCGAGAAAGTTGAACCGGCATCAGAAAGGTAAGGAGCATGCCGAAAAAAGGGGTAGCCAAGCCATGGTTTGACAGAGCTGTACGGTAGAAATCACCGAAAGAGGCAGAGCTGGGATAAGGGTGGGATAGCGCGGTTGAGAAACTTTGGAAGGACGTAGGATAGGGAGGAAACCAAGACGAGATAACGTCCGCAGAGAAGTTTGGGAGGTAGAAGACAGAAGCTAAAAGAAATGAGAGAAAAAAGGAAAAGGCTAGCGCTTAACTCCTTTAGAACCGCAGTCCCATTTGGGGACAAAACTACTTGAAATTTGAGTGGTTTGCCCCCAGAACGGGACTGCGGTTCTAAAAGGGTTAAGAAACAAGGTGGGATCGGAGAAACACCCAAGAGATATACGGGGGGGACCAAGCGAAGGGATAGGAATAAAAAACGTGTTTGCACGGCCCGATCGATGGGCCTCGCGAAAGCGCTGAAAATGCGATTTCGTGTAGGTGACCTCGACCTGACTTGCCAGAGAGAAGAAAGAGGTATGCCGGTAGCCGGGAGGAGAAAGAGGTACAGATGCTCAGAGGTGCCCGTGTGGCAAAGCGATAGAGAGTAGAACTCACATATTAAGAGTTTAGGAGAACTGTGAAACGTACAAGGAGGAACGGGGTGTGTTCGAAGAGGAGGTGAGGGAAATAGGCGAATGTGACAGGGAGGAGTTTGATATGATACACTATTAATAGACAGCAGCGAGAGAAACGATGGCTATCCTATTACGGGGGACCGTAGTTAATAGGACCGAATATTGTTGGTAAAAATAGGCATATGTATAGGGTTTTGTGTATACCGTCGGCCCTATTTAATATGGTCCCCCGTAATTGGAGATAGATGGTGACCACAGGCGGCCAAACAGGAAGGGGATAAGACTACTGCAGCAGAAAGTTTTTATGTAATATATGGAAACAACGTAAAGAGCGCCCAATTGTTGGAGGTGTCTCTATTAGGAGTAGGAACGGTGCCCTTTTTCGAAAGGAATGCGTGGTCAATGGTCAAATGACTAAGGCAAGCAACAAATGAGTGCGCCCCCCCCCCCCCCCCCCCCCCTCCCCGCTCCGTCTCGAAAGGGATACGCGGTCAATGGTCAAATGACGAAGGCGAGCAACAAATGAGTAAGCCTCCCCCCCCCCGCCCTCCCCCCTCCTGCCTCCGCATGTTGGCCCCTTTTGGACGCTGTTTGCGTTCAGAGCACCTCTCTGTCGCAGAAAGACCCCACGGCGAAGGAAGCCCGGGCGCATGTGCTGACCCCGTCGAGCGACGTGCCGGGCGAGTTTATCACCTTGGACGGCTGGGTTGTGTCGCTCGTGGGCAATGAGGTAAGCGGTGTGGGGGAGGGGGGACAGCGACGGAGCGCGGCGTGGGGGAGGCGGAGCGGATGTGGGTTTGTTTCCGCGCGAGAGCTTTTGGAGCATGAGATCTGGAGAAGCTTGAGAAGCTTGAGAAGCTTGAGAAGCTTGAGAGCTTGGGAGCTTGAGAGGTTGAGAGCTTGGCAGGTTGAGGGCGTAAGAGATTTATTGGGCCTTGAGAGCTTGTGGGCTCGAGTGCCAGTAGCTGTGGTAGTAGTAGTAGTAGTAATAGTAGTAGTATTACGGGGGACCATAGTTAACAGGACCTATGGTACACATAAAAACCTATATTTTTAACCATTTTTACTAACAATATTTGGTCCTGTTAACTATGGTCCCCCGTAATAGTAGTAGTAGTGGCAGTACTACAGTAGCAGTAGTAGCAATAGTTGTACCAGTGGCAACCACTGTGGTTTCTTTCCTCGCTGTGAGATTTTGGCCGAACTTCAGCGAGCGCCCAAATGGTGGAGATGTGTGCCTAAATTAGGCGCATGAACTGTGCTCCTATCTAGGAAGGGATGCGTAGTCAATGGTCAAATGACTTAAGGCAAGCAACATGGGTACGCCCCCCCCCCCCTCTCCCCCCCCCCTCTCCCCCCCCCTTGGTGCAACAAGCAATGTCTGCCTGGTCGGTGAAAACCCGACATGCTCCGTCCCGGCATTGTAGGGATGCGAGGGTCTATGGTCATACGACTACGGCCATGCATGAGATCGAGTAGATATCTTCTATCGAGTACACCCCTCCCCCCCCCCCCCTCCACCCCTCCGTGGGTCTATGATCAATCGACTACGGCCATGCATGATATCGAGTATGTATACCCCCTCTCCCCTTTGTCCATGAGACAACGGCCCCGGATGACACGAGACAAACTCCCCTCTTCCGCGCCGACTGCGCTTCCTCGTCAGGAACACTATCTCAGGAACCAGCCTCTTCGCGTCCCCGTATGTACCTACGCATATGGTTGTTATTTCTGTCTGTCTGCCTGTTTTTTTTTTCGTGTGTCTTGTGTGTGTGTGTGTGTGTTTTTTTTTTCGCTTTTTTGTCGTTTATTTATTTTTTTACTCTTTTTTCTATTTCTTTATTTTTTTATTTTTTTATTTTCTTATTTTTTTATTTTTTCATTTTTCATGTTTTTATCGTTTGTTTTCTTCCTCAGGTGGTGACCGGCGCCGGATTCCCCGAGACGAGGCGCGTGCGACTGCTTCTCTCCGAGGACCTCGCCAGCTGCTACCTCGTCGACGAGAGAGGGGGCAAGAAACTCCCATCCCCGCCCCCCCCCCAACGCCCCCCTCCACCCCCGCGCTTGTCTCCGGCCGCCGGCGACGTTCGTGGGGCGAAAGCGAGAGCGAAAGCGATGGCGGATAGGGAATGGCCAATTTCGACCCCACCGCCGCCACCGGGGGAAGCGCCGCTACCGCCAGCGCCGGTGTTGGTGTTGCTGCAGGACGGAGGGAAAGGTGGTGTGGGTGACAGGGGAGGAGGAGGAGGCGGCTGGGGGGGGGGGGGGGCAGGGGGAGGGGAGGGGGGGACGGGGGCGGGAAGAAGCGATCACGGCGGTTGTGGTGGTGGTGGTGGTGGTGGTGGTGACAAGGGCATCAAGGAGAGAGAAAGTTTTGCTGTCGTCGTCGCCACGGCCGCTCAGGTGTGTGCGTGTGTGTATGTGTGTGTCTTTTTTGTCGTTTTTTTTTAATCTTGAACTTGTTTGGTTTTGGGTGGGTGGGTGGGTGGGTGGGTGGGTGATGTATGCCCTGGTATATGTATCTATATTTTGTTGGGGGACTTTGTATGTCCGTCTGTCGTCTGTCGTCTGTCGTCTGTTCGTTTGTTTGTATTTTTTGGTTGGCCTGTGTGACTCTGTTCGTCTCTTTTTCGTTTTGGGGGGCGGTGTCTGGCTCTTGTCTGCGTCCCCTGTTTGTCTGTCTGTCTATCGTTTTTGTGTCCTCTTGCCTGCGTGCTTCGTCTCTGTGTATGCTGCTCGTCTGTGTGTACGCCTGTTGGGTTCATCATTCGTGAGCTGCCGTGCCGATTTCGTTCTCAGCGTGGTGCGGGCGTTCATTTCCAATCCCCCCCCCCCCCCCTCCCTTCCCGCCTCCTCCTCCTCCTCCTCCTCCTCCTCCTCCCTCCTCCTCCTTCTCCTCCTCCTCCTCCTCCTCCTCCTCCTCCTCCCTCCTCCACCGCCGCCGCCGCAACTACTTTTCATTTGTATCAGGGGGTGAATTCCTCGGGAAGAAGCAGAAAGGGGGAAGAAGCCCGCGCCGGCAGCGACGACGGGGACAGGGGGGCGGACAAAAACACGGCGGCGGCGGCGGCGGCGGCGGCTACGGTTAAAGGCAGAGAGAGGAGGGTCCGGCTGCTGCACGTGTCCCGGCCCCTCATCGGCGGTCTCTTGAAAGTGCCGGAGAACGTGGGCGAGCTGGACATGGTCACGGTGGACAAGTATACCGCCGTCCTCAAGTCCTACCCGGGTGAGAGCGCGGGGGTGAGGGTAAGGGCGAGGGTGGGGGTGGGGGGGGGGCGGGGGCGGGGGGCGGGGGCGGGGGCGGGGGCAGGGGTGGGGGTGAGGAGGTACAGGATAAAAGGAACGGATCTCGCGAGAGTGGGGTGAGAGGGTGGTGGTGGTGTTGGTGGTGGTGGTGGTGGTGTTGTTGTTGGTGGTGGTGGTGGTGGTGGTGGTGGTGTTGGTGGTGGTGGTGTTGGTGGTGGTGGTGGGGGTGGTGGTGGTGGTGTGGGTGGTGGTGGTGTCGTGCTTGACCGCACAGAGGTCGTAGGAACCGATAGACCATCACATCCCTGCGATGGCGGAGCGGAGCACGTCGGGCTTTGGCCGACCGCGCATATATCGATTGCTTGCACCGGGCGCGAAACGGAATGTGAGGGGTTGGGGAGGCGGGAGAGAGGGAATGGGGGAGAGCGCGCGGGGGGGGGGGGGGGGGGGGGGGGGGGGGTGTACTCGATAGGAGATATGTACTCGATCTCATGCATAGCCGTAGTCGTATGACCATAGACCCTCGCATCACAACAATGTCGGGACGGAGCATGTCGTGTTTTCACCGACCAGGCAGGTATTGCTTGCACCAAGCGCGAAGCGCCGTGAGGTGTTGGGCCAGTCGCCTGAAGCGTGAGCTGCATCCTATATACTAAGA